>CM064882.1:4051948-4651948 GCA_003313485.2 Penstemon barbatus | reverse complement strand
TGGGTTATCTTGCCGTCTTGCTCGGAAATGGTGCTCTTGAAGTGTAAGATTTTTCCTTATGTATTTTTTGAGGTTTCGCTGCATTTTTCCCAGATTTTGGATTCAAGTTCTGAACATTATACTTACCTTTGTTTTGTTTTTCTCCCAATAATATGCTTCAAATTATTACTACTAGTAGTTTGGACTGTCTTAACAATATGACATTTGCACTGCCCAAGTTAATAATAGCTCCTATCAAATTCTAACAGACTCTTCTGTCATCTTTATTTCCTCTACTTAGTGATATATATTCAGGTATTTCCCTACATTGTGTCCTTATTATACTACATATGACACGCAGGTGGGAGGTTCCTCTTCCTCATGCAGTGAAACTTGTATATCCTACTTGTCAGGAACGTATTGATCCCCGATTCATCAAATTGCGACCAGTATTCAGATGTTCAATGCTGAAGTGTGGTGATAGGCAAAGGTAGTTTTCTGTTAATATATTCATAAGCTACCCAAGACATCATCTCTTAGATGCATGTGTTGTAGTTCCCTGGTTTGATAAAAGATTTAATTCAAGTGTCTGTCCAAATTGATGGCATTGTGGAAGAGAATATCAAGAATGATCTCATATTTTATACGATTACGATAATTGTATTTGGTGAGGGATATGTGTGGAAGTTGCACTTCATCTTCATGCTTCAATTGTTGACATTGGTTGCATTAATAATAGTAGTAGTTGTTTAACTGAGGTTTTTGATTAATACAAGCAATTGCTTCTGCATCATTTCCCTTTAACTTTATTTTTTGGGATTTCTAATCTATGTTGCATGCTGTACTGTGAATTTTTTTCCAAAACATGAGAAGCTCTTGTGTCAGGAGGCCTGAGCTTTAATTTTGACTCTGTGTGAACGATACAGGATTTTAGACCTTGATAATATTTGGATGATAAATTTATGTAGCTTGAAAACTTACTACATGATTGTTCTTTTATACTAAACTTGTATCATACCGCTCTTTTCATCACAGTATTCCTCTAACGATGGAGTGGTCACATGATATGATTTTGGCTGGATGTCATGATGGAGTGGTAATGTTCCCTTTATCCATCTTCTTTCATGTCCTTGTCAATCTCCACATGGTAAAATAAAATTTATGAACATATGAAAAATCTAAATTATACATGTTAGACTTAGAATCAGTCCTCTTGAAAATTTTCCTACTGAAAGATATGTTATCAGCTATTTAACTGAGATGTGATTTACCTTTCTTTTATCATTTTTCTTTAGGATTCTAACCCATTTTATGTTTCTTCGATTCAGGTTGCTTTATGGAAGTTTTCAGTTACTGGGTCATCTACAGGTAGTGACTTTAAGGTCCATGGTTAACCTTTGAGTATTGGATACAAAAGTTGGCTCTGCCTTGAAATTATTTGTTTCCATGACAGTTCGCCATTGAATGAGATAGGTTCTCATGCCTGTTAGTTTTCTTTTTCTGCAGAAACCAGGCCCTTGCTTTCCTTCAGTGCAGATACAGGTCCTATTCGAACGTTGGCCTGGGCACCAATTGAAAGGTTTACTATATGAATCACCTTTTGTTATATTCCTTTCTAGCACAGTCAAATAAAATTTCATTGGTTTCCTCTCACCTTTTTCCTGGTGTACTTTTCTCCCATCTAAACATTTATTCCTGACCAAAATAATTTTGTCTTCTTTTTTTTGGTTGGATGTACATTAATAGAGTTCACAATATTCCTCCTTACGATGCTGTTTATTAATAGTATCGTGTCCTTTTCAAATTACATATGATAATTTATCATTACTAGATGTGAATCCATCCATGTGAGGTAAGGAAAGTCAGTCTACGGAGGAAATTCTCATTTGGAAAGTATACGCATGTATTTAGGTATAGTGAAAATCCAAAGAGAGCCTAATGACTATGTAGCTCAAAAAATGAAGAAATATCAAAAAGGTCTCCTAATATTCAAATCAAATACCTAACTTCCATCAGGATAATTGATGGTCCCTAACATGTAATTGTCTATAGCAATTCCCACTCCCGGTGCTGTAAATGTTGTTTGTCCATATAAAATGTCAAACAGGCGCTATCTTGTTGATTAGGTTTGTACCTACGGTTGATACATGTATTCATAAATATGCTTAATATTTCTAATCAAGAGTATCTTTATGTTGCAGTGATCCTGATGGTGCAAATGTCATTGTCGCTGGGGGTCATAAAGGCTTCAAATTCTGGGACATACGGTATGTACCGTCTTGTTATGCACGTTACACATTATATGTTTCATTTTAACATCATAATAATCTTAAGGAGGGGAGCTTATGTATATTCACCTGTTTTTATGGATTTTCTCGACAAACTTACCATTGTTTATTGACTTATATAGATATTTGATTTGATAAAATGGCGCTAAACCGATAAATCTGTTGAATAGCTTCTCATAATACAGGACTTCGAATCTCTTTAGATGAAATATAATCAGACAGAGCGCTGTAATTTGTGTCCTGAGAGACTGGATATGATTCAAACAGTCCATCTTATTGTGTGGTAGCACATTGATATGAACATACGTACATAGCCGTCTCTCTTATAAGAAACTTCAAAATTTTGGGGTTTATGTCTATTTGAATCGGCAAGGGCTTCAACTCAAAGAAAAAAAAAGTTTCTTTCTTCCTTCAACGACATTCTAGCATTAGTCCACAAGTTATGCGCAAGAATGGCATATCACATACTTTGTCAAGAAATTTCTATTTATGATAGGGAACAATTATTCTGTAGCAAAATCTACAAAGAAAGACAGGAGCTGAATTCCAGACTGCGAGTTTAGTAATTAATTTTGCGATAGGGGTGTATTTTCAGATTATGGAAAATTAAATTTAACACAATTTTTGCAGTCATTCTGTTATTTGTATTTACTTTTTGCTCATACTATTTCCTATTTTCCCCAGTGATCCATTCCGTCCTTTGTGGGAACATCCAATCCAGGGGGTCAATAATAGTTTGGATTGGCTGCCAGATCCAAGGTATAGGTTAATCATTTGTGAAATGAAGTCGACTCAATTTGGTCATTTCACTTTGTACTCATTTTTCATGCTTGTAGATGTTTATTTGGAACTGTTGATGACGGAACACTGTGGTTACTCAGCTTAGTGAAGACATCAAATGATATCCCAACCACTGTAAAATCTGCATCATCAAAACAAGGGATCCACACTTTTAATTGCTCTTCATTCTCATTATGGAGTGTTCAAGCTTCTCGGCTGACAGGTTCCTTCTTGTAGAATTATTTCTTTTGTTCAACCTGCAAAAGTTACCATTGATGCTCCCATTGTGTGAACATGCAAAAGTAATTAATGCACTTTATTTATTACAGTATATGATATAACATTGCTAATGGTAATTCTCTGTATATGTATGATATAACATATGAACCGGAGTAATTGTGACTCTTGCTCCATTGACCAGTTCATGTTATTAAAGTTAACAAAAAAAAAAGAAAAAAGATCAATGTTCCCTCATCCCCCCCCCCCCCCCCCCCCCCCTCTTTCAAGTTCATGTTAATTTGATCATGCCTTCAATATTTTCCTCCCTTGTATGGGATCATTTGCGTTGCTGTTGTAACAAAATCACCATTATTGAAGTCCATCACGGCATCACCTCTGACTCCTTGCATTCTCCTTTGCTTTGACTCTTGACTTACAGGCATGGTTGCATATTGTGGCGAGGAAGGAACAATAAATTGCTTCCAGGTGAGCATTTAGTTGATTTATATCTATCTCTCTTCATCACATGACAAAAAAAAATTCTTTTTCCCCCCCATAAGTCTTGCTAAGAAGGACTTCGGTTTTTTGTTTGAATCAGCTGGCAACTAGATCAGTGACAGATACTCGGAACCGTCTGACCCATTGTCTGTGTGGATCATTGCTCGAAGAGGAATCTGCCCTTATTGTAGTCAGTCCATCGCCCAATGACCCTTTTTCCAAAAGAACTCCGACCATGAAACGGGAGTCTCCGCTTGCACCTAAGTTGACATCTGATAAGGAAACTCCCTTGTTCAAAGGTGAAGCTAGTAAAGAAGTGATGGAGGCAATAGAAGTTTTCCCTCCAAAGATGGTGGCAATGCATAAAGTGAGATGGAATGTGAACAAAGGCAGTGAAAAGTGGCTCTGCTATGGAGGAGCTGCTGGCTTAGTGCGCTGTCAGGAGGTCGATTTATCGGTTTTTCAATAGTCGAGGCGTAAAGAATCAGGGCCGGTTTATTGCAAACCTGGAACCCAACCCAAGAATATTGGGTTCAAACAAGAATGTAAGAAGTGGAGCAGACTTAGAACGGGTTTGGATAGGAATAACAGGGCCGGAAATAGATCTATCTACATAGAAGTAGAGTCTAAACAATCCTCTTATACTTATTTGATTACTAGAATATTTAACCTTATGTAAATGAGTTATATTATTGTCAATGATAAGCTTAGCTTAATCTTCAAAAATATGTCTTTTTGTTAGTTTCTTCAACTACTACTACTATAGAATATAGATACTATGATTCATGTTCCTTGTTTGTTTGGCAGAAACATGCTTTTTCTGCAAAAGAAATGGTGAAAGTTCATGAATTCATGCCTAACTACTGCACTCTACATGTGTTGGCTTTGAAATTAAAATTGGTAATCCAATCCATAAGATCTAAAATCTTGGGGGGTGGGGGTAATAGTACAACCTTGTACCTATTCAAACGTTTCTTTTATGCCTATGAAGATATTAGTAATATTTTGAAAGAGATTTTATATATTTTCATTTCATTATTTGGAAATATATTATTTATTTTCTTCGTAATAAATGCGTCTATTAATTTTAATTTCGGATTAACTGGTTTAGAATACAAAATTGTGTGCTGCATGGGACCGTATTTGTTGTGGTAAAAAAGCTTCTTCTCTAGTTATTGTTAAAGATCCACATTCCATGCCGATTAAACATGTCTTCTCTTTGACATGTATTATTACTACCTAAACCATCAAATATATATATTCAATTCACTACATAAACAAAACACTACACAAAAAGCACACACACACTGACACTCTTACACCAAAAAAACTAGAGACCAAAATCCATGAACACATTAAAGAAATTACTGCTGGTTACAGTCTTGAATCTATTTCTTCATGTCATCACTAGTGCATCAAACGACAACGAAAGAAAGGTACGTACTCCGCCATTGCTCTGGTATTTTTATAATTTTTTCTATCATTTATTGGGAAAATTGAGATTTTTATGTCATGATTGAATTCCAACAGCCATACATTGTTTACATGGGAGAAGTGAGAGAGGATATAATATCATTGACAAATGTACATAACAACCTTCTTTCAGAAGCTATTGGAGAGTAAGTACAATGACTCAAAATACTCTGTGTCAAATTTTCAATATTATTATACTACATTAATTGCTGTAAATTTGAAATAATCTTATATGATTTGATGGTGTAATTTTCAGTGAAACATTAGCTAGGACTTCTAAATTACATAGCTATGGAAGAAGCATCAATGGATTCGCAGCACGACTATTACCGCATGAAGCAAAACTATTATCGCGTATGTATTAGATAGAAATCAATATTGTTTCTTGAAATTGTTATGAAACTTATTTTGGAATTTTTTTCATTGATTCTTTTACAGAGAAAAAAGGGGTAATTTCGGTCTTTCCGAACAAAGTACAGAGGCTTCGCACAACGAGATCATGGGATTTTCTTGGATTTCCGGAGAAAGTGAAGAGAAATAATCAAATCGAAAGCAATATCATAGTAGCTCTTCTTGATACAGGTCACTTGAATTCCCTTGTGATCATTTAGCCAATTGATTTTTAAAATGCATTAAATTCTGCAGCTTTTTTTTATATATTCTTCATATTCCAGGAGTATGGATAGAGTCACCTAGTTTCAACGATGACGGATTCGGACCTCCGCCTTCGAAATGGAAGGGTAAATGTGTCACAGATGGAAACTTCAGTGGATGCAACAAGTAAGTTTCATAATTTCAAGAAGAATGAGAGTGGGTGATGTGAATTAACCTTCACCAAATGAACAGAATATTCCTAATAACCCCTTCTCATACAAAAATAGTCAATTAAACTTCTTGTCCTGCATTATATTTTTCAAGCAAAACAGACAATGTACATCGCATCATCAAAATGTTAAACGGTTTTTTTTTAGAGAAATGCAAAAAATACCCCCAATGCTTTGCCTAATTAGCAAAAATTTCTCCCTCTATTGTTTTTATTACCAAAAACCTCCCTGTACTATTTTTTATTAGCGAAAAACTCCCTCCCAAGCTGGAGTACATATTTTGCAAGAAAAATGACAATTAAACCTCCACCAAATAATGTGAAAACACCCATATTCACCTAAAATTTTTTACAATAATCCCCCTGTTAACTTTAAAAATTGGCAAACCGCCATGTTCACTTAAAACAGCCTCCCTATTGATATATGAAGGAATTTCAAATTGGGAATTTTGATAATAAAAAATGAACACGGGGGGATTTTTGCTAATGAAAATAACACATGGGGGTTTTCGCAAATTAGGTTAAGAACAAGGGGTATTTATGCATTTAGCTCCCCTTTTCGCATTTAGTCAAAAAAACTCTTTTCTTTAATTATCTTGACATTGGCAGCAAGGTCATAGGTGCACAATACTTCAACCTCGACAGCATCGAGGTGCCTAACGAGAATACTCCTCCAGTAGTAGACGTCGATGGACACGGGACCCACACAGCCTCGACTGCAGCCGGTATATCCGTAAAAGGCGCAAGCTTATACGGCATTGCAGAAGGCACTGCACGAGGTGGTGTACCATCAGCTCGTATAGCAAGCTACAAAGTGTGTTGGAACGTCGGTTGCCAAGACATGGACACTTTAGCAGGATTTGATGCAGCAATTGCTGATGGAGTTGACATTATATCTGTATCTCTAGGCGGGCAACCTCGGAGTTTTTTTGAGGATCCCATAGCTATTGGATCATTTCATGCTTTGAAGAAAGGAATCCTGACCGTTTGTGCTGCAGGGAATGATGGACCGTATTTAGGGACGGTATCAAATGTTGCACCGTGGATTTTTACCGTGGCTGCTAGTACTACTGATAGGAAGTTTGAGACTGATGTTAAGTTGGGAAACGGAGAAAAGATTTCTGTATGTTTGTTTTTCCATCCTGTTTTGTCCTTATTTTGGCTTCATCGTGGATGGTTTAATGTGCATTCTTTTCGTTGTTTTTTGACAGGGGGCTGCGATTAATACATTTACGTTGAAGAAGGAGATGTACCCTTTGACAAATGGTGAGCAAGCACAAAATTTCAGTGGAGATTCATATGGAAATATCAGGTATATCAAGATATCTTTTCTTGAATCTATATGATCATGTTTGGTTTCAAGAACTGATTCTCGCAGAAGAACCATGATGCCTGGATTGGATTTGATTTAATAAAGAACCTATCAACTTTGAAAGTTATCCAAATTGGTGAAAGGCAAAATTACTTTAAATATCTCTACGGCAAGATTGTATTTTTAGTCCCACAGAAATGAACCTTGCACGTTTGGTTATATCACCTTCTTCCATCCATTTTTTAAAGGATAGCTTTGAACCGAATTTATTTAACTCTTAGACCTATCGTCTTCCTAACATCCATTTTAGCACTTTTGGTCCGATAGGATGGTTTGGGTCTCATAGGGTAGTATATGTTATGCATTTTTGGTCCCATAAGATTGTTTATGTTCAGCACTTTCGGTCTCAAATTTTTTAGATACCAGAATTACGAAATCAAAAGTACTTAGAGTTTGGTCTTGTGAAGGGCATAAATGTTGCAGTTTTGCTTGTAATTACCATACTAAGTGCATTTGCTTTGATTCAGTGCTTGTGATTATGGAACATTAAGCAAGAACAAAGTGAAAGGAAAGATCGTATTCTGCCTTGGAAAAGGCGGTGATTCTACCATAAACGAACTAGGTGGGGCTGGAACCATAATGTCCATGGAATACTTTGAAGACGTTGCATTTCCCACACTCACACCAGGAACTTACATCAGTGTACAAGATGGCCTAAAGATTGATAACTACATAAACTCCACAAAGTAAGTACCAAATACCATGATCCAAAAAGTAAAGTTTGGCACCATGATGTTTCCAATTAAGACATTTCCATATCTTTATAGATCAGCTCAAGCTGTTATATACAAATCAAGAACAGTCAACAACATTAATGCACCCTCTGTAGCTTCATTTTCATCTAGAGGACCCCAACAATTGAGCCCTCATATACTCAAACCCGATATCACTGCACCTGGGGCTAACATACTAGCGGCTTACACAAAGTACTCGACTTTGACTGGAGACGTAGGGGATAAAAGAGTGGTGAATTACAATGTAGAGTCTGGTACTTCGATGGCTTGTCCTCATGTTTCTGGCGCTGCAGCTTATGTCAAATCGTTCCACCCGAACTGGTCTCCTGCTGCCATCAAATCTGCTCTAATGACCACTTGTAGGTTTTTGTCATAATTTATAACGAGTGAGATGCAAAAATGACGAGTACCTTACATTTTGCATCCCAAAAAAATATCATTTTTGGCACTTTGCACCCTCAAATTCCATATCTTTTGCAAAATAATGAGCATTTTGCACCATAGTAGGGTGCATGTTGCCAAATAATATGAAATTTGAGGGTGCAAATGCTAATGTTTTAATTTCAAGGTGCAAAGTGCAAAAATAATGTATTTTTGGGGTGCAAAATGCAAATTACTCCGAAAATATCCTATGTGTTTTGCACTTTTGCCTAACTAGAAAACCCCTTCCTGTGTTATTTTTATTAACAAAAACTTCCCTGCGCTATTTCTTATTAGCAAAGAAAAACCCAATCACGCTGAAGTACATATTTTACAAGAAAGATGACAGTTATACTCCCATCAAAAATACAAAATACCCTTATTCACCTAAAATATTGATTTATGAAGGAATTTCAAATGAAAGTTTCGATAATGAAAACTATGGAACTTCAAATGAAATTTTTGATAATGAAAAATAAAACAGGGAAATTTTAGGAGATTTTTCGCCAATTAAGCAAAGCACAGGGTGTATTTTTGCATTTAACTCAATTTTAAACAGAACCCCACGTTCTTATTCATGTCATGACTCGTATTTTCATTTTTCTGCAGCAAATTCGATGAAGATAAGGCCAGTTGGGGCAGAATTAGCCTCGGGATCAGGCGAAATTAACCCAATAAAAGCATTACATCCTGGACTAGTTTATGACATCACAAATGACAACTACATTAGTTTCCTCTGCAAACAGGGCTACAACATAACAGACTTTATTCGATTAATAGGCAGCAAAAAGAAAAACTGTTCTGATTTTCCATTAGCTAGAGGAGCAGATGGCCTTAACTATCCTTCAGTACATATGCACCTCAAGAATCAAGAATCCGACATTTCCGCAGCGTTTTATCGTACTCTGACTAACGTTGGAAATGGTAAATCGGTTTACAAGGCAAGAGTCAAGACACCAAAGGGTCTTTCAATCACAGTTGTGCCCAACATTTTGAGATTTGATAAGCCTTACCAGAAGAAGTCATTTAAAGTGATTTTGAAGGGAAAGTTTGTTAAGGAAAAGTCATGGTACCTCTCCGGTTCATTTGTGTGGGGTGACTCGAAACATATTGTCAAAACCCCTGTTCTTGTTTATAGGCCATCAATATAGTACATGGATAAACTTAAATTCATACATATTCAAATTTCCATCAACTTTTTTGCAGATGTTATTGACATTCCAAATCAAAATATAGCACGAAAATAAACAAAACCAAGAATCGGAAATTTAAAAAAAGCATCCTTTATATTATTGTATTGTCAGGCTTCCTCTGAACTAAATTATTACGACAAATAATAATACATGGAAAGCATCCTAATACGGCTACAATGTCAATGTATTCTCTATTTCTTAAGCATGTACAGAATGACAACAAAAAGACAGCTCCAGAACAAAATGGAGTTCTTGATTCAAATATCAAGTTTGCAGTACTGTGGAACAAGAAGGCTTCATTATAACTTAGATCCTGGTCTCTTTCCCTCAAAATTATAACTCCTCCTCCAATCCAGCTTCAGTATGTAAAATAAATAATACGATAAAAAGAATCAAAATTGGAGGCTCGATATCATGTAGGGGCATGATGGCAATGGGTATTCTTTAGTTTCATCAATTCCTTCCTCCTCCTCCTAGCATCACTTGCTGCAAAAGATTCCTCCGGCTTTTTAAGAGGACAGATATTTGGCTCATGGTTCGTCTGTGCCAAACCATGTTTTATATGCTCATGGGAAGAAACAGCATTGTCATCAGGCACGAGGCCTGAACTTGTATGCTGCCCTTCGGTTGGAAAAGTAAACCAAGCTCCTTGCGGCATAGCTCTTGGGGAACTAGAATCCTCTGCCCTCAAGTTTAGGTCAAACGACACAGGATTATTGTCTGAAGATAAAATCTCGCTTTCGCCGTCATTAGTACCAACATAATTTGAATGAACCATGGTATTATTAGGGTGGTAAGGGAACAACCAAGGTACTGAAAGTACATAGAAGGGGGGAGTGGAGTTTAGATGTGAACAGTAGGGTGTATCCCTATTTGGAGCGAGAAATTGTGATGAAGTCGTAATGTCAGTATGATCAGGACATTGGAACTGGAAAACATTTGAAGATGGAGGAACCGAAGGCCAGAAGTAAGGAACTAAAGAAGGAAAAAATGGAGTGTTTGTGGTTGCAGAATGAGATATATTTGCCTTGGATGAACTTGGCTCTTCTCGCATTTCTCCTGATTTGGCCTTCTTTATTTTCGCCATCTGAATATATGTGCAAAGGATTAAGCAACCAAGATTATTATTATACATACGTATAAACTAATCAACGTGAGAATTACCCATGTTCTGAGAGATTTATTTCTATCTTTCAAAGAATTATACTCCTCCACTGCAAGCTCCTTTCCCTGGTCAATCCATAACAAAGGCATAAGATAAGAAACTTCATACACTACTATTCTTGAATATCTATGAGTTGAAATTTCAAAGCCAAATGAAGATTGGGAAAGAAATTGTGTGTACCTTCTTTAAATTCTCATTCTCTTCAGTTAGTTCAGCTGCTTTTCTGGTCAATTCTAGATATATAGATTGTCTGCGTCTAATTGTCTCCCTAGCAGACTCTCTATTTGCTAAGATACGCCTAAGCTTTCTAGCTTCCTTTTCATCCTGAGTGGCGAAAAACCTTATAAAAATATATATATAGATCCAATTCCAAGTTTACTCGTCAATTATCGTAATCGTACCTCGTTCATGTTTTTCCTTGACTTGATGGTATTTGATTGATGACTTGTACTGCAAAATTTATTGGGTATAGTTTCAACAGTTTTTTCACTCTCATGATGAACTGGGACTTGATTAGATGCATATCCACAACACTTTTGGTCGGCCATGTCTCGATCCTGATATATACAAAAATATTTGGCTCAAGTCCTGCAAAAAATGGCAGGTAACTTGGTGACCAAAATGCATGCCTAACATTTATAATTACACGATGAGGAAGTTATTACACCAAAAATAGCATTATCCTGCTGATCTATAAAAAGAATCAAAAACTAATATTATGTGTTCTCAATATCATCAAACAGGGCTCAGGAATCAAAAAAGCACAAGCGGGATTCTAACAAGATCCTAGAATTCTCGAATTTCAAAACTAGACCACACATTGTAAACCACTCCAGATGATGAACTGTCCTTATTGGGGTCACCATTAAGAATAAGGAAAAATGGGTACTTGTAAAGATGCTTTCTCCTACTTTTACAAAAGGTTAGCGGATAAAATAGTCATATAAATATAACTTGCTCCGGCAAAAACAAAATCTGCTCTCTTTACAAAATTCTTATCTACAGGTGGGCCAATACTAATAAAAGACTTGTTTCCTTTTCTTTCACTTGTTCAAAAGGGAAATGAAAGTTACAACAGTGAAAAAATGAACTCTAAAGAACAACCGTTTTCATAGCACGCTCCCATCAATTAAACATTTCGAAAAGTTTAGAAAAATGGTTGGACAAATTGTAAATTGAAGGAAAAGGTTTGATTCAATTTTTTTTTTTTTTTTTTTTTTTGGTTACAGTTTCAAACTTTTTCTTCATGAACTCTTCAATAATCAAAGTCTGCAGCAACTTTATAAATTTAATTTACGTTTTTATGCAACAAAATCACAAGAGTGACGTTTCGGTCCCCAAAAAGGAAGAATCTTTGTACGAAAAACATAAACCCTTTACACACACAAAACGTGTTTTGAGGGTTTAAACTATAATAAAATACCTTAGGGGTGTAAGAAGTAGCCTTTCCGCCGCCTATTGAATCGACGGCGGAGGAAGAGGAGCGACCCAAACCAGCCAGAGCTTCCGCCGCCTCAAGCTCAAAAATCACCATCTCATCATCATCATCCTCCACCACCACCACCACCTCCGCCGCGCGCGCCTTCCGACAACTCATTTACACAAGACAAGAGAGTATATTTTAACAACTACAAGTAATAAATGGGGTAATGGTTTTCTAGTTTTTAGAGATGTAGGAAAAATACGAACATATATATAGACCAGTGTTTTTAGATCGGGACCGTCCGGTCGACCCGGGTTGACCGAAACCTCAAAACCAACTCGAACCGGTGAAAAAGGGTGAACCGGAACACCGAATGAAACGTGGGTTTATCACTTTTCAAGCAAAAAAAATAAAAAAGAACTTGGAAGTTAAAATGAAAGAAATAAATCTTCTCACACATTTTTTAATCTTCTAATTCTAACCTAACCAATATTAGATTAGGTGAGATTAAATTAGAAGATTTTATTTCAAATTGGGCTAAGGCCAAAGCTCATTCTTAACAAACAAAATATTTAAAATTTGATAGATAATTTTGTCATTATGCTTGGTTGCTTTCGGTGAATGTAAGAATTAAATACAGTGAAATTATTGAAATGGCATATTTTTGAATTGTATCTATTTAAAGTTTATAATTGTCAATATAATATAAAGGGTAAACACTACTAGTGGTTCTTCATGTGTTTTTTTTATCCCACGTTAATCTCCACTATGAATTATTTGTTTCATTCTGGTCATTTTCAGATGATCCAAGGTAAATTAAAATGTCAAAATAATTTTATAAGGGACTAAATTGATTAAAAAATAGTTTTACGAGGAACTAAATTGAAACAAAATAATTTTATGAGGGATTAAAGTGTAACACTATAAGTAAAATACCACTTATAAGTTATCAAAGTGTAACAAATAATTCATAATGGAATTAACGTGGAGGAAAAAACACAAGAGGGATTACTCTGTATAAAATTAATAATACGACGGACCATTAGAGGTATTAACCCTGATATAAACTTTTCAGATTTTTTTAATAAAAAGTAGGATTTCTTTCTATTTTAGAACATAGTTAGATTTTTTCTATTTAATTTTAATACATTATGATAACGATAACGTCCAACCACCGATTAATTAAAATAGCTAAATAGATCGAATAAGTAACCATTAAATTAACCGGATTGATGTCTTATCCGGTTGTAGAAACATTGATCTAGACAGAAAGTGAACACAGCTCGACCAATGGCAGCACGGTCACGTACAGAACTGTAGAGGGGTCGACACGTGGACTTGGGATATTTGTAACTGAAAACGAGACCTTCAATTAAAATAAAATAAGGGTCCGGTTCAGGACCAGGTAGAGGGAAATGAGCTTACGCAGAAACATGATGGGTAAACTGCCAAGTGCCAGGAAGTCAAGAACCAATTTTTGCAAGGAGAAAAAAGGAAAGGAACAAATTTAACAAATACTAGTAACATTTTATAAATTTATTTTATTATTTATGAAGGGTGGTGCGTACCGGCTGTCTTTTGAAGGGAAGGGAGAGATGACATGACAACTTGACGTTTATTATCTATAAGTGGGTGGGTGGGGCCTTTGAGCAGCAGATAGGACTTGGACCGTATATTTATCTAGTACTAGTAATATTAAGCATGATGAAGTTGGACCTTTTTCCTTGTAAATCAAGTTTCTGATATTTGAGATTTCTACAAAACAATCATACCCAATAAATGCTAGTCTAAAATATTTATCAAATTTATTCACATATATCCAAATTTTTTAATCTAAATATTAAATGGATCTTCATCTAGGAAAAATTTATTGGGTCGAACTTTAAAATCAGTGTACCACAGTTTGTAATCGATCAATTTTCTAGTTACTCAATCACAAAAAAATTATATTTAAATGAAATACTTTTAGCATCAATTTAGTACAAAATCAGAACCAAAATTTCTTTAAAGTAACTGCTTCCTCAAATTCGGAAAGATTCATTGTGAAAATGTCATATTCTCAGTTTCTCACTATGAATGTAATGATGCGTTTCTAGCCACATGATTTATGAAAAGATACCATGACCTAGCTTGTCCCTCAAATTCCCTAAATTCAACATTGGTGTATCTGACACGTGAGCAATTATCTGTCCTCGTTAACTAACTCAGAACTTTAACCTATCTTAATAATAGAATCACTATGAAAATACAAAGTAGGTAGAATTTTACTAATTATAGCAACCAATTGCATTTTCTTAAAAATAACACCCAATTATGTCGATGTAAACATGCCCTCAAGAGTTTTCCTTCAAAAAATGACTAAACGGCGAGGCATAATGATGAGTTCCATCCAAAAACAAATAAAACATTGACAGCTTCCCGAAATAAAGTTCAATGAGAAATCCAAATAAATATTGTAGTGATGAAAAACTCGTATCTATTGATAATTAAAAAAATCCAACTATTGAGTCTTGCTTTTTGAAAGACTTCTAACTCAACACAAACTTTCATCTACTAAATAAACATCATATTAAGAGAAGAGCCAAAGAGCACAAAAACCAGGGCACCTATTGGAGGGAAATGAATAGGTTCCACAACCCTCTAGTCAAAGAGACTGAAGCCCATGTCCTGCAGAAAGTCGAAAGGAAGAAAGTCCCCAATGAGTAACACGCGGATAGTATAACATGAACCAAGACAAACACAAAAGGCATCCTCTTTAAAAGACAGCACAAAATGCCGGTTGTGATGTCAACATAAACTAGTGACCAATTCCAAAATGCAAACAATAAGAGAAAAAGCCTATGAGATTCTCACATATAGGAACAATAATTACAACAAAACTAATTAATAATAAACCTACTAAAATTGAACATCTCAAATGAGGGTTAAGCATAATGGAAGTAGACAATGCGACAGAATATAAGAAGCAACTTGATGAGAATGTATATAGACCTACATGACTTTGTAACTATATATTCGCATAACAGACAGAAAGACTTACATCATCTGATTCTTCTTTCTCCTCCACTTTCTCCTCTTTTTTGGCCTCAGCTGCAGCAGGAGCGGCACCACCACCAGCAGCAGCTGCAGGTGCAGCAACCGCAACAGCACCACCGCCAGCAGGTACAGATGCCAACTTCTCACGTCCAGCAGCAATGAGCTCCGTAACATCTTTTCCCTTAACTTCTTTCAATAGAAGCTCTATCCTGTCATCATCACCCTCAGCTCCAACTGCAAACCAGATATAATATAATTTATATACAATCAAAAGTAAGAGTTTTCACAATCAAATAATGAACAATACAACCACACACGATTACCTTTTAAACCTATCAAAGCCAATGTGCAAAGAAAAAACATGAAAGCTAGAATGGCAATTGAACCACTTGCACAAAATTTGAAAACGAAAAACAACAGATGCATGAAACAGATTCTCCAACAGAGTATTCAAGTGGGGGGCTTGAAATTTTCCATATATAATAAAAATCCATGGCACTTTATTAGATAATCTCCAATTTGTAGGATTTCAGTATGATTTTTTAATGACAAAGGACTAAAAATCCACTTCATATTGATACCAAGGATTAGAATGTCTATATTTCCATCGAAAACACTGAAACATTCCTGTTTCTCAGTTAATTAAAACAGAAATTTGGAGTAGTTTCTAATTTAACATGCTTTTCTCACTAACAATTCTCCAAATGTTTCCAGAAATTTTCTCGAAAGTGCTCGAAAAGTTTATAATGTTTAGCATTCATTGCGACATATGAAATCATTCATTCAGATCAAAATTCTTCAATCAAATAACAGTCTAAATAACATAAAAGAATGAGACTGCAAAACACACACACAATTGTATCGCTACGTTCTTCATTAAGAAAACTTGAGGCAGGGAATAACATAGTACACCGCAACAAAAGCATTGCTAAACAAATAAATTCTTACCGGATGAGAGGATAGTTTTCAAATCATCTGAGGACGGGGAGGCATTGCCCCCCAAAACGGCAAGTAAATAGGCTGCTAGAACCTTCATCTCTGCTCGAATGTCAACAACATAAAGATTAATTGAAGTACAGAAATATACATATATTTTGCTTTTGATTTTGGTGGAGTGAAAGAGATTACCTTGTGGATCGGCCGCCGGAGAATGAGAGGAGACGAGGTTTAATGAGTGTGGAAACTTGGAAATTATCAGCGGGTTAATATATCTAGGGTTTACGTGTTTGTCGTTGGAATTTATGTAAATTTCAGTTTTCCCACTATTTTGGTAAATCGTTAACAATTTAAAAAGATGTTCCGCAAGATTTTAACAACATTTCTCCATTTATGATTTTTTAAATAAAAATAAAATATAATCAAGCATTTCATATTTTCGTCCGTATAGAATCGGGAATCAAATTGGAAAATATAATTGAAACTCATTATGATCATGAGGAAAAATACTTTTGCTATCAAATTTCAGTTCAAAAAAGGCATTGGATACCAAATTTTCGAAAGATACATTGTATTTCATGATTTATATCCTCTTGACATTAGTTTTTTCGTTAATTTTCGGACAGAATTCAACACGTGCCGCTCATGTGTGCTTATTAAGTTAACAATGGTGGGTCCTTTAAACTCGTATTTGTTTTCCCTCTCATTGTCAATTTAACAAGTACGTGAGCGACGCGTGTTGAATTTCAACCAAAAATTGATGTGAAAACTAAATATGTCAAGAGAATCTGAATCATAGTATGAAATGTATGTTATCAAAAAACTTGTCCAAAGTTTGATATCAATTTTTTTTTCTTTTATGAACATTAATAAGTAAATATTGAATGGTTATAACCAGGGGCGGATTCAATATTTTTTGTCAGGGAGGCTAAACTTATAAAAAAAAAATCTATTAAACAGTTAAAGTTAAATTTTATATTATTCACGAGAAAATATATAACACAATACAAAAATGGTGAGGTGAAGTTTGACAAAAATAAACCCTACGAAATATTTTAATTACATATGATACCTCGTTATAGTCTCAAAAAAACCCAAAATATCTACATATTTACTCTAATAATTAACCATGATGGTTTTTCATCTTTTGAAATATGTCCATGATAGCATCGTTTTAAATACTACTAAATATGTTACTCTCTATGAAGACAAAATAACTATCATTTAGCCATTGATCACCCGTTCGGTTACGAACTCGATTCTTTACTATCTCCGTAGCCGAAAAAGCTCTCTCCACTGATGCAGTTGTCGGGTAGAATAAGCGTCAATGTCACAAGTTTGTAAGCCATCGAGAATGCGACATGTCTTTTAGTTGCAACCATCTTCTTAGCAGGATCATCAATCCCTTTCAATCTAGAAAAATTATCACTTGATCAAACATCCCTAATGTATATAATTTTCAAGTTGATTGGGAAGGGTCGAGAGCTCAAGAAAAAAGAACTCATTTGGAGATGTTGGGAGTAGAAAAAAATTAGACTTTTCATTGGGGCTTAGAAATGGAGTAGAGTGAGTTATTATTAAAATGGATTGTGTGATATTAATAAACTTAATATTATATTTAGGCTGAAATTTTCATATTGGACTAATTTATTAAAAAAAAAAAAAATTCATACATCACCACTATATTAAAAAAAAAAATTCAGGGGGCTATTATCCCTGTCTCCGTCCGCCTCTGGTTACAACTGACAAGCTTACATGGGCTGTCCACACCCTCTATAAAAATAAAATCGGGTCACTCCTCAACGTAGCAGCTTACGAGCGGGTCATGCCAAATTTACTTTTAAAAAATGAACAATAATATTCTTTTATCTAACTTAATAAAAACACACATGTAGATGAATGTGAAATATTGGACGTCGACGTATAAGTCCATCAATCTATTACAAAAGCTTTTGGCCCAGTTACTATAAGTAATTTTTTAAATTTAAATTTAAGTGGACCAAACACAATTTTAGTGTCGTGCTTCGCAAATCAGTACTTTGTTATTTTTTTTAAGGAAACATACAGAACTGCACAAACGCCTTCATCAAATTTTGTACTTTTTGTCCCTAGTTAAGATAGTTTTCGTTTTGCATTTTGTGCCTAATAAAATAATATTAGTGTCTTTAGACTATTCGTCCCGAATTGGATGAATAGGCGAAAGTGGGAAAATGATGGACGAAAGAAAATAGGAACAGAAATGCTATTTTTTCAAAGCGTTGAGTGAAAATAATTAATCTGGACTAAAAATGCCATCCAGCAATTTCAATTCGAAGGATACCGCTTGAACTAAATTAGAATGCACGGAAAAAGGAAGAAAAAGATTCCCTTCGCAATCACATCGTAATACACTAAAGCCTAAAGGGTTTATTTTGGATCGGTTTTGTTCTGATTTTACGGGTCATAATTTAAAAAAAAAAAAATTGGGTAATTTTAGTGAAATCTTTGAAATCTCCATTGATTAAGTTTTAGATGTTGAATTTTGTGGTTCTGAAAAAGTTAAAACACCACTTGTATTGATTTTGAAAATTGGGGTGTGGGGAAAAAGTAAGTGGCAGATGTCAAATTAATGTCTTTTTTAGAAAGTTTGGGCGAAAAAATAAATTATAGATGTCAAATTAATGTTTTTTTTTAGAAAAGTTGGGAGAAAAAATAGATTATAGATGTCAAAGTAATGTTTTTTAGATTTCAAGAATTTGAGCGTAAATTTGTGAATAGGTTTGTGTTGAGTTTTATTGGTTTGACAAAAACTCGTTGGAAAATAATTTGGCCCCTTGCGAAACAACACCGAAACAAGACCTAAACCCTTCCACGTAGTAGAGCCTAAAGAATCAATTGCAATTGTAAAAATTGTGATAAAATTGAAGTGAATAGTGTGATTTTTGTGTAAAACAATAGAATATTAAAATTTTAAAACGGAAATAAGTAAAATTACTCGTAGAGAATTTTAAGAAGGGGGTACGTCTGGGTGGTTTGGATTGAGGGTGGGTGGGGGGTTTAATGGTGAAATATAGATATATTAGGTGGAGTAAGTATAATTGAAAATGAAAAATGTGTTACAAGATAAAATAGAGTATTTTTGTCTTTTTAAATATAAACTATTTATAAATAATATAAAATCGGACACATGTCAATAGAAAAATGACTATCTAACGTGCTTTTTATTTGACAAAATCTCATTTTAGGCAATTTCTAATGAGAAACCTCTAATTTCAAATAAAGTATGCATAATAACTCATGTCTCAACAGTGCAAATAACATATATCTTGTCACTTTAGGTAAATGAGACAAGCTGCATAAAGAAGTAGTACACTTTGACAAATGACAAATAGTCTATAGCCCGTAAAACAAACCATTGCTTTTCAGCTCACCAGATATGAGTAAGTACTGAATAAACCAGTTATTGACCTTATACTATATGAAAAGAATAGTTTCAAATTTTACTAGCAAAGTTGATACCCTCTGTAGCTAGCTGATCCAAGCTGTTAACTGTAGGCTGGACCTTTGCAACTTTGGCAAGTGCCTTGTTTTCTTCGGGAGTACCACTCTCCAAAAATGCACCAACAACCTTCCCGTCTTTGATCCAGTATGTACCGAACTTGTGAGTAGTAGATGTTGGGCTGCTGTCTCCAAAGAGAACAGTTTCACCTACATTGTCCCCGTAAAACTGCCATGACAAATCAAAGGCACGGGAATAGAAGTATGGAAGGTAGTCATATTCCTCGACTCGCGTTCCTTGTTCACTTGCAAATATTGCCTGCATAGATGCACATTGAGTCAGCCTTTAGCTTCACTCCAGAATATGAGAATTGTAAAAGTTCACCGAAGGATTCCCAAGAAAACCAACATTTGTGTGCGTGTGTGTGAGAGAGAGTGAGAGAGGGAGAGTATTGATTATTGAAAGAATATATCAGATACCTTAACAGCTTGTTCAGCAGATTTGCGGGCATGATCAACATGCTCGACTCTTCTAATCTCATTGTACAATTTCAAGGGGAAGGTAGCAACATCACCCACAGCATACACATCAGGAATGCTTGTCTTGAAGAAAGAATCAGTCTGCAAACAGAAGGCCATAAAGATGATATTAGAATTAATGTTCGTATTATGACAATATGATCTGGCATGAAGTGTTTTAGTCATGATAACTATAAGCTCCAAGAGTTGAAATACTTATTTTCAGTCTATCATATCTGGTGAGGCTTGGCTGCTTTAACTTTACAGATGATAGCATGGAAAAGAGAATTTATCTACGAAGCAGTTTCATTTGACCGTAAGTGTTGAGAGATGCAGAACTATATGCTTAACTTTCAAGTTGCAAAGCAAAACTGTCTGATAAATAATGAAAATAGTGGCCACTAGACAATCCAAGCCAAGAGTGGTGTTCCAATCACTGATTCTTTTAGAAAATTCTTCATTCTTAAATCTTCTTAGTGTTTCTTGTGCTAATGCATGATTTTCATTATTTCTAAATAATTAGTGTTAAGCTGGTCAAAACATAAATTAAGTAAACATATGGTTTTGTCAGCAAGTACTTGGTGAGAGCACTAACAAGAACATGGGGTCAATTTAGAGAGAACATCCACTGAGTGAAGTCACATACCTTGATGCCACCCTTTTCCTCTTCAACCTGACCCTTGAATAAAGTTGTGAGTGGCCTTCCACCGACACCAACAACAACAATGTCAGCTTCTAGCACCCTGCCATCCTTAAGTTGTACATCTGTGACCTGAAAGTTGCCAAAAAGGATAATCACATGTTCTTTAGTAAAATTCGTCAAAATAATTGATCAGAAGCTGATTCAAGTTTTATATGCTTCAGAAGTCACCTCCCCGTTATCATTTTTGCCAAATCCAACAGCTACTGTGCCCTTGATGATATTGACACCCTTGTTTGCATAGTAACCTTCATAGAAGGCAGCTATCTCAGCAGTGAATAGTCTAGGCACTGTAAAATACACCATGTTAGCAGAGTCAGTGGCAGCTATGTGAACTTGAGTACAGATAAAGACAATCATGTAACATAACTTGGTTGTCTTGACATCTAACATAAAGCTCAAGTAAAAAATAATTACTGAAAAAATGTAGGAACTTACTGCACCAAGGTTCTGGGTAAACCATAGTGACATCAATGTTATTGATTCTCAAAGCTGCACTGAGCTCCAGACCTATGTATCCTCCACCAACAATCACAGCCTTTCCACCTTTCTTTGTTTTTATCGCTTCCACAAGTTTATCAGCATCATCGATTTCCCTCAAATAAAAGATGTTCTTGGCATCTGCTCCTTTTACGCCAAAGTCTGACAATTGGATAACCTGACCAAAGTAATACATGGAATCAGAAATAGCAGTCAACTACTTAAAATCACAGGTAAATATAAATGTGATAAATTCCCAGAAGATGATACTTAACAGTAGAACCAGTTGCTATAACCAATGTCTGATATATAAAAGTTTCGCCAGCCGCACTGGTAAGTGTCTTTGAAGCAAGATCTGCTTTAACTATCTCTGTGTTAAGGATCAGAGATATTCCTGCAAATCATAAGGAGAAAACTCATGTAAGGTAGACTTCTTTGAAATTTCTTATGGAGCATATGGTGAACAAGCCCTAATAATGGATGCCTCAAGAAAAGATGTCAAATATTAGGATATAACACGGAAAATATATGACTAACACAAGAAGGTATTACCTTTCTCAGTGTACCACTCAGGAAGTAGCCTCTCTCCTCCACTTCCAACACACACATGAAAACCTGGCAATCTTGCAGTTCCTGGAGGAAGTTCATTGTAGTCAGAAACATTTGACAAATTAGAGATATTTGGGTTGAGATGGATGGAAACTTGAAAAATAAATTCTCTCTCTAGGATAACTGGGCAGAAGTATAATTATAGCACTAATATTATTTTCTGAAACAATAGTGAGATAGAAAATATCTCTCCTTCGGACACCAGCAGGTCATTAACTGGAAGAACCAGGGAAGCAGTAATATTATATCATTGATATTCATTTCTGAAACAAAGTGAGAACTAAAATTTCCCAGCATGATGTTTTGTTTCTGTGCATAGTAGTCGGTTTGTGCAGGTGTACACTGCTACCGTTATAAATTATCCCCTTACCAACACAGTCTATAACCTGTGGTTAGCAAAGAATAATTTTGCATGGTATAACCTCAGCTGGTTATTGACTAACATACTGAAGGTAATAGAACTTACCCTCAGGAAACAGGTATGCCTTGCTAAGTGCTGGGCGTTCATAAGGAGCCACCTGAAACCATCATTAAGCATGGGCATAAACGATCAACATATATATATATATATATATATATATATATAGAGAGAGAGAGAGAGAGAGATCGCATTTCCAAATTAGTCAAGGTCCTTTTGAAAGATAAAAAGACTAAGAACACATCAGCGGAATAATTAACACCAACACTAGTAAAGGTGAAACAGGAAGCACATAAGAAAACAAAGTCCATAAGGTGAAGAAAAGCCGATCCATAAATCCAGCTTTTCAGAAACTAATAATTCATAAAGTCTAGCTATTCTTGCATATTGGCAATGTATGACGGCAGGTCGCAAGCCAAGGGGAAGCTAATTTACGCAATAATATATCTAATAATCAACTCTTTTGGTATAAAAAAGGAAATCTAAGTAAAATGGTGCATACCGCCTCTTTGGAAATCAGAGCTAGTTCACCAGGGTTAACTCCCTGCTTGGAAAATTCCCTAGCAGCATATCCCTGCATAAACAAACACCTTTGAATTAAATAACCATCATGACTTGTATCTATGCAGTAACAATGTATAAACCACCGCTTGGTTCAAATTTAGAATTTCACATATATTTCTCTTTAACCTTGGTCGAAAAACACATGGTATGTTCAAAGACTTACTTAAACCTGACAAGAGATTATTGAATTAGTTCATACTAAATTCCACTCGACAGCAGAACATGACCTCTAAAGGCCAAAAATAGTGTCATGCGATTAATTTTGATACCACTGCATAAAATTAAAAACAGTACGAAATAGAATGAATCCTGCGATTAATTTTAGAAGAAAACTCCAGTGAGTTGCGAAATCGTCGATTGGACGAACACTATTTGAAGTTTCATCTATGCTGACTTACTTTATAAACTATACAGGATTACATCTTTGAACTGGTTGCTTTCATTTGACAACCAACAGCATAGACAAGCAGAAACAATCAACATTCCCACACCTATAGATCTTGAAAACTATAGCCTAGTACTCACACCCAAAGGAAGATCATATCCAGGTTAAACATAACCAAAAAACCACAAGTGACTATATCATAACTAGCAATAACTAAGAAAATCCATGCCAAACAAATTAAAAAAAAAAAAAAAAAAAATTACTGAAAGGAATGATCGAGCAGAATACTTACGGCAGAAACGCCACCACCGAGGATCACGTACTTGAATGACTTCTCCGCCATTGAATCGATTCTATAATAGACTGGTTAAACGATCTGACGATGATAACACCGGAGCTAGAGTCGATTTTTTTTGGACAATTTTTATTTTATTTTTTATCAGTTCTGGAATTTGGGTGAGAAATGAGGGAAGGTACATAAATAAGAGGAGTGGAGGCGGACGATAATGATTGGCTGGGTTGTTAGTGGGAATCTGTACACGTGTCTCCATATCTGCCGTTAAATCTGCTGACTGTACAGTCGCCACGACGGAGAACTAAATCAGGAGTTGCTTGTCCAAATTTTCCTTTTAGACAGTGGCTAACCCCCGTCCCCCAGCCCACATTTAATTAAAATTGACTATTTCCAATCATGGATCAAAATTTTGAATTTTTCGATCGAAAAGTTTCCGTTTTTGAATAAGGCGAACCAAAATAAGATGTAATTCCAAAACTATTTATTTACTTTAAACTTTGGTATTTTCCTAAATTTAGTAACTTTTTTTATAAATTTTCCGTAGTGTTTCCGAAATATTTCTAAATAATCTCGAAAAGTTTTCAATATTTGAATGACCGAAACATACATTCGAACCGAAATTTTGATCCATGTTTCCAATTTCTCCAGGATCTTTTCCATCAATATTAAGAACTACCTTAGTTGCCCTCCAATGAAGTAACTATTTTATTTTCTAAATTTATGGAAAAACTTTAATACTTAAAGATTGTCATATTTCATGAAAATATGAATATCATTTTTAATTGTCAACATCAATTGAAAAATGAAATCTCTAGTTAAATAAAACAAATAATATTCAATAATTAAATTAAATTAAGAAATATGTAGATGTGAATTGTACTAATGAATATAGATATATTTTATACATTACAAAACATGAGTTTTATTTATACTAGTTAATTTAGTTGAAGGATTTTATGCTTGTCTGAAATGGGAGAGTGTTGAATTGAAAAGAAATTATATAGTTGTAAAAGAATTTTTGTCACTAATCTCTGAGGTAGTCACAATTCGTCATGTTAAAGGGATTTCTAACATATTTTACGTAAAAAAAAATGACAAAATAAACAAAAATTGTTATTATGAGGTTTAGTACGATAAAGAATAGGCCCGGAATCATTAGAGTGAATGAAGACGATTTTTACAACTTTTGACTCCACCTAACAATTTTCAACGTGACCGTTGACGAAAGCTATCCGTCAAACCATAAAACTTGTTTGGATCTCGTTTTGAGTTTTGGGTTCCTGAAAATCCTCCGAAGTTTAATTTTGGATCAATATTCAATGTTTGGACCAAGACCAACCAAAACAATTTACTTTATCTGACTAAAAAAGAATTCCCAAACCATTGAAATTCTACCCACCAATCCACCATGAGGTCCATAACGAATAAGTATATTGTCCATTATTAAAATTCCTATCATTAAACATTTTACTATAAAACCATGGATCAAAATTTCAGGAAAAATCCGAAATTTTTCGGTTTTTCAAGGAACTGAAACGATTCCTCAATGTATTTTTGAAACTACAAGGTTTCCTTCGAAACCCATAATGTTTTCGAGTTTTCCACCGAAATAATGGAAA
Organism: Penstemon barbatus; assembly: GCA_003313485.2. Classification (NCBI taxonomy): domain Eukaryota; kingdom Viridiplantae; phylum Streptophyta; class Magnoliopsida; order Lamiales; family Plantaginaceae; genus Penstemon; species Penstemon barbatus. Next base: position 4,626,543 of record CM064882.1, on the reverse strand, counting down.
CTTGCTTTTCCTTCAATTTCCGAAAATAGCCGTTGCCTTCTTCGAAAAAAACGTTCCAAAATTTTTTTAAATCCAGAAAATGGTGGGGAGTTTACCAACTTGAGTCAATGTAAAGCTAGCCAACAAGGAATTTATTTCTCTGAAGAACAATACTTTGATTATGCTACTCAAGATGAAGATCATGGTAGCCGCCGATCAAAATTTTAGTCTATGCGGAAGGGGAAGTGGAAGTGGAAATCAATTTGATTATGTTACGTATAAACAATTGGATTTTTTAATTTAATTTTATTTTTAAACTATTAGTACTTTAATATCGTGAACTTTAATTAAGCTATGTTTTAATTCTGTATTAACTTTTGTTAGTTTTTGAGGTACGGTTATTTTGATTGTAGTTTATAGATTTCATCTAGGATATTCCGCTGTCTTTTTATTATTTAGTTGTGATGCAATTCTTTTTTTTAATTATTAACAATCACTCATTCTTGTTTGGTGATACTGGTTTGCAAGATTTGAAAAGGGCATTATTAATAATTGTTTGCATTCATTTTGCACTTATATTTCAAGTTAAATTATGCTTTAGAAATAAGAACATGATTTTTATGTATTTTTTGTGACTATTTGTGTGTTTCCAGGTTTTGTAATTTTTCTTAGTGTTTCCGCAACGTTTCCGAAACGTTTCAAATTTTTGGATACCCGAAACTCACCGACGAAACGAAACTTTGATCCATGTATAAAACATACAAGACAAACATTTTACGTCGTTAAATCGTTTCGAAAACAAAGTCTAATAGTGTAGTAATTTTTTTCATTTTTCTTTTCCTTTTTTTGTATATTTTTAAAAATCTTTTTTTTGAAATTTTATGTAACCATTGCAACGTTTCATGCCCAATTTGGAAGAATATGAAAGACAAGAAGTCGAAGCATAAGTAGAAATATGTAGCAATAACTGACCATCCTTCATTTCTTTCCCTCTACACACTATTTAGCCGTAGAACAAAGGTTCTGTCCTTTCTTCTTCTTCTTTTTTATTTTAACGCGAAACAGTGTTAAATTAAATCCCATATTTTTAAGGGATTTAGTACAAACTTAGGAATTTTGTACAAATCACATATTTCGAGGGATTTAATTAACGTGATTCATTGATTCTCTTCCATAAAAGTTGATAATGTTGGAAAATAATGAAAATTAAATCAATTGTAACAACAATTGATTTAAATTTTGTAACCCTCGAATTTATGGAGTTGTAACTCCCGTAACGGTTTTCTCATTAATATTATTTTATTCCGATTTTACCCTCACTCCTATCCTATAAATACTGGCTCATTTTATCAGTTTTAACACACCAACAACAATCATCTTCTCTTCTTTGTTTAGAGTTCTAAAGAATTTCAGTTCGATTAGCAAAAGCTTGGTGCAAAGCTTCTTGCTAGTACCGTTGTATCCTGGGAGACAAACGTTCAAGGAGCCTCGAGCACGAACCGGAAGGGTGAGGGAGCGAATTTGTCTTAAGGACACTGTGTTTTCACACAGGCCTCGGTTTGAATTATTCGTTACTTTTGTTCTACATTTTCTGTCCAAATTATATTCTTCATTGTACTTAAATTTTAAAGTTTTCCCTTTTACGTATACTCATATTGTAACAATCTTAAGACAAATTCATTTTGTTTACGTAAAAGGAGAACACGTTCTAAAGCTTCTTTTCATAAACTGTTTACTGAACATTTTGGACAGAAACTTTTGTTCCAAAAATCTTGATACTATTTACTGCACAATTTGGACAGAAACACTTTTCATAAAGTACGTATCTATACAAGAAGTGCTTGGACAGAAGTTTGTAAACAAAATCTCTTTATGATATATATAAAATTGTTTCAGATTTTCAAATTAACAAGAAATCCGAAATCTGAACACTAAAACTTTGGGAAAAATATTTTGGTGGTGTACGTATTGAAAATTGTACGTTTATAGTGGTGGTGATCTGCTTTATTATTGTTAATCAATTTTCCTATAGAAGGCAGACAAGTGATTACAAAATTGTTTTGTTTAATGTAATTTGCACTTTTGGACCTCAAATAAATAAAATCTTTTGATCCCAAAAATTGTTAACATAGCTTTCAACTGAAACTTTTGAATATAAACATTTTCAATATTGTTAGATATTGGAAGAATTGTTTTTCCGACATAAAGTTTTCTGGAAATATAAATTTTGGAAAAGTAATATTGTTAGCCATTAACTTTAGATATCTCAAATTAATTTGCGGACATAAAGTTTTTTCTTTTTGGAAAAGTAAAATTTTGGGAGTCCTTGATTTGAGAAATACCAATTTGATTTTAAAATTGGTTATAAAGTATATATCTTGAGATAGAAAAATTATTTGCAAGATTGAAAATTATTTTCGAACATAACGATTTTGAATAGAAAATTTTGGAGAAAATTCTTTTAGATAATATCTAAAATTTTCTGAATTTAAATTTTTCTAAAATTCCTTCGAGGAATTTGATAGTTTGTTTTGGTTTCAGAAATGGCAACTGAATCAAACGTTGATGTGGTGGTTACTGAGAACTCATCTGGAGCTCCAATACTAAACCAGACTGTGGCACCTCTGAGCCAAGCTGGAGCTCTGGCACCTCTGAGCCAAGCTGAAAAACCGGAGAAATTCAACGGGCTGAATTTCAAAAGATGGCAGCAGAAAATGTTGTTCTATCTGACCACTTTGCGCCTGGTGAGGTTTTTAACCGAGAATCCGCCCAAGAAAGAAGGAGAGCAAGATACTGCCTTCCTTATTGCTCTTGATGGCTGGAACCAGTCGGACTACCTTTGCCGACACTATGTCATGAATTGTCTGAGTGATTCATTGTATGATGTATACTCTGACAAAAAGTCTGCAAAGGAACTTTGGGAAGCTTTGGACCGGAAATATAGAACTGAAGATGCCGGTACCAAGAAATTCGTTGTGGGTCGGTTTTTGGACTACAAGATGGTGGACTCCAAACCACTTATGACCCAAGTGCAAGAATTTCAGCTGATTCTCCATGAAATTCAGACTGAAAAGATAGAGCTCGGTGAAACCTTCCAGGTGGCTTGTGTCATCGAAAAGTTACCCTGCATGGAAGGATTTCAAAAATTACCTTAAGCACAAGCGAAAGGAAATGAGCATGGAGGATCTTGTTGTTAGGCTTCGTATTGAAGAAGACAACAGAAAATCTGAAAAAAGAGGGCTTATGTCTGGTGAGCCTAAGGCCAATGTGGTGGAGCATGGCCAAAATTCAAAGAATAAGAAAAATAACAAAGGGTCCAAGATGGGGCCAAAGGGCGGTATTTCCAAGAAAACCAAGTTTCAAGGAAAATGCTTCAATTGTGACAAAATGGGTCACAAATCGGCAGATTGCAGGCTACCGAAAAAGAAAAGACCCAATGTAACCAATGTTGTTGAAGACAGTGGTGACGTGGACCTCTGTGATGTCATTTCAGAGGTGAATATGGTTGACTATAATCCTAAAGAGTGGTGGGTAGATACAGGGGCTACAAAGCATGTATGCTCTGACAGGGAAGTGTTTACCACCTTTGAGCCGGTCCAGAATGGAGAAAAACTGTTCATGGGAAACTCGGCTACGTCAGCTATAGAAGGCAAAGGGAATGTAATTCTCAAAATGACCTCTGGGAAGGAGCTGACTCTAAAGGATGTCCTCTATGTGCCAGATATCCGCAAGAATCTGGTTTCTGGGACGCTGCTGAACAAGCATGGCTTCCGCCTTGTTTTTGAATCTGACAAATTTATTTTAACCAAGAGTGGTATGTTTGTCGGAAAGGGATATGAATGTGGCGGAATGTTTAAGTTGAATGTAATGGCTATTAAGCCCAAAATTATTAATAAAGTTAATAATTCTGCTTACTTGCTTGAGTATCCTAATCTATGGCATGGTAGACTAGGACATGTTAACTACGATTCCCTGCGTAGGTTAATTAATTTGAAACATATCCCTAAATTTCAAATTGATCAAAAGCAAACTTGTATTGAAGCTAAATTAACGAGAACGTCTTTTCAAAAGGTTGAAAGGAATACTAAACCACTCGACTTGATACATAGCGACATAAGTGATCTTAAATGTGTGCAATCAAGGGGAGGTTATAATTATTTTATTACCTTCATTGATGATTGTACTAAATATTGCTATGTATATTTGCTAAGAGCAAAAAGTGAAGCGATAGATAAATTCATTCTATTCACAAAAGAAGTTGAGAATCAACTTGATAAAAAGATCAAAGTACTTCGAAGTGATAGAGGTGGTGAATATGTGTCACCATTTAGTGAATTCTGTGCTGAACACGGAATCATACATGAGGTAACAGCACCTTATTCACCGCAATCAAACGGAATTGCGGAAAGGAAAAATCGAACATTGAAAGAAATGATGAATTCAATGTTGATAAGTTCTGGATTACCACAGAACATGTGGAGGGAAGCTATCCTATCTAGCAATTATCTTTTAAATAAGATACCCCGGAAAAATCAGGAGAAAACTCCATATGAATTATGGAAAGGTCGAACACCTTCTTACAAATACTTGCGAGTGTGGGGGTGTCTTGCCAAAGTGGTAGTACCTACACCCAAGGAAGAAAGGATAGGACCGAATACTGTAGATTGCATATTCATATGTTATGCTCAGAACAGTAATGCTTATCGGTTTCTTGTGCATGAATCTAAAAATCCTGAGATTCACAAAAACACGATAATGTAATCTAGAAATGCATCTTTCTTTGAAGATATATTTCCAGCAAAAACGAGGAAAGAAGTGAGTTCATCCAAAAGAACTCATAGTCAAGACCATGAGTCTGAACATGTAACTGATGATGAGCCAACTGAGGTTGAGCCAAGAAGAAGTAAAAGAGCAAGGATAGAAAAATCTTTTGGCCCAAATTTTCTAACATATATGCTCGAAACTGAACCTCAAACCTTCAAAGAAGCTGTAACTTCTTCTGAAGGACCTTTGTGGAAAGAGGCAATCAATAATGAAATTGATTCGATCTTGCAAAACCATACATGGGAGTTAGTTGATCTTCCTCCAGGTTGCAAACCACTAGGATATAAGTGGATTTTCAAACGAAAAATGAAACTAGATGAAACAATTGATAAATACAAGGCCAGACTAGTAATAAAAGGCTATCGGCAACGAGAAGGCCTTGATTACTTTGATACGTATTCTCCTGTGACGAGAATAACTTCCATTAGGATGATACTTGCTATCGCAGCTTTGCGAAACTTAGAAGTACATCAAATGGATGTAAAATTAGCTTTCTTAAATGGAGATTTGGAAGAAGAAATCTACATGGAACAACCTGAGGGTTTTTCTGCTCCAGGGAAAGAAAAGAAAGTCTGTAAACTGGTTAAGTCATTGTATGGCTTAAAACAGGCTCCGAAACAATGGCATCAGAAATTTGATGATGTCATGTTGGAGAAAGGTTTTAAAACCAGTGAATGCGACAAATGCATTTATGTGAAAGAAACAAAATATGGCTATGTCATTCTTTGTCTCTATGTTGACGACATGCTTATCGTTGGAAGTAATGATAAGATGATTAAATCCACTAAGGATATGTTGAATGCTAGATTTGAAATGAAAGATATGGGTCTAGCAGACGTGATACTGGGAGTTAAAATCATGAGAAAATCATATGGCATCATTTTGAGTCAATCCAGTTATATTGGAAAAATTCTTGAAAAATTCAATAAGGATGACTCTAATGAGGCCAAAACTCCTATAGATTCAAGTCAACATTTATCAAAGAATAAAGGTGAGAGCATCTCTCAAGTGGAGTACTCAAGGATTATTGGAAGTCTAATGTACCTGATGAGTTGTACAAGACCGGATATAGCTTACGCTGTAGGTAAGCTAAGCAGATATACTAGTAATCCTGGTACTGACCACTGGAAAGCCATAGTGAGGTTACTGAGATACTTAAGATATACTCGTAACTACGGGCTATACTATACAAGATATCCAGCTGTTGTAGAAGGATACAGTGATGCAAACTGGATATCTGATGTAAAAGATTCAAAATCCACCAGTGGATATGTATTCACTTTAGGTGGTGCTGCTGTATCTTGGAAATCCTCTAAACAAACTGTGATAGCCAGATCCACAATGGAGTCTGAGTTTATAGCTCTAGACAAATGTGGTGAAGAGGCTGAGTGGCTACGCCAATTCTTAGAGGGTATTCCACAATGGTCTAAACCTGTGCCAGCAGTATGCATCCATTGTGATAGCCAATCTACGATTGGAAGAGCACAGAGTAAAATGTACAATGGTAAGTCCAGTCATATACGCCGAAGACATAATACCATAAGACAACTACTCTCAACTGGAGTGATTACTATTGACTATGTAAAGTCAAAGGATAATCTAGCGGATCCGCTAACCAAAGGGTTAACAAGAGAGATAGTTGCTAAGTCATCAAGAGGAATGGGACTAAAGCCAATGGAATAAAAACCTAGCGAAGGAAAACCCAACCTAGTTGACTGGAGATCCCAAGATCTAGGTTCAAAGGGACAACCTAACCGCAAAGGTTTAGTTAAGTCACTGTGGGGGTTTTACCCTCAAGTCCATTCCTATGATGAAAACAGTGATAACGGTTAAGGTTAAGCCTAGCTTTTAATGATTCTTGTAAAGAGAGTAACTCGGGATACTCTAAGGAAATGAATCACCTATGTGAGAGAGAAGAAGGGCCGCTTCAAAGGGAATTGTATAGGGCACAATTCTTAGAAACTCTTGCTGAACCAGGCAGATGTCCATGGCCAAAACGGACATAACCGTAAGAACTGAAATGTTACGAGGTAAGATGCGTGTGAGGAGTATGTCATCGTTTACATAAACAGCAGAACAGTTCAAGGACACCGTGTCTACTGATCAGCCAGTAAAGTAAACATACTTTATCAAGGGAAGGTTCAAAGGGTTACTCCTACCTATCCTATGCAAGTGTCTACCGCTGAACTCTATCTTCTTAGAACTTCCTGTTAGGAATTTATTCAATTTTCATTCTTGTGGGGGATTGTTGGAAAATAATGAAAATTAAATCAATTGTAACAACAATTGATTTAAATTTTGTAACCCTCGAATTTATGGAGTTGTAACTCCCGTAACGGTTTTCTCATTAATATTATTTTATTCCGATTTTACCCTCACTCCTATCCTATAAATACTGGCTCATTTTATCAGTTTTAACACACCAACAACAATCATCTTCTCTTCTTTGTTTAGAGTTCTAAAGAATTTCAGTTCGATTAGCAAAAGCTTGGTGCAAAGCTTCTTGCTAGTACCGTTGTATCCTGGGAGACAAACGTTCAAGGAGCCTCGAGCACGAACCGGAAGGGTGAGGGAGCGAATTTGTCTTAAGGACACTGTGTTTTCACACAGGCCTCGGTTTGAATTATTCGTTACTTTTGTTCTACATTTTCTGTCCAAATTATATTCTTCATTGTACTTAAATTTTAAAGTTTTCCCTTTTACGTATACTCATATTGTAACAGATAAGCTAAAAGTTGACAGCATATATATACACAAATCAAGTTACTCGAGTTCATTCGATAAAAGCTCGTTTGATCGGTTTGTTTAACAATGAAATCAAACTATATTAAATTTAAACAATGCGTCGTTCGACACTACTCAGCTAGTTTACACCCTATCTAAAAAATATAGGCATTTCGATATTAATAATCCACGATTATTTTTTCTAAAACAATAATATGCACATGCATAAAAAAATATACATATATAGAATATAAATCTATGCGTGATGTGTGGGGTATTATGAATGACATGTAACATGTATGAACATGCTATCAATCATAACATAAGCTTAAATAAATAAAATAGTGGGTCGGATATTTTTGAGTATTTCTCCCATGAGAAAAATTACAACCCATAAGAAAATATTAACGGACCTTATTATTACTCCCTTTGTCCCATTTATTTTGCTCCATTTGCTACAGTACTTTTCAATCTTTTAAGTGACTTATCATATTAAATTATTCACATTTATGGTGTATTAAACATTTTCAATATTAATATATATGGTGTCATATGATATTATCAACTTATTATATTAATTAAATTATTTATTATAAATTTTATAAATTTAGTCAAGTTGACTGGTCAAATGTATCAATGGATAAAGATAATTGAGACGGAGGAAGTACAAAAATATCTTCATTTACAGATCTTCTTCTCCATTTTCAGAGAAAGTTGGCACCATATTAAAAAAAATAAAATGTATTTCTTGTTTAATATTTGCACAAATTATTTAAATTGTGATAATCCCGCTATTGATATGGTTGGTGGATCATTGTTGAAATTAAATCAAAATTACCTTGTAAAATCAGTTTTGCTAAGCAACTAATGGATGATACGACTTTATTGCTACATAAAGTAATTAAATAATAATGAATACCACTTATTCTTCTTATTTGACAATCTAGCATCCTCAACATGTGATTCTTGCGTGCATAAACAATTTTAAGAATAACAATAAGGATTTTTTTTAAGATTTGATTAAAAAAAAAGAGAGAGATAAACTTTATTAAGGGGTACAATAAGATAATTAGATAAAATAAAAGTTATATATTGATAACTTTGATATTAAAGGTAAAATAAAATAAAAATAGTATAAATATTCATGACTTAATTTTCTTTTTAATTACTAAATATAGATGAATAACACGTGTTGGGTTGGGTTAATGTGATTTCATATTAGCCATATTATGGCTTTTTCCAGCTGGATAGGCCAGCCCATTTAAAGCAAACTTTTCATTTTTATTACTTGTTGCAGAGTAGGGGAAAAACCCAGTGGTCCTTATTAAATTCTATGGACCTCAATTAAAATGTAACTTGTTCTTTCAATCTGCAGATGAATGATCCAAATAAAAGGGGGAAAACATGCGCAAGTGGATGGGTTTTAGTTCAGTATCGTGAAATCGGGCAAAAGCCTTTTTAAATGAGTTTTCGTTAAATTCATGAAACTCATTATAAATATTTTCACAAATCTATCTCAAAACTTTGGAAACTTATAAAATATTGATTTGGCAATTACCATTTTTTTTTTTCAAAAACTCTCTAAAAAATACATTGATTTGATACCTATTACTTACGTTTATCCTCAAACTCCAAACTCCAACATCCAAAACCAAATCAAGTAGAGTTTCAAATTCAGAACCCAACATCCAAAACCTAATCAAATGTGGGTTCAAAAGTTTCACCGAAATTACCCAAACCATTCTTAAAAGCGAGACCTGCGAAACCGAGCCAAAACTCATCAAAATTAGTTTATACTTATTAATAAGCTCATAGGAAGAGGGCCCTACAGTATTTACTTACCTACTCATATAAATATTGATTTATGGAAAATTTAATTTCTATTTAAATTTTATGTTTTTATTCATATAGTCTAATTATGTAAGATAAATAATATATATTTAGAAATAAAATTGCTCTTAGTTATATTATTACTTCAGTTGTAGATAAATTTGATGTCATAACAAATGTATAGATCATTTAGGATGTTTAAAACTTTAAATAAAATTTAAATAATTCATATTCTCGATCGTGTATACGTGCAACTCTCTTTTCAAGCTACTTTGTATTTTACCTATGTCTAATCATTGTTTACATCATATATAGACGATTTTATACATTCAATCAATCATTACTAAAATTATCGTCAAATTAAAAGAACTGTATTTTGAGAATAACTATTTAAATAATCCTTTTGGATTAGAAATTCACCTGAAGTGTGAGTATTTTTTATTTTTTTTAGTTTAATACTAGACTTCTTAATGAATATTATTTATATTTGTTAGTTGAACATTATTTGTACTTTACTCTTGATCAAACAGATTTAACAATAAAATGATAAGATTGTCGTTTCATTCAAAAAAAAAAAAAAAAAAAATATATATATATATATATATATATATATATATATATATATTTTAACATAAATCTCGTCCCCTCAATTTAAATTCATGGCTCCACCCCTGTTTAAATTATGATTTAACTAGCATACGTCCCGTGCTATGCACGGGTTTTAAAAAATATATATATTAAGTACCTTGTTTAATATGTTAAAAATATCTATTGTACGACAATGTTAAATATATAAAATGATTGTACCCAATATATATATATATATATATATATATATATATATATATATATATATATATATATAATATGAGAATAACAATATTTATATAGAAAGAAACATAATATGTTAAATATTAACAAAAAATGATAGAGAACGGAGTTATATTCTTTACAAAATACATCACTCTGGACATCTAAGCTACATAGGAATATTTGCACACCATCAATGTTAAACTAAAACCTGCAAAACGAATGAAAAATTAAAGTAAAAATTCTGTCATATTTATGCGAGTTTTATTTTTTGGTATCGACAGTATATTCGTGAAATTTTCCAATTTGAATTTGTTGAATGTTAATATAGTAATTGAAGATGTGATTATTTGGTGCCAATTTTTGCTTTGCTCACCCGCAAGTATTAAATAAAAATACTACTTAAATTTTAATACAAAGAGACAAATTTTAAGAAAAATAATAATAATCAGAATGCTTCACATTAAAATATAAAGAAAAAATATAATCGAATAGCGTAGAACCCATGTCGGGGTATAGGGTGAAAAGAATTGATCGTTGAAACATTAAATATAAACAAAATCTTAGGCAAGCAGTTTGTTTGAGAAATTGGAATGATTTCAAATGTATTTTACTTTACATGTTATATTCATGTTTGTAATCAGGTATTCTATGCATTAGGAAGAAGGTTTCAAGTCCTTAGATGTTTTGATTTTTTTTCCTTATGATAACAACACTTGATAAAGGATATATATATATATATATATATATATATATATATAATTCTTACCTCTTTGATTAATAAATAACACCTTCAAAATCTTCTCAACTGCCTGCTTAAGATATATATACTTTACTCCACTGTTGTTATCATAAGAACAGAACAAATTAAAAACATTTGAAGACTTAAAATCTTGGCCAAAAAAATTTAAGATAAAAAAAGCTAAGCTTATCTCTCGATTACAAAATAAAGAACACTACCAAAATCCTCTAAATTTTCTGTCTATCCATTTATCAAGTGTTGTTATCATAAGAAAAAAAATCAAAACATTTAAGGACTTGAAACATTTTTCCTAATGCATAGAATACCTGATTACAAATATGAAGATAACATGTAAAGTAAAATACATTTGAAATGACTAAGAATATTAAGAACTTAACCCATGTAAAAAGAACACATATCTTAGTCAATGTAATATATATGCACTAAAGCAAACTGTTCAGCCAAATCGCATAAAACGAAATGAAAAGTGCATAACATAATGAGTTAAACCGTCTACCATATTTCAAACACCCCTGCTTCATCTCTTGTTCCTTTACTCTAAGAAATATGAACGCGCTGTTGCAAGTAAGGAAAATATAAAAATTTGAAATTAAATTTGAAAATATTATGAAACTGAAAAATTAATTTCTTAACCAATCAAATATGGCATTATGAAAACCGAATTTTTTTTTTAAGAATTTTTTTTTTTGAAAAAAAATAAGTTGTGCAACCGCCTAGAGCAAACTATTCAGTCAAAAGAAATGGAAAGAGCATAACATAATGAGTTATCGTAATGAAAATATTAAAATCAGAAAGGTGAAAATATTATGAAACTGAAAAAAAAAATAATTAAAACTTATTGAAGAGAAGATGGAAAAAAACTGTATTGTAAGTGGGTTAGAGATTGTACGTGGGTTTGGAGGTAGTTATATTATTAAGTAAAATAAAATAAATCAAAATAAGGAGAAAAACGTGGGTGTGGATTTGGAGGTGGTTATAATATGTATGATGTAATTATTAGGTAAAATAAAATAAATCAAAATAAGGAGAAATTAGTATTTTGATCAAAATAAATTAATTGAAGTCAAAGACTGCTGTGAAATATGTGAAATATATTATAAGTAGATGTGAACATCCAAACCAATTTTAGGAAATAATAGCCCATGAATGTCGGGTCAACACGATTCATGTAGAGCCTATGGGTTCACACAAATCGGTGTCTGTTTGATTTTGCTAAGTTTTGATTTATGAAAATTGGTCCAATCAAATAGAATAATATCTTCTAAAATACTGAACTGTTGAGAAAACATTTTTGTTAATATCACTTCGTTGGCCCAACTTAATTTTCAATTACAATACTTCACAATTTTTTCGCAGAATCTTGAAATCCTAGCGTTTAATTACTTTTTCAAATATTTTTCACCTCTTGTTCTATAATTGATAGTATTTTGAATATTAAGGCACAATACCAGATGCAACGAATAGGTCCAAAACAGGTGAGCCCCACAAAATAAAGAAACGGTTCAAATTTTACCAAAATTCTGCCATACACGACATGATTTGTACACCCTGACATTTGTTATAATATCAGTTGTCGTATATTTATATGCTTAAAATCTAATAAAAATGTGATTATTTGGGACTAAATTTGTACACCAAGTATTTTATACTGTAGTATGTAACGCAATATACAGATGAGATTAGATTTTCGACAAGAGGAAAGTTTTAGTTGTCAAGTAGGTAAGAAATTACTAATTAGCAAAGGTCATGGCATCTACGGTATTATTTATTATTGGTTATTGGAAGTGTCTAATTTTAAATCGGTTTACATTTGTATGTGTATTTCTACAGTTCTACTCCAACTTTAAATCAAGTGATTAAATAAAATCATAGATAAATTTTCATTTTTGCCGTCGAAAATATCGAAATTTTTTTGTTTTGAAATAAGCAAAACGAAAATAAGATGTAATTTCTAAACTATTTGTTTGCCTTAAACTCTATTATTTTTCTAAATTTAGTAACTTTTTTTACAATTTTTCCTTAGTGTTTCCGAATATTTCCAAAAAATCTCAAAAAGCTTTTAATATTTGGCTGATTGAAACATACACTCGAAACAATTTTGATCCATGATTAAAATTGAAAAGTATCAAATGAAAAGATATAGCAATGTTAATGGTCACATTTTTAGCTCATATATCACTTTGTATTTGTTTACTCCTTTAAACATGCGGATATGATTGGTTTATTGGAAATTAATACTGGGGAGTTGTACTTTTTGGGCTAGTAAAGTATCAAATAAAACCAACAATTTAAGATGTGTGGATTTGTTGAAAGGTATTTATAAAAATAAATGAGGGATTATAGGGTGTTGTTGCGTTTGGGTGTCGCTAATTTATCACATTAGGTGGTATTTAGGGGTGTAAACGAGCCGAGTAGTATTGAACGACTCGTTGTTCAAGCTTGGTTTGAATTTTATCGAGCTTGAAATTTTGTGTTTGAGCTTGGTTTAATTTCTTAACGAACCGAGCTCAAACGAGCTTTTATCGAACGAACTCGAGCCGAGTATCGAGTAGCTTGATATTTTACATGTGTTTTTTCAATTTTTAGCTTATCGAGTATAGCTCGAGCCGAGCTTCAAAAGTTATCGAACGAGAAATTTTGTTCAAGCTTGTTTGATTAATTTGACGAACCGAACTCAAACGAGCTTTTATCGAACGAGCTCGAGCCGAGTATCGAGTAGCTTGATTTGATTTTCAGCCCTAGTGGTATTACCACACAATGTGTATCACATTGTATATTATAATTCATATGTGACAGTACATGCTCACATTATATAGTATTAACCCCATATATTTAGTATGACCCCTACATCATGTAGTATTTATTCGAAATTAGGTGGTATTACCGCGCAATGTGTGTCACATTCTATGGTATAAATTATATATGACAGTACGGACTCACATTACATAGTATTAACCTCATATATTCAGTATGACAACACATCATGTAGTATGTATTCCCCATTGAGTGATACCATGCAATTTGTATCACATTCGATGTTATAACTCACATGTGACAGTACATGTTCACATTACATAGTATTAATCCATATATTTAGTATGAACCCTCATTATGTAGTATTTATTCCACATTAGGTGGTATTACAACAAAAAGTGTATCACATTCTATGGTATAATTCACATGTGATAGTACGAGCACACATTACGTAGTATTAACCCCATATATTTAATATGATCCCACGTCATGTAGTATTTATTTTATATTAGGTTATTTATCCAATTTTCCAAAGTCAATATTAATTTTCAAAAAAAAATTACATATTATTTATTTTAAAATATTATTATAACATTCATTTATTTATTTTCATAAGAATTTATTAAAAATAATTTACTATTTGATGTTACTAAATATATAGTATAATATTATTTGTTGTGGTATAATACCATTTATTGTGATAATATTATTATGACATGTTGACAACTTGTTTAACAAATTACTAATTAATGTCATGTCTTATTTTTATTGGTTATAACTAGCGGCACCTAACGTAGCGGCACCCTAGAATTTTCCAAAATAATTGAAGAGAGGTAATAAATAAAACCTGCAACAATTTAAGATGTGTGAATTTGTTGAAAGGGTAGAATATTAAATTATGTTGCATTAGTTTTAAGAGAAAATAACGAAGATAATTCTAATGGTGGTAAAATTTCAATGTTGTCCTTTTAATCGGAAATTGCTTCTTTATTTTAATATCATATTAATTTACATTTTTTATTGTGTCATCATCGTCAATTTATATTTAATTTAAGTGAAAATTTAATTTTCTATCTTCTTACCGAGCATGATACGTTTAGGGCCTGTTTGTCTCGCCTTTCTGAGAGTGGTTTGGGAAAGTGGTAGATGTTTGAGAAATAATCTCGATTTGCGTAATGTTATTTGTTTGGGTTTTGGGAGAGTTGTTTGGGAAAGTAGCCGCAATTTTTTACTTTTCTAATATAGAGAGAAATAGAAATAGAGAAGAAAAGTGGTCTGTTTGTTTGGCCTTTCGGAGAGTGGTTTGAGAAAAAAATTACTGTAGCTAATTAATTGAGAAAGTGATTGGATTGTTTGTATGGCCTTTCCGAAAACCGAAATTTTTTTCGGAAAAGCGAGACAAACAGGCTCTTAAAATTTGAGGAATTAAAGTAAGTTTCAATACTTTTATTTTTTTAAAATTTTTTCAGATGGTCAAAGTATGTTTGTGTGGTTAAGGTAGTGGTAATGATGTACTTATCCAAACCACTCAATAATCCATCAAACCAACGTCACATTATAAAATTTACCAAACAATTGGTGACAAGTGCTAATTAATTAGTATTTTTAATTGTGGTATGTTGAAACATCAGATGTGCAGATCTCTCATATCTGCTGGTAAAGAAAAGGAAATTTATTAAATAGGGTAAACACCACTTGTGGTCCCTCTTATCATTAACTTTTTACAGAGTGGTCCCTCCTATGTTTTTTTTCCCACCTTAGTCCCTATTATGAATTATTTGTTTCACTTTAGTCCTTTTCAAGTGGTCCAAGGCGATTCGGATAACATGTGATATGCTCATGAGGGCAATTTTGTCATTTCAAGTAAACTAACAGGGATATTTTCGTCTTTCTAATTTTTTAAAAAAAAACTAAATTTCCAAACTAGGCTTT
Organism: Penstemon barbatus; assembly: GCA_003313485.2. Classification (NCBI taxonomy): domain Eukaryota; kingdom Viridiplantae; phylum Streptophyta; class Magnoliopsida; order Lamiales; family Plantaginaceae; genus Penstemon; species Penstemon barbatus. Next base: position 4,610,927 of record CM064882.1, on the reverse strand, counting down.
CATTCCAATCGAACTTAATCGTAGATTTCGTTCCAAACTAAAGTTTTTTCCTAAAATCTTTTTCAAATACCAAAATTGCTCACCAATTAAACAATATCTCAAATAGTCTCAATAGTGAACGGACGAAAATGCCCTAAAAAATATTCATATGCATGTCACGTGTTATCGGAACCACCTGATAAGGACTAAAGTGAAACACATAATTCATAGTAGGGACTAAAGTGAAACAAATAATTCATAGTAGGGACTAGAGTTGGAAAAAAAACATAAAAGGGACCACTCTGTAAAAAGTTAATGATAAGAGGGACCAAAAGTGGTATTTACCCTATTAAATAATAACACATGCAAATCCGAATCCAAAGACATTTATTTGGGCCCACATTTCATTTTGGTAGGGACATCTTTAAAATATAAAAAGACAAAATAGTGTGTGAGAGAGAAAGTGAGAGTGATGTTCATGTGAGAGAGACAGTAGACTTTTGTCATCTGGTTCTATTCCCATCCTTTTCTTCCTGAGAATCAAAAAACCTCACTATCCTCTTTAGGGTTACCCATTTTCTTTTCACCACCTTTCTTTTTTTAATTTTTTTTAAAAATAACTTTTTTATTTATTATTTATTTTTATTTAAGCACAGCAAAAAATTAGCACAGTAAGGGGAATTTCTTGAGAAAAGAAGGGGAATAGTTTGAGTTATTTTCTGTAGTGTACGTTGGCTGCAGATCTTTGAATGCTTCAGGTACTATTGTTTTACCACATTCATCTTTTGAGATTTGTTCTTTCTTCCTCTTATTATGTTGCATTATTTTATTTTATTTTAAATTTCTGTGTTTCTTCTTAATGTTAATTTGAGTGATATTTTTTACATTTTTGCTTTTCTAAATAAATTTGAATTCACATTTCTAGATAAGTAAGCTGGAAACATTAATCTGACAGGGCTTCTATTTTACTTTTCATTAAGCTAATATGCAAATTTTGAATTTTTACTTACCCTTTTTTCTAAAATCTTGTAAAATTTATATGGGATTTAGTGGATGATTTCCAATTTGTATATTTAGATTCTCTCAACCAGTTAATGGGCTGATTTGTTTGTTTATTTTCCAATTAAAAGCAGTTGATTGAAGTTCAATTCAACTGTGGATTGTACAAACTGCTGTTTGCTCACTTGATGACACATTCTAATGTTATAGCTTCTTTTCTCCAACATTGTGTGATTTCTGATTGCAGATTCTGAGTACATTTGCACCAAAAATTCGATTTATAGAGTCAAACACCGGCATCGTTATACTATAACCTCATATTAATGAGAAGGGTTACACGTACATGATTAATCACATATAGAAAAATTCACGTAATGGGCTCTTCTCGCGTAATTTGCGAAATAATCGAAGCAGATGATAAGACTAGTACAACTTGGCCAAGAGTTCATCAACTAAGAGCACAAGACCGAGACAAGAAACCTCCTTTCCAGAAGAAAGGACCTAATAAGTATATCGAAAATGATATCAATAAACTTTTTGAAGCAGTTAATCTCAGAACAACAAAGAGTCTTGATCTCTCGGACTCGTGGAGAAATGCGTCAAAGAAGCCGATGAGGAGTCCAGGTTCTCATTCGCCTGGTATTGGATTTTCAGAACCGGTTTCTTTAAAGCAGTCGCTTAGGGGACTGTGTATTTCTCAGGCAGCAGAAATGGCTGCAATGAAAAGATTATCAGTGAATTCTGCATCTCCGAGAATCTCAGAAGCAGGTAGAATTACAGATTTGTACAGGTCTGTTGTAGCCGAATCTGGAAAAAGTTCTTGTTCTAGTGTTAAACCAATTGTTAATAGTACAGACTCTATTTCAAGTGATCCTGGTGGTTCTACAGCTAGTGGAAATAGTGTTGCAAAATCACATGTAGGAGGAGAAACCACTCTGTTTTCTGCTAAGAACCCAGCCCAAGATCCCAATGCCAAATTCTCTATTGTGCATAAAGATATTGCACCGGAGTCGAAATCAGACAAGAAAATTTCTGGCTCAAAGAGTGAGGATTCTAATTCTAACACTTCCTTGAGAGTTTTAAACAAAACAGTGCCTAAGGTGAGACGAAAATCAAGGTTACAGACTGTTGTAACTTCATCGAGCACAGTAAAGAGCAATAGAGATGCAGTCAAGCCAGCAAGAAGTACCTCTCGTGTAGTCAAACCAGCAATCAGAAACAAGAATCTTGTCATGCAGAAATCAAAGAAGGTAACTTTATCAACTGGTGCAAATTCAAAAACATCTTCGAAACACAGTTCTGAGCAGTTGATATGCCAGAAGTGTCAGTGTTCTATGAAGGATACTGATAAAGATTCTAGTAAGGATCACCCCAAAACCACGATTGATGCAATCAAATCAGATTCTATTCATATTCCATTCGTTAAGACCAACATGAACTCCAAATCCAGTGAGAAAGGGGGGGATATTACACAAAGCTCACAGAGCAGTGGTTTTAGTAGTAGTACCACTAGCCTAAGTGAAGAGAGCAATCCAAGTGGGTCAAATTGCGGAAATAGACCTCACATGTCGAAGGATATGAGGTGGGGGGCGATCAGTCGTATAAGAAAACAATATGGTTTTTTGGGGCTGAGTCACTTTAATTTACTGAAAAAACTTGGTTCAGGAGACATTGGTACAGTTTATCTAGCTGAACTTATAGGAACAAATTGTTCCTTTGCAATAAAGGTAATGGATAATGAGTTCTTGGGAAGAAGGAAGAAGATGCCTAGAGCACAAACTGAAAGAGAAATTCTAAGAATGCTGGACCATCCATTTCTTCCGACACTTTATGCACAGTTTACATCGGACAATTTAGCGTGTTTAGTCATGGAGTTTTGTCCTGGTGGAGATTTACATGTCCTTCGACAGAAGCAGCCTGGCAGATATTTTCCTGAACAGGCAGCAAGGTACAGAAACACATTTAATGTTCACAATTTTACAATTCAATACTAAAATCTATTTGGTATTGTAACCACAAAAAAAAAAAAAAAAAATATTAAAATCTATTTGGTATTCTCTGTTATATATAGTAACAAGATCATTCAGTTTATTACAACTTAAGATTGGGATCCTCACTAATGTAGATTTTTTACCTGGTTACTCTTACTTATAGCACATTTTCTTTCAACTATCCAATTCAATAGGGGATGGGCTCGAGTCCTAGAATATATTCCCTTAATTTCAGAAAACATTATTGTGGATATGATGAATCAGCTCGTTCATGGCAATAAAGTTTGTGAAATATTTTCATGCATAGATTAATTCTGATCATAACTATTTTGATAATAAATGAAGCAACTATTTGACTTCCTATTATCAAGACTCAAAAGCATCCGACCATTTCTAACCAGTCAAACTATTCTTTTCTGTGTATTAATCTCGCCTTTCTCCTAGAGGCATCTGTGATACATTTTGTTGTTTCCTTTCTCATTTCTCATTGTTATTTGTTATCAGAAAGTGGAATGCTACTCTTAATACAAGCTGGTATCATAAATTACTCCAGTTCTAATTTCTTTATTAGATACAGTATTGGACTCTAAAAATTTGAATAAATATATGTCTAACTGTGGAGATGCAATATTTTGAACTGGTTCAGTTTGGTCTTTGTTCACCTCTTAGTATCAACCAAGTAGAAGGGACGATAGAACTCAATTATGTTCTGTTTGGATCCAATAAGAAGAATCCTAGAAAGAACAAATATGTAAAGATCAAAATTGAATGTACTTAGCAGGGAATTTCAACTTTGTTTTAAGACTCTCATTTCATTGTTATGTTGGTCATCCTATAATTTGGTTCTAACATATGGTTCTGCAGATTCTATGTTGCTGAGGTCCTTCTCGCTCTTGAATATCTCCACATGCTCGGCATTGTGTACCGGGATCTCAAACCAGAAAACATTCTAGTTCGTGAAGATGGTCACATCATGCTAACAGATTTCGACCTGTCACTGAGATGTTCAGTCAACCCAACCCTAGTCAAATCATCTTCATCGGCAATGGAGCCACCCCGGGTCTCTGGTCCATGTGCTGGATCTAACTGCATTGATCCTTTCTGCGCTGGACCATCTTGCAAGGTCTCATGCTTTAGCCCTCGACTCATACCTTCCACAGCAAGAGCCAGAAAGCTAAAAGCAGATGCCGCCGCACAAGCCAGAGCATTACCTCAGCTTGTGGCTGAGCCAACAGAGGCCCGGTCCAACTCCTTTGTGGGTACACACGAGTACTTGGCTCCGGAAATTATCAAAGGGGAAGGACATGGAAGTGCTGTTGATTGGTGGACATTTGGTGTCTTTTTGTACGAACTCTTATATGGGAAGACGCCATTCAAAGGTGCAGGAAATGAAGAAACATTGGCCAATGTAGTGTTGCAGAATCTCAAATTTCCGGATACCCCAATGGTTAGTTTCCAGGCGAGGGATCTCATTAGAGGCCTTTTGGTGAAGGAGCCGGAGAACCGGTTTGGTACGGAAACAGGAGCCGCGGAGATCAAAAGGCACTCGTTTTTTGAAGGTTTGAACTGGGCGCTGATTCGATGTGCCATTCCGCCTCAAATTCCAGAATACTATGGTGTTGGGAGTTCAGAAATAGCGTCATCTCAAGAGAAAGGAATTAAATTTATGGATTTTAGTGATAATGGAGAGCATTTAGAGTTTGAGTTGTTTTAGCTGTAACTTGGTTATTTGGTAAAGGTAATGGATCATGTTCATACGGAAAATAAAAAAAGTTTTCCCTTCAGATCCTAGGTCTTTTCATACTCTACTCTCTTCAGTTCATGTCCAGAAATTTGGTTGAATTTATTACTTAGAATATAATTGCCATTAAAGGGGAACATACACAACAGAGCACAAGAACGGAAATATCTTTCTTGTACACTTATAGCTGTTAGTTTTCTCAGTACTAATACTAACATTTAAGTTGTCACCCAAATTTTGTACTCAATTTCCAAAAATGGGTAGGGGACCGCTAAAGGCCATATACAAATGAGGGTAAAAAGTTGAAGCTATGTATATATATATATATATGTATAATGCACGACAAAGAATAATGAATAGTGGCCATTATTGAAACCTACTTTTTCATGCGAAACCCTATGCCATTATTATGTTGATCTAAAATGCAGGTAACAAATCAATCAAAATGGGCCGCGCCACCTATGCAGCCTACTCACACCAACCGCTACTCTGAATAATACTTCTATGAATAAACAATTAATTAATATTACCTCGCATAAATAAATACAGTACGTAATGTGCCCTAACATGAATCCTCAGCCGATGAAGGAAAAGGTGGTTACGACGTCGTATGAAGAGTGCCGGAAGAATCACGCAGCCAGCATCGGGAAATATGCGGTGGACGGGTGCTGCGAATTCATGCCGGCGGGGGAAGAAGGAAGCGCCGCCGCCTTGAGGTGTGCTGCCTGCAGCTGCCACAGGAATTTTCACAAAAAGGTGGTGCGCCAAGTGAGAAATTTGTGCGATTGCTTCATCAAACCATCTACTCCGAAGTAGGAGTAATTCAATAAAAGCAAATTCGACCTTTTTTTTTTTTTTTGATAAAAAGAAAATCGATTGAAGAAGAAGAGGTGAATTATGAAAAGTATGTATTTGCTGATGCGGGAAATTATCTTTAAGTGAAATTTTTGTTTTATCCTGTTTTTAATCGGTGAAAATTATAAGGAATTGTTATCATCCTATGAATTGTATTGTATATGTAATTCTACTTTTTCTTGGGTGGATTTCTTAATTGCTCTATGCCAATATGGTGCATCTTTGGTTTCATATATATATTCTAAAGTCATGCATGTCACTAATTTATGACGAGATATAATGAGCATTGTCTCCAAAAAAAAATATTAAGATAATTCGAGATTTTTTTATGGTTAATTAATGTGATGTATGTTCGAACGACACAAATATATGCCAATGTATATAATTAGTCAAAGATAGAGTATAGAAAAATATTAAGATAATTGATTTTTCGAGAAGCGTCGGACACAGTAAATTGAAAATATGAATTAATAGTGCTCTAAGTTCTTCGCATAAAGTTTGATTCTCACAGTGAACTGGCTATAGAGGTGATGTTGACAAATCTTACTGTCAAAATCGATATCATCCAGATCGAGCTCAAGTGTAATGTTGGTCGGATCATGTTCAAATTCGAACTCGGGACTACCGATGTGGCCGAGCCACGTCACTAATTAAGAAAAAGTGACTTTTGACCAGTCATTCTTAATTCGAGGAATTTTCAGGCATTACTAAATATGGTATATCACTGGTAAAAGGAATATTGCTATTGCTATATTTTACAAATGCACAAAAATTAGCAGAGAATTGCTAACAGAGGTAAACAAAATTACAGTATAATTTTGTTTTTGTAACATATTAATTAACAAATGCCATGTTTGAAACTAGTATAATCTTTCCTTCACTACTGTTCTCTCAAGCTTTTCACTGTTCCAATAGAGTACCAGTGTCTCCTTATGTACTGGAGTTCTGCGAGCCTCCACGTCGTCAAAGTCTAGAGTGCACTTTTGAAGCTTACATCTTGCAATCTTGACAATACTCAAGAAGTATCTGTCAGTAAACTGAACCAGATGAATGTTAATCGGAGAATTGTTATTATAAGCTGCAGCTTAATATATAATTGAACAAAAATAAAATCCAAAATCAGGTTGAGATGCATTGCATGCAGTAAGTTGAATTGGGTTCCGAACAATTTTCATAAATTACTATTTGAAGAGAATCTTTCCGACGTACACTTGGGATGTCAAAATCACCCTCCCTTGCATCACAAATGTCGAGTGATATTTTCCGAAGCATTGGTAACTGCAGTCATAATAGAAGCAGAGTTACTGAAACATGCTAGTCTATTGAAAAATCTTAAGCCTGATCTCTTAAATATAGAAATCATACTTCGTAGCCAAACTTACCTTAGAAGCAGCATAAATGATGAAGTTTCTTGGGATTCCAGAGCCCTGCAATTTGAAATCACAAAACTTTTATTGAAGGCCTTTTGAGGTCATAGGGACGAATATGATGGCATGCCAGATGCATCAGGATGAACAATGGCCTACGTAAAATGAAAGTTGTTTTTTATTAGGTAGTGCCAAAATAAAATGGCTTCATCTGTTATACATCTTACATCCTGCTGTATTGGGTTGATAGATGAAGAGAAAAGGAGAGGGATACTTATCTCACTACCACACAATACTGAGCATAGTCGGGATACTTTTCACTACATTTTTATAAGAATTATGGTCATATGCTTTGAGCCTTTCACCATTTGTCAAAATCTTAATCGTACAGACAACCCAGCTGTTTCAAGTTTTTGTTCTTTTTTTCTTCTAAAGTAAGCGCAGTAATTAAATTATCCGGGTAGATTAATCATAGTAAGTTAGTTCCCAATTTCCACAAGTAATTTCAGCCTATATCAAACAGAGACGAAGTACCAGTCAACATATTTCACTTTGAATCAAACACAAATGCAAAAGCAACAAATCATTCAGAACCAACCTCATAAGACCCAAAATCAGATTAGAAAGAGAGAACTAGTTCTGGAAAAACTAGCCTCGTGGGGTTTCATATCAATAAGATGGGAATTTTATTTTCCTTATTTGCCTTAATTATCTCCAGCTTCTCAAAAAGCAATGGTTGGACTTATTCAATAATTGTGTTTAGTTCTTGTCCTTAATTTTGTTTTTGTTACAACAATTTTTTATTATTTATTTATGATAACTATATTTAAGGTCTTTATGAGAGACGGATAAATATATAGTCAAGCATGGTGGCAAGCCTGGTGGCTCCAGGGATAGAGCAGCACTTAGATTGTATGGTGATCCCAGAGCTAACATAAACACTAACTGAAGCTAGATATTAGACATTCATTCTAAAGAAGAGTCAGAGTTTCATATCAGATGCACTTCTATAGGAATAGATTATAGATGACAGCTATAGAATGTCAAACTTTCCCCCATAGATTTAGGAGCTTGCAATAAAAAGGCAAATACATCACTCACAGTATGACGTAGTATAAGATCTTCAAGTGCATGACAGTCCAAAAGAGATCCAATGCCAATGGCTGTTATTTCTCCACATTCCTGTATAGCAAATATGAATGTGAAATTACAAAGGCAGCCAAGCCATTCGAAAAAAGAAAAAGAAGAAAAAAGGAATAAGACAGAGTAGCTAAAAATTTTTCGAATTTTAGTTGCTATCAAAATATCATCACATTTAATAGCTCTCTTGTTAGAGAATTATATAAAACCGCTCAAATATAACAATGTCCTCCAACTAAAATGTAGCACATATTTTTCCAGGAGTAAATATGTATCTGTGAATGCAATTGCTATTGTAAAAATTACAAATGCTTTGTAAGAACTAGGCTGTGCAACAACCTGTCCAAAACCTAACTTATCTTGTGAGAATATCTATTATTGGTTTTTGGAGGATGTGTCATTTTGTTTAAGCATGCTTGCCTAACTTCTTGAAGTATTTTTATAATTCTAAAACGTTCAGTTATAGGGACTGAGAAGTAGATACCATAGACTGGCAAGTAGCATTCAACAAGATTACTCCTATCTTGGTATCTTCAGCAATGATTATAACTACCATAAAACCCAAAAGCATTATTCCACAGTACTTGAACACCATTGTAATTTTGGAGATAGATGTTTCTGAATGTTGGTATGGAGGGAGAGGCTAGAATTTATAACAATATTTAATTGATGTGGCAGACAGAAAATCTTCTTACTATAACCATGTTTATTTGTTATGGCAACAGAAGTTGAATTTTCTTATAGTAAATGATACTATGATGCCACACAAACGGAAGTTGATCTTTTAATGTCAATGCACTTTTCATTAAGTGTGAAATTACACTCGGATCGCGCAAAAATAACTCAGACAATGTAGATGAACTTACTTTAACCCCACACAAAAGCAAGTACAATCAGCCAAGCAAATTCTATATACTACAATATGAGAGAACATATAAAAAATGTAGACATTTTCTGGATCCCCATCATGGATTTGGACTCTTGAAACCCCATCATAGTTCATTATGCATATCAGAAAAAACTTTATCACTAAAACATTTTGAAAAGGAAATACTTGTTATTGGTTAGAAACTCTTGGTGAACTCGATATAATTTTAAGGAAAATGTAGAATCCCCAATTTTCTTGAGTTATTTTTCTGAGCTTCAAATGAGTTCAAAAACAATTTTAGGCAGGAATATTTCCCCCAAAGTTTGCTTCCCCCTCCCTATCCCCCTCCCCCCAGATTGCTTCTTATTTATGAGTCATTAGTGGAAACTTATACCCATTTCCTTTTTCTTCTTCTCTTTTCCCTTAATCTTGATGTCTTCATACTTCAAACATTTAAAACGATTATACCAAAAGAAAGAGTTAGTTACACAGAATGACAAAAAGAACCTTGAGAGCAAAGGTGGTTGCAAAACACAACATGACACAGAATAACAGAAAAAAGACAGACAGCAAATGGTGGTATCAAACCTCAAGACGGAGAGATGTCAGCCCTGGCCAACAACTTGAAATAATATCTTGTGATTCTACAAAGAAAAATGCAAAGCAAGGAAATAATTTTCATTATCCACAAAGATTTTTCCAATATCAATTGCACTGCCTTCCATTATCATTTTCAGAATGGAAGAGGGTCCTTCGGAAGCAGCAGATAAAATAAAGGCTAAGAAGAAACTTCAACTTAGTATGAGTTCTTCAAGTTGTTTATATACAGCAGACTCGCACCTGAGTTAAGCAATGTGCATCCTATCAATGAAAGCTCTACCAAATTGGCACAATTCCCAGCCAGAGTAGCCAAATCACCATTGGTTATCCATGGTGCAACTCTTTCAAGTTTCAAGTTCCTCAAATTTGGTAATCTGTACGAAAAGCTCAGAGAGCTTATGTCACCAAGGCAGTAGCACAGAGCCAAGAAGTGCAAGTGTGGCAAGGTCTTTGTGATGTTGGCTATCACAGAATCAGATATGACCTATGAACATGTTTTTCAATGACATTTATTGGCTTGCAGAAATGGAAAAAATATAATAGAAAAGCACATAAATAAAGGACCTTTAGGTAAGCACAAATGTCAAGCAAGGGCTTTCAACTAATGGTGACCTTTACTAAAAGTCTAAAAGAAGTTTTTCGGTCTCGAGCAAAAACAAAGTTCAGTGGATTAGTTCTCCATCTAGCTACCAGAAAACACCACAACTCTGTTCATTTGATCATGGAATGAACTTCTATTTGTTGTGCTAGAAAAAGTTATTAAATGTAATCGCCCACATTTTAACCATAACTCCTACTTAATATTATTTCACAACTATGGTGGATTAACTACGAAAATATGATAGAAGGGATACATAATTTACCTGAAAATAAAGAATCAAGGTCTCGAGCAATGGACAAAGAACAGGCAAAAGATTCAAGCCATTGTGGCCCAATGATCCACCTACACCAATATGTATGGTTCGTAATGTTCTTATTGCTGGTTTCAGGGCTTCAAGAGACAGAAACGAAAAGCCCCACCCAAATTCAAGCTCCTCCAATTTGCAAGACTTTCCTAGCTGAGAGTACAATTCCTCCATAGTAAATGATGCATTGCATAATTTTCTCTCTTCAGATTCCATTACCAATTGCAACAGATTCGTACAGCCTCTTGTTTTTAAACATTTTAGATCAGTGTTTCTGCAAATAACATGATATAAAGCAGCACAGGAAACCTGGGATTTCCATAAGCACAAGACTTAGGATTAGTAGGCATGTATTATTGTTGAGTCTATCTGAAACTTGATTATGAATATAGTAAAGTAGATAGCAACCCACCCTGACTCATTTCCAGAAGAATCGTGGCATGTTAAAATTGTTTTAAATTCTAAAAAGGAAGAAGAAATTATTGGAATTAATTTTTAAATTATGGAAGACATACTAAAAATATATATCTTGGAAAATGGTCTTGAGATTATCCAAAGACAGCATTTCTTTTGAATCAATACTGTATCAGAATCTGAGAGAATAGCAGAATTTTCTACCCAAAAAAAGCTTCGAGGATTGATAGATCATTGGAATTTCCTTCCGTTCAACTTGTGGAAGCTCGTCGACAAAATGGAACCCCAAATGCTAGTGCCCTTTTCACAATCTAAATTTCATAATATTTTGATCCCTTAATTATTAATTTAACCAGCAACTTATTTGAGTCCCATTACTTAAAATGAGTCACATCAAATAATTAATCTACCAGAAAAATAAATCCCTTCCTTTAAGACAGCAGACGCACCTTGGTGTCAGAAACATCAAGGATCTTCAAGGAAGATCCTGAAAAGCTATAAAGAGCATTGTCAATAAATTGAATATCCCTGAGACATAGACTCCTCAGATAATCTGCTCCAGACAGAAGCTCAGAAAGAATTACCCCGTCTATCCCTGGCAAAAAAGTGAAATAACTGAGTAGTTCTTAGAAAAAATTATGTTCATGAATTTTAATTAGAAAATGTTTATCAATGGCACTTCCAGATTTCAATGCATAGACTTAAAATGGAAAAAGCTATTCCTGGGTTAACTAAAATGTCAGTTTCCTATCTACTACAAGTTAGATCATCATACAATCTGACAGTGAATCAGTGATACTTATCGCCATCTGAACTTCTAAACTTACAGTGCCCCAAAAAGTAATTAAGCAAAAAATAAAATCATAATAAAGTTTGGTTGTATGTTTTATGTGAAGCTGTAAAACCCATGCCAGGAAAGGATAATCAGTTTCTTAAAAAAGAACTATTCTAGACAAAACTTTTCAGATAAATTCATCAGATAGACCAGATGAATTGATGGAAGGGAGAAAGGAAAATACATTATCTGCCAAAACAATATTAAGTTATGATAAAAGGAGAGAAGTCTAATATTACGTACCATAGCAGCCACTGATGTGCAAATCTAGAAGCTTATAAGCAGTCAACTGAGAGTTCTTTTTACTTCCTTGTGTTTCACTGGAATTACCCGAGCAAAGCGCAAGAATCGAACTGTTCCCAAAAGAAGTATCACATGCCAAAACCGATTGTAAATTTTTGCATTTAATAATCATCGCTGATATACCACGGTCTGTAACTGATATACATCCTTTCAAATTAACATAATTCAAGGAAGTGCAGACTTCTGAGATGTGTTGGAGATCAGAATCTGGTCAAGGATTGAAATAAAATTTAACAGGCTTACCAATTAAAAGCTCTGCATAACACACACCAGTCAGAATATATATATATATATATATATATATATAAAAACAATAGAACCCTACTGAGATAACTCTATAACCCAAAAGTTCAATTCATATATATAAAGTGAAAAAAGATGGACTAAGAAAGACTTTGTGTCTTATCCAAGTTGCATACATTTAGACTAGACACAGTGGAGGTAACCTTGGTACCCACACCTCCTCCTCCAAGTAGACTTTAACCTCACACCGATCTCAAAAAATTCAAGCTCATACCCACCAGTATATAATTTAAATGTAAATGCAGATTAGGGATACAGTTAGATTGAAGAAAACACTAGGCTGAATTATAGCCGAAAACACCAATTCTGCAACCTTCGTTCAAGCTTAAAGAATGCATAAAAATGGATGGTTACTAGCCTTGGTACTTGATACTGGTAAAACAAGTTAATATCCCACCATAAGGGATCCCCTTCCAATGAGAATTTCTAAGAATCACTATTATACTTACTAAGTTATTAATTTATTATCTGGTGGGGGAGAGGGAGAAAGATAATCTTACCGCTGATATCTGTTCGACCCTCCAAAGTGAGTTTTGTGATATTTGACGGCAATGGCTTCGATGTATACGACAATGAGGCAACAAAATAACAACTATGTATGTCAAATGGTGTTGCTGATCTCTGTTTTCTCGGAATTGGTGAGGAAGATATGACAGATACTTGGCTGGGAATCACAGGATTAATGTCCAAAGTTAGGTCAACATTGGTGAGTAAAGGGAATTTCCGTACCAACCAACACAACTTTGTTGTTCTGAAGTTCAAGAAATAAGCTGCCTTTAATGTTCTTAATGAAGGAAATGATTTGCATAAACAATCAACAATTGAGTCAAGGGAAAGAGATGGACAATTTGAGATATCCACCTCCTGCACTGCTTCAAAAGTCAATATTTGCCCCAGTGCCAGTGAAATCTGGGAACTATCCACACCGATAATTGCATGGTTGACAGAAGACTTCTTAATGATCTTTCTCAACATTGAATCTGCACCGCATGAAGGGAGCACAGAGAGAAGAAATAATCCCAGTGTAATCTGTGGGCAACCAGAAAGATCCACTTTCTGCACAATTGCATGGGAGATGTATATAACGAAGACTGTCAGATAAACAAACATGCAATTCAAATGCAATGGATGATCTAATTGACTGTCTCAGATACCAAACAAACTCAATGTTGAAGAAAGGCCAACCAGAGTTTTTTTAAATTATAATTGAAGTGATTAAGACATGCGTTGCAGGAAGATCTGCCAGTGTATCAAGGATAATGAGTTAACTATAACACTCATTTAATTTTACTAATTAGAAGTTGAAATCAATCTTGCAAATGAGAAAGCCCATAATATACGAAACCGAAAGCTTGCAACTAAGTTTTTATATTTCTTAAGAAGTTTTGTCTGAGAAAAACTCAGTGGGCGTGCAAAACAAAACAATCTCTCAAGTAGTTTACAAAATCTTCAGGCAACCGGTTCATTTTTAATTTTGCATTACAAGAAAAGGAGTTGTTTAAAAGAACTAGTTAAATAATTGCATTCTCAAGGTGAAAAGACTCTAGAGGTGAACAAATTTCCAGCAGATATTAGCCGTGTTCAATGTGAAACAGGGCAGTAGAAGATTGATTGCTTTGGAGCACACAGTCTACAAGAATATGATAACAAGGAAAAAAACTCTGATAAATACTCATATAAGCTGATTGTGGAAATGAATATAGAAAATGTATGTACTTCGACATCAATAAAAACTGCTGTAACTAAGTTTTAAGAGACTAGAGTGCCACATAATCTAACCTAAGCTACTAGGCATTAACAAATGGATAGAAGCAGTCCATTGACACAACACAACGGCAAAGTTGAAAGTATCAAATTAAGGAGGATCAAGATTTGCGAAAAATTGAAATGGTAGCCTAACATGACCATATATGAGTTCCTAGAAAGTATCAATCGAAAGGAAAATCAAGATTTACGAAAGTATTCCATGGCAAAAACCGATTTTCTTTTAAGAATTTAAAAAAATAAAAGAACTGTGTGTGTAAAAGCTTGCACACGTCAGTTCTTACTGAGCACATACTATAACAAATACAAGAAGCACACGGGATGAGTAGAAGTTTTAGCTTCATTAAAGTGCACCAATAATAGATCTAAGAGAGGAAGTGTGGAATGAAATATGGAAAGAAGGTAAATGACAAAAAAAATGGATGTAAAAATGATATACAAAGTTAACTAAAACTAAATTCTAGAGAAAACGCTGCACTCGTTGCAATAAATAATATTTTTATGCCGATAATGAGGATAAAAAATTTACAATAAAGACCTGTGTATATTTTGTTAATCGGACTCTATGGTGATTCATGTCACCTTCTCTGAGGACACCTATCAAACTCAAAGAAGGTTGTTTTGCTAGACTAAGGATCGTAGCAGTGGCTCTATCTGCAACCTTTGAAAAGAAACGGCACCTTCGTTTTCCTAAAAAAAAAGAAACTTTGATATATACACAGATAAATCATATTATTGAGGCTTTCGGTAATGCTGATTCAGTAAGAAAACTTACCAGCGGCAAACCACAAGGGCAGAAGGGTTGTACGGATCTGTTTAAGACAAAACTGAACATGAAAAAAAAATATAAAATCATTTCCAATTTTATCAACCAAAGACTCAAAGCCTATTGCACCTATAATTTGCTCCCCTGTTTCTCATACCTTTTCATGGTCTATTTTATCTATCCAGCCCTCTGATTTTGTATTCTTTGCAGCGAGCCAAACTAAGGTTGCATTACACAGATGCCTCTCACTGTGAAAACAATAAAAAGTGAGCACCAAAAGAGACATTACATATAAGTAGTAAAAGATAATAAAAGAAGTAAGATCATATAACCTGTCCACAGTTAAATCAGGATGCTTGATGCAGGAGCAAAGTAATTCTCCAGGAAGATCGTTGAAAGAATTAAATGATGAAGCCCACATCTGCAGAAACAAAACATCAAATCTTTGTTTTATAGTATAGAATTCCAGCATCTGAGAAGCACAACTGGCGTGCAAAATTTAGTTAATTGAGGAAGAAATCATCAGCGCAGTTAAATTGACATGCAATAACAATGAGCAGTAATATCTATAATTGTAAAAAGAAATAATAATGTTTATAATATAAGAGCAATATGCACCAAAACTAAGATATGGAAAAGTTGTATCAAAGGAAAAGCACTTACAAAGTTCCTTGCCAGATAGCTTGTACAAAGCTGTAGAATAAAATCATTCGCTGCAACATATTCCACTTCCATCTATAAGACCGGATCTATAGTATCCCAGTCAAACATATAAATAGGACTCATAATGAGCAAGTAATTATATCTTTATTGAAGTCCTTCATGGAAAGATTGAAAACTTTACCATGATCTAGACCATACTTGTAGATATGAATCAAGTCATTCACACATAATCGTGGTGATTGAAGCCCTTGGAATGCAGTTACTTCATGCAACCAAACTAGACATTTTGATAGAAGTGCGTCCACCCCAAAAAACAAAGCTGCCTGAGTACATGTTAAAGCAATTTTAAGCAATTCTGGTGGAGAACATCCCTTCATGAACTGAAACGATTGCATTTTTAAGGCCATAGGTGGAAGGAAGACCATAACCACTGGCCTAACCTAAAGAGCCGTAACAAATAGTAAAAGATGAGTCTGTAAGAAAATGACTACTTTTCCAAAGTCACAGTTCAAAAAGCAACCTTTCTTAATTCTTCAACTAAAGACAACAGATGAAAACACTCTATAAGTTTCTCCAAAAAAAAAAAATCACTCTATCAGATAGCAGCAAGTCTGTAGTAGAGCCAAATCCTTTAACACATTGTTATACTTGATATTTTCAGATAGTGCATTGAAGTATTTTACATATAATCATTTTAGATATATGTTGTAAATAACCAAAAAACAAGTAAATACACGACTTAACACATTATATGGTTATGTGGTTTCGTTTAACCAAATGCTCATTTTTTATTGCTTCATATTCTTCCCCATTAGCCAAGCCTGACCCGACATTCAATTAATTTTTACTCAAGGCTTGTTATGATTTTCCTTAGTTCAATCACACAAGGTTCAAAGAAGGTAGATTCAGAGGAAAAAGCTTTACCTCATACAGAGGAATAAAACTATCAGAGGAAATTTCGACAGGGCATCCAAATATGACCATCAAAATACTCACAAACGACTCCAAGTTCCAATGTATTGCTATGGAATCGTGCTTAGATTCACTGAAACGAAACGATTTAGACAAAAAGAATATTACAAATGATATCATCACAAAAGAGAAAGAAGCTTCAATATTGCAAAAACAACAACAAAATTGAAAAGAAAGGATCAATTACCTAAAGCTTCCACTTAGGAGTCCACGGAAATAGGAAGATTCTTCAACCAGCCTGTTGGAACTGACTTTGAATTTGAGGAGTGTGTGCGAAAGTATTGAAGGCACGTCCCAGCTGCTGATGCTGGAAATTGAGAGCTCGATCTCGTCAAACTCGTCCGCTTTATCGTCGGTACAAATGATAGTTACGGTGTCATCGGAATCCTGCTGATGCCCCACAGACGCCATTACCGACTCAAATTTCTGCTCTGGAAAGGAAAGATTAGATCTCTGTGTTCGTTAAAGGGAGGAGTGAATGTTCGATTGGGTACACATTTTTATTCACTTGGAAAAATAAAGATTTTCCTCTCAAAAAAAAAAAAATAAAGATTTTTATTATTATTTTCATTTAATTAATTATCAAATATATTACTCCTACTAGTTAGTCTACTTTGTTGTACTAAGAAATTTATAAAATAAAATGAAAAACAAAGAATTAATACATGGTAGAGAATATCAATATGTTTTTTAAGTTAGCAAACTTGTGCATTTTGAACTTGTTACAGAGCTAAGCAAAACAACAAAATTACAGGTTTTCTAATAATCTAACATCAAATGATTTTTCTTTAAATTTTTATTTTTTTAATTTTTACAATTCTACTAGTAGATTATATATATATATATATATATATATATATATATATATATATATATATATATATATATATATATATATATATTGTATTAGTCTGCTATTAAAACATTTAACCACTTACTTTAGATTCACAAATAGTTTGAAAAACAATAGTGCTGGTATATAAATGTCAAAAATAATTCATGTTGTTAGATTAAAATATAATGACATATAATAAGATTAAGTGATGGTAAAACAATGCAACAATAATTAATAAAATTAAAATATTATGTATATATACTTCTATTATTCCTTTTCATTATAAATTATGAATCTTTAATGAATTTATTTTATATTCATATTTTTTCGACATATTTTACACTACAAATCTTCTCAATCGAATAAATTTCATCGAATCCTTAATTGATAAAAAATATCTTAGTTGGACTCGAATCTAATATATTTCTCAAAACGCTAATATTAGACCATCTCCAACCCGTATGGCTATTTACAGCCCTGGGGTGTCAATCTCCACCCGGGGAATCTGCACCCCCTGAGCATCATCTCCAACCGGTAGGGCTATCTCCTCCAATTAATTAAAAAAAAAAACTTCCCCACACTCATCAATATTATCTATAATAAAACCGCAAAACCGCAAAATCGTACCGTACCGTACCGAAACCGCACAAAACCGAGTTTGTTGGTATGGTTATAAAACTCTAGTTTGGTTTTGAGTTTTTAAAAACCGCATTAATTGGTACGGTACAAATTTTGTTAAAAATACCGCAGAACCGTACCATGTTCACCCCTATTTTGAGCTGTGATTTAGCTGTTATCTCTTTATTTCTCTCTTTCTCTCTAATCACATTCTTTCACACAAACAAACAAAATCCCTAATCTTCATAACCCACATCTCAATTTCCTCCTTTTTTTTCTTCTTTTTCATTCCACATTTTGAAGTACAAACAAAACCAAACCAAACCAACCAAACAGGGTTTAAGCTTCAGATGTCTGCTCTGAAATGAAGCAAAGAAATCGCTTTTTGGTACTGTTATCATTTTACTCTCTTCCTCTTCATTTCTCTGTTGTCATCTTCGGAAGCATCACATTCTCTCAAAGTCAACAACAATGGCGGTCCTCTTTCCGATTCCGAAGTTTTCTACATCAAAAAGAGGCAATTATTGTACTACTTGTAGTTAATTTTTTTTAAGTTTTTTAAGTTTTTTTATTATTAATTTATTATTAATATTTATTTAAATTTAATAATAAAAAAAAAAATTGCAGTGTCTGGGACGCGCTAATCAGCGCGTCCCAGACTCAGGGCTGTGGGCTGGGTTGTAAATCGCCCAGCCCACAGACTTGGGCGGTCCATTTGGACCGCCCTTTGTCTTCTCCAACCCTGGAGAAGCGGTGGAGGCCCATCTCCACCCACCCCCCTCCCGGGTTGGAGATGGCCTTAGAAGCAAGGTTGACTCACACCTCATGGTCTCTTAAGTATAAATTATTTTACATTTATATCCCTCTATCAAAGAATATACACTTAAACTCCTCTTACATAAAATGTGTTAGACGGTCACTTTTTCGGCTCTTTTTTGGCGAAATTGCAATCACGTCATGTGACTTTTAGTAAGAGTATTTTCGAATTTTTATGTGTTATAATATTTTTACTTGATCGGTATAACACATTTTATCGGTATGATTTGACAGGAAAAGTATTTGAAATTTGTTCGAAATAACACATTTTACATAAAAAAGACTTAAGTTAAGTTTCTTTGCAAAAAGGGATATAAGTGTAAAATATTTTATACTTGAAGGACCATAAATGTGATTTAGCACAATATTAACACATAACACATCAAATGTCTGAATCATAAAATGGTTTACATGTTTCCAAACATTTTAGGAATAATCCAAACAAGTTTACAATATATAAACAAAAGAGAAAATCGCACTTACATTAATGTAGCACTTTCCTCCCTTAACTCTTTTTCGAGAACTCAATTTATGGGCAAAGAGTTTAGGGGGGAAAGTGCAAATAAAAGTCAAGTGTAAAAAGTGCAATTCAAATATAAGTTCAAGGGGGAAATTCAATTTTCTGATTTGAAAGTATTATTAACTTCTTTAATTAACAAGTTTACCTTTTTTATTCTGCAAATGTCAATCATGAACTAAAAATCCATAATTTCAGATTATCAAACTTGTATAAATTTGAACAATTTGAAACTTTATTTGAATAATGTAATGCAAAACTTGCAAGATTACCTAAACATGAAAGCATAATGTACATTCGATTTTATACCTATCTCCGACTATGTAATGTCTAACTAATATATTTGTTAATTTTGTACTAAATTTTTTATTTTTTCTGTATTATATATCTTATTACAATTACACATAATTTTAAAAACGCCATGTTTTTTGCACTTGAAATTATAATTAGTGGTAAAAAATTGAGTTTTGCCCCCTAAACTTACATAAAAGTTGCACTTTTCCCTCTAAATTTACATCCTTGTTGTACTTCCCCCTTGAACTCTTTTGACCGAAAAGTGCTCAGAAAAGAGTTCAGGGGGAAAGTACAATTTTACTGTTAGTTCAAAGCGAACAATGCAAAAAAGGAAATATAGGGGGTAAACTGCAATTTGACTATAAGTTCATAAGAGTTATAAATAAAATTATAACTTATTCAGACCAAGTTCACATTTTCTCTTATGGAAGTTTGTTAAATCATAAAAGGATTTGAAGAACATGAATGAAATTGAATTTTGTGAAAAAGAAAAGTTGTATTGAAACTGAAAAGAAAATTACAAAGTGTTTTGATTATCTACAGTGATACAAAATTGAGTGTGTGTTGTTCTGTGTTTAAACCTGACTAAGCTAACTTATTTATACATATTAATAACCGACTTAGAAGCTAACTAACTGATTAATCAAACTAACTAATAAAAGTGCTGGAAATAAAACCACGACTTTAATAAGTCAAGTATGACTATTCTTATTTTTCTGATTATTCTAATTTTGCCCTAATTTTGGAATTAAGTTGGGCTTCTTCTTCTCCGTTTGAACAACAGGTGGCTTCTTCTTCAAATCTTCATTTGGAAATGAGGTATTTTCCATTTTATCTTCATCTTGATTGTTGCTTGCTTCTGTATTGTCTAATAGCCCCCCACAAGATGGAGTATAAAGATCCTTTATACCCATCTTGGATAATATGTAACGAAATGGTTGCCTTGGCAAAGCTTTGGTGAAGATGTCTGCTAATTGAAGTGATGAGCGGATGGGAAGCAGGCGGAGGTGACGACGGGCCACATGTTCGCGGACAAAATGACAATCAATCTCCACGTGCTTGGTTCTTTCGTGAAAGACTGGGTTGGTTGCCAAATGGACAGCAGAGGCATTGTCGCAAAATAAGACAGGAACTGAGGTAAGTACGTGCAAATCCTTTAATAATTGTGTGAGCCAAATTAGTTCACTAGTTGTTGCTGCAAGTGCACGATACTCTGCCTCTGCGGATGATCTAGAGACAGTTGGTTGTCTCTTGGATTTCCAAGAGATTAAAGAGTCTCCCAAAATGCACAAAAGCCAGTAGTAGATCTTCTGGTCTCTAAACATGAACCCCAATCTGCATCACAGAATGCAGAGAGGGAAATATTAGGTGAGGAAGAATAAAACAAACCCTGACCAGGATTACCTTTAAGATATCTGAGGAGGTGATAGGCTGCCTCTAGGTGAGTATGAGTGGGTTGTGATAAAAATTGGCTAAGTTTGTGTACTGTAAAACTAATATCAGGTCTTGTTAAAGTTAAGTAGATCAAATGTCCTATTAACCTTCTATAAGAGGAAGCATCAGGTAAAAGGTCATTAGGGTCATTGATCAATTTAGTTGTAGGGTCCATAGGGAGGTAGGCTGGTTTTGAGGCAAGGTAGCCAGTGTCATGGATGAGCTGTAGTGTATATTGTCTTTGGGAAATCACCAAACCTTTACTGGAATAGGCCAGTTCAATGCCTAAAAAGTATCTTAACTTGCCTAAATTTCTTAATGTGAAGTGCTGACTAAGGAGGTTAGTGACAGAAGAAATTAAGGAAGAATTAGGAGATGCCAAAATGATATCATCAACATAAACTAAAATAGCAATAAAGAATGAACCAGTACCTTTGGTGTAGAGGGAGTAGTCAGATTTTGATTGATAGAAGCCAATGGAATGTAAAACTGAAGTGAGCTTTGCATTCCATTGCCTACTTGCCTGTTTAAGGCCATAAATTGATTTAAATAACTTGCATACCTGTTTACCTGAACCAGTAGAGCATGAGGGTGGTTGATATCCTTGGGGTAAGTCCATGTAGACTTCCTCATGGAGATCACCATTCAAAAATGCATTGTTGATGTCTAATTGGTGAAGTGACCATCCCTTTGAAATAGAAAGAGCTAAAAGAACCCTGACAGTGACAAGCTTAGCAACAGGTGAGAATGTATCAGTGAAATCAATACCTTCAGTTTGTGTGAAATCCTTGGCCACTAATCTGGCCTTATACCTATCAATAGACCCATCAGACTTTCTTTTGGCTTTAAACACCCATTTACAACCAATGGGTGATATGTTAGGAGGGAGTGTAGTTACAATCCAGGTCGTTATCAAATAAATCCAAGTAAATCTAGTGAAGTCATCTACCAATGTGATGAAATATTTTGAACCAGTATAGGATGGTATGTGGTAGGGTCCCCAAATGTCACAGTGTATTAGGTCAAATGCTTGAGTAGATATATGGTTATCATTGCGAAAGGGTAATCTTTTTTGTTTAGCAAGTGGACAGATTGAACAAGGAGTATTTTTATTAATAGAATGATCTGAAAAATCCAGTACATGTTTGAGAGAACATAGTCTGTCAAAAGAGGGGTGTCCTAGTCTAGTGTGCCAAGTATCAAATGAAATAACCCTATTACAACTAGCATGAATAGAAGAGTGTGCAGCAGCTTCAAGTATATAAAGTCCATGTGTAAGGTTACCCTTCCCAATCTTCTTCAGTGACATTTGGTCCTGTATGTAAAAGTGGTCATGTGGGTTCATGTGGGAACTGTATATTATAAGGATTTTTGCTTAAAAATGCACTAACTGAAAATAGATTGAACTTAAAAGATGGTACATAAAGCACATTTGTGAGAATGATGTTGTTCTGAATAGGCACAGTACCAATAAAATAAACTGGAAATGATGTGTTGTCTGGTAAAGTGATTTTAGTAGAAAAACTTTGTTGAATGTTACTGAAAAATTTAATATCTGTGCAGATATGATTGGTGGCACCAGAATCAATTATCCAGTGGTGTGAAGGAAAAACAAAGGAAGGGGATGCTGCAGATAAGCAGGTACCTGTATTTGATTGTATGTTGAATGAATTTGCAGTAGAGTCAGCCTGATTTGTGTCTTGTGATGGGGACTGTGATTGTGAGCTAAGTAGAGTAGATAGCTGTTGAAATTGGTCTGGAGATAGATTCTGGACAAAATTAGATAGGCCTCCCTGTTGATTGAATTGATTTTGTGTATTTGTGTTGTTGAATGTGTTTGGTGACCTGAAATTGTTTTGTCTGAAACCAGGGGGAAATCCATGTATTTTAAAGCATGTGTCTACTGTATGTCCAGGCATATTGCAGTGGGTGCAATATGGTCTTTGTTTCTCTTTATAATTTGGATTGTAGGTTGGTCTTGGAGAGGTGGTATAGTTGTTAGGGGGATTGGGGAATGGTGGTCTGGGATTATATGGTGATTGTGATCTGGGGTTGTAATTAGATTGAGGTCTAGGGGTAGGAGTATAGGTTTGATTAGGTGGTTTGATGGCAAAGGCCATAGAGTTCTTTGGATCTAGGTTGGGATGAGAGGGCTGTATGGATCTTTGTTTTTCTTCTTGGCAAATCAGAGCCAATGCCTTGTTGACAGTAGGTAATGGATCCATAAGAAGAATCTGATTTCTAGTGTTAGATAGGGACTCATCTAAACCCATGAGGAAGATAAACAAATATTCCTGCTGAAAATAGACTTCCAGTTTGACACACTCACAATGTGGTCTTGAATGTTGAATTTCATCCCAATATTTCTTGAACTTAGTGTAATAAGTATGGACAGAAAGTTTTTCTTGTGTAAGAAGAAGCAGATCCCTTCTAAGTTGGTAAAGGCGTGGACGATTACCTTGTTTAAATCTCTCTTTCAGTTCATCCCATAAGGCAGTGGCTAGGGTGTGGTATTGAGTACTTGATTCGATGTCAGGGGAAACAGAATTCATCAACCAGGCAAGAACAACCGTGTTGTTTATGTCCCAATAATTCATGAGAATAGGATCTTGGGTAGGTTTAGGTATGGATCCATCCACAAAACCCAATTTGTTTTTGACAGTTAGACCTTTGGTGATTGCACGGCTCCATGAGTCATAATTGTGTTATGTGAGTTGTTTGGTGACCAGAATTAGGCTAGTACCATCAGCCGGATGTAAGTAATAGGGACTGGAGGGATCTTCCACAGGGGGCCTTGTTCTTGTACTGGAAATAGGTGTAATCAGGTTGGGATTGGGAGTTTCTTCAGAATCTGACATGATGAATGAAACCTTTTAAAAGGAATTGGAACAAACGGAGATTTGTTGAAGGAGAACTATGGATGATGAAAAAGAATGCTGACTGAAACAACAATAATGGTGATTAGATTAGTTTCTTGAATATTGAAGTGCAAGAACTGGAAATCTTGAGAGAAGAAAAAATCAGAATACTGAATACTGGGTAGATGATGAACAGGAAGGTAGATCAAGGGAAATTAGTAGGAATTCATATAAAATTCTACTGATACCATGTTAAATCATAAAAGGATTTGAAGAACATGAATGAAATTGAATTTTGTGAAAAAGAAAAGTTGTATTGAAACTGAAAAGAAAATTACAAAGTGTTTTGATTGATCTACAGTGATACAAAATTGAGTATGTTGTTCTGTGTTTAAACCTGACTAAGCTAACTTATTTATACATATTAATAACCGACTTAGAAGCTAACTAACTGATTAATCAAACTAACTAATAAAAGTGCTGGAAATAAAACCACGACTTTAATAAGTCAAGTATGACTATTCTTATTTTCCTGATTATTCTAATTTTGCCCTAATTTTGGAATTAAGTTGGGCGTCTTCTTCTCCGTTTGAACAGCAGGTGGCTTCTTCTTCAAATCTTCATTTGGAAATGAGGTATTTTCCATTTTATCTTCATCTTGATTGTTGCTTGCTTATGTATTGTCTAATAAAGTTATACACAACATAATAACATCATTTTTGTACAATTAGAGATGTAGTTTGGTCTTGTCATATGCAGAGACATTTGGTCTTGTCATAAACAGAGACAAATGGATAGTTGTGGTGGTTACTTAGATACTACACTAGTTGATTTAATCCATTGGGGTTGGATGAATGTCACATGGACATGAAAGGATAAAAAATTGTCCTTTCATGCTCACGTGGCACTCATCCAACACCTGAGTGGATTAAATCCACCGGGGTAGCACTTGTGGAATGAAATTTCTCAGCAACTTACTTTTTGCAAAAATAGATGGAGTAGATACTTATAGTGTGAAATTTTCTCAGCAAAGCTCTTTTCTTTGTGGTTGATTTGCTGCTGATGAAATGATGTTATTATGTTGTGTTATTTTTTATTTTATCTTGCTGATATTGGTTATCCAAGAAACACATTTTATTGGATCGTGATGGAGATGGATAGTGGAGACACATGAGACGAGGAAAATTATGAGATTGATGATGTTTTGGACCTCTAAGTAATTTTTAGAAAAATTAAAGCCAGTTAATAATTTTTGGCTTTTTTTGGGATCGAACTAGACACCGAACCAAACTTTTGGTTAGACAAACTGTATCGATTTTGAAAGAATCGAACAAGCTTGTTACCAAAATTCGGTCATGTTCGGTTATGTTTATACCATTTGCTCAGCCGTAGTTACAAATGAAAGACTCTTGCTACCTATTTATACTAGCAGCATCCCTAAATGGATGGTCAAGATCATTATAATCTAATGGCGGAGATTAAGTCTCCAAAACCTTCCTACCTACTAGGATATTCTACCGTATTTCTACTACATTCTATTTTATTCTATTAAGTATCTACATGATTCCTCAATATTCCAAAATCTTCTACAAATTTCACATCATTCTGGGATGACCTAGAATATTCCGTCGTGTTCCACCCTTGTTAAAATTCGTGAAAAAATGGATGAAATTGGTGAAACGATCAAATCAACTAATAACGAGTAAAATTGGTGAAAAAAAGGGTAATATCGGTGAAAAAAGAAGAGAGTCAGAGAAATCAATGAAAAACGGGTGAATTGATGAAAAACATGTGAAATAAATAAAAATGCGTTGGACTTGTAAGAACAAGTGAAATCAGTAGAAAAAGAATAAATTAATTGACAAAAAAAAAAGTTAAAATTGATAGAAAAAATATATAAATCAGAAAAAACAATAGATAAAACAAAAATCGGAAAAAATGGAAATATATTATAAACGATTAAAATACATATTAAACCAGTGAAAATAAATGAAATAGGCGAAAGGACAGGCTAAACTAGTGAAAAAATGATTAAACTAATGAATTTAATTGGTAAAAAAATGACTTAGGTAGGTATATTTCAAATGACAGTGTAAGATAAATGGACCAAATTTCATTTGATCAAAAACTAAAATTTCATTATTTTTGTTGTCAAACAATGCAAAAGATTTGAGCTAGAGATAATTTCAAATTCATCAATTTCAAATCCACACATCCAAGTGGGCCCTTGGGTTATATATATTAACATAGTTATTTATAATGTATCATACTTGGTGTTACATTTACATAACAAATTGTGATGTCTTTTTGTATTTGACAAAAAGGAAGACAAATGATATTAGTTATTACATTATGTTGTGTGAAAAATATTTTAATACTTTATTTAATAATTTATATTGGTTAAATAAGAAATTCATTGATGTTCAATGATGAATTGCCTTAAATAAATAGATATAACTTTTAAAATGAAAACTATTATTATTAATGAACTTAAATAATTTTCTTATAATCTTATTTTTAATTAAAAATTACAAGATGGCATAACAAAATCAGCCTTTTGCAATTTAGCTATTCAAAAGAAAATATTGATATACGAATGTTATTGGCTTGTTTGAACTTTTAATGATTAGACAGTTTATAATCTTAATGTGTTGTGTATCTTTGTTAGATGTCATAAACTACCACCACCATATGATATTTTTGGAGAGAAGAAAATGTCTTCATTGAATTTACTGTTCCACAGAAGGTAAAAAGTATAGATTGTTGGTTACTCTTTCACTAGGATACAATATGATTAGGTGTGACTAAGTGCACCGATAAGAATTCAAGATGGGTAAGAAATAAGGGTGTAAATTAAATGTCAAGTTATACTTTGAAAAAAATATACTGTTGATTAGTTTGAATATTATGAAGTTTTAGATTGCGTTTGAAATAGTCGAGTTTTAGTAGATTGATATTTTATTAGTACTTATTTTGTTGTCACATTTAGCTTATATATAAGGGAAAAAAAAAACTATCTAAAGATATTTACAGCATAATCAAGCCTTGTTGAATTCGAGAGGAATTACAATATATAGTTTATGGTCTAGTACTTTAACTGAATGCGATTTCTAGAAAATGGTCATAATTTTTTAAAGTATACCACGTACGTACTAGCTTCCATATATGAATGAGAACTCCAAAATCATTGACTTATTATCCATGCAAAACCTGCATCAAAGTACTTTGTTAATCTTTTTTTGCATCAATAAAAAAATCTTACATAAAAACATCAAATCCATCTCCTTTCGTCCATTTTTTAAAACGCATCTATTCCATGTGAACAATGTGTATTTTTTTTGCATAATTTTTTCAGCCAAAATTTATTTGTACTTCTGAACGTTTGTAAAAAACTCCCTTGTACTTTTATTATATCTAGGGATGTTTTTGCATTTAGCTCTATATATAGATGGAAATAATCGAATCGAATCTCATGCATAATATATTGACTATATAGTTAATTACTTTTAGTAATATTTCCATATTGATTGAAAAGATGTCAAAGAAAAAAATAGTTATAGTGATTGACATTGTACGTGAGCATTGGCTAAATAATTTTATGACATATTGTTATGGTGGGTGATTGATTATTGCATGATTTACTTTAATACTAGATGCATGCACTCATGACTGTACACAAGTATCATATCTTGGGAAGACCACGTTCTTGCAATATATGGTAGTCAATCTCAACCTAACAAAAAGTAAAAAAGTGGAATTCTCATTCAAATTAATTGCTTCATTTGTAGTTTACATAATGATAGTCCAAATTGGCATAG
The DNA here is from genome assembly GCA_003313485.2 of Penstemon barbatus. Taxonomy (NCBI): domain Eukaryota; kingdom Viridiplantae; phylum Streptophyta; class Magnoliopsida; order Lamiales; family Plantaginaceae; genus Penstemon; species Penstemon barbatus. The sequence continues at coordinate 4,583,272 of CM064882.1, read as the reverse complement.
AATTGGTAATAAACCAATTTTCGTTACAACCATGCACATTAATTATATACTTAATTATGTCATATATATCACGTAGTTCATTTATTATGGAAAGTAGAATTTCAATTCATTGGCTTGTGATTTAATTTGTCTTCTAGAAGACCTTACCTAGTAGCATTAATTATTCTATCTTCTATATCTATTCTATGGAAAATTCTAAGGTGCCGCTACGTCACATGCCGCTAATTATAACCAATAAGAATATGACACATCATTAATTAGTAACCTGCTCAACAAGTTGCCAACAGGTCATAATAATTTTACCACAATAAGTGGTACTATACCACAATAAGTGGTACTATACTATATATGTACTCACATCGAATAGTAAATTATTTTCAAATAAATTATTATGGAAATAAATAAATAAATATTACAATAATATTTTAAAATAAATACTATGTAATATTTTTTTTTGAATAATTTTACATTAATTAAGGAAAAATTGAATAATACACATGTGAGTTATAAATACTACGTAATGTGGAATAAATACTACATGATGTGGGTTAATACTATATAATGTGAGTCAGTACTGTCACATGTGAGTTATACCGTAGAATGTGATCCACATTGCGTGGTAATACAACGTAATGTGGAATAAATACTACATGATGTGGGACATACTAGACATATGTGGTTATTACTGTGTAATGTGAGCCCATACTAAAACATGTGAGTTATACCATATAATGTGATACACATTGCATGGTAATATCACCTAATGTGGAATAAATACTATACGGTGTGGATTATACTAGTTATACCATAGAATGTAATACACAATACGTGGTAATATCATCTAATGTGGAATAAATACTACATTATGTGGGGGTTATACTAGATATATAGGGTTAGTACTATGCAATGTGAGTCCGTACTATTACATGTGAGTTATACCATATAATGTGATCCACATTGCATGGTAATACCACCTAATGTGGAATAAATACCACACAGTGTGGATTATACTAGTTATACCATCTAATGTGTGTAATACCATCTAATGTGGAATAAATATTATATGATGTGGTGTCATACTAAACATATAGAGTTAATACTATGCAATGTGAGTCCGTACTATCACATGTGAGTTATACCATCTAATGTGATCCACATTTCATGGTAATACCACCTAATGTGGAATAAATACTACAGGGTGTGGATTATACTAGTTATACCATCTAATGTGATCCACATTTCATGGTAATACCACCTAATGTGGAATAAATACTACACGGTGTGGATTATACTAGTTATACCATCTAATGTGATCCACATTTCATGGTAATACCACATAATGTGGAATAAATACTACACGGTGTGGATTATACTAGTTATACCATCTAATGTGATCCACATTTCATGGTAATACCACCTAATGTGGAATAAATACTACACGGTGTGGATTATACTAGTTATACCATCTAATGTGATCCACATTTCATGGTAATACCACATAATGTGAAATAAATACTACACGGTGTGGATTATACTAGTTATACCATCTAATGTGATCCACATTTCATGGTAATACCACCTAATGTGGAATAAATACTACACGGTGTGGATTATACTAGTTATACCATCTAATGTGATCCACATTTCATGGTAATACCACCTAATGTGGAATAAATACTACACGGTGTGGATTATACTAGTTATACCATCTAATGTGATCCACATTTCATGGTAATACCACATAATGTGGAATAAATACTACACGGTGTGGATTATACTAGTTATACCATCTAATGTGATCCACATTTCATGGTAATACCACCTAATGTGGAATAAATACTACACGGTGTGGATTATACTAGTTATACCATCTAATGTGATCCACATTTCATGGTAATACCACATAATGTGGAATATATACTACACGGTGTGGATTATACTAGTTATACCATCTAATGTGATCCACATTTCATGGTAATACCACCTAATGTGGAATAAATACTACACGGTGTGGATTATGATAATTTAAGTATACATTACCTTAAGCCAATTAACGATTTGAATTACGATTAACCTAATTATACATTATCTTAATATAAACAATATTGAGAATTGTTAATTAGTCGAGCCAATTATCGATTTAGATTTCGATTAACGTAATTATACATTATCCTAAGATTAACAATGTTGAATTTGATTAATAAGTCGAGCTAATTATCGATTTGAATTATAATTAACCTAATTATACATGACCCTAAGATTAATAATGACGACTTTGATCCCTTAAACTAACTTACCAAACAACTATTATTAAATTTTGATTTTTGAAATTTTCCACCCCAAAATAGGCTAAATAAGAAATTATAATCCTCAAAACTAAAGAATAACACCTAGCACCCTTGAATTTTTAGAAAAAAAACAAAGAATTTGTACCCTCCTAGAAAACCTAATAGGTGAACTCTATGACTACATTCAACGTCATTAGTAATCTAAGTAATCCTTCTAATGATTAATATTAATAAGCTTAAAAAATTCTTCTAAATACTTGAACCAAAAATATAAAAATATGACAAATGATCACAACTTGAAAATAGAATCACGTAAAAATGTGTGTAAGAACATTTCTTTTATTTGTAAATCCAGATTATAACATTCAATAACGATTATGATTATCTAAAAAAAGTTAATTATATTGATGAAGTTTAAGTTTTGAGACAAAGTCGAGTTCTCAAGATCAAGAGGTCTTAGGTTCATTTCTCACTTTAGAAGTAGTATATGTAATTTATTTATTTGTATACTTTTTTTTATTTATTGTTTTGAAAAATTCCACACGAATTAAAGAATGTAAAATAATAATTTTTTAGGTAAAAATTCATGGTAATACCACCTAATGTGGAATAAATACTACACGGTGTGGATTATACTAGTTATACCATAGAATGTAATACATAATACGTGGTAATATCATCTAGTGTGGAATAAATACTACATTATGTGGGGGTTATACTAGATATATAGGGTTAGTACTATGCAATGTGAGTCCGTACTATCACATGTGAGTTATACCATATAATGTGATCCACATTGCATGGTAATACCACTTAATGTGGAATAAATACTACACGGTGTGGATTATACTAGTTATACCATATAATGTGATGCACATTGTTTGGTAATACTACCTAATGTGGAATAAATATTATATGATGTGGGGTTATACTAAACATATGGAGTTAATACTATGCAATGTGAGTCCGTACTATCAAATGTGAGTTTTGTGTGGTAATACCGCCGAATGTGGAATAAATACTACAGATGTGGGGTCATACTATGTAATGTGAACACTTATTGTCACGTATGAGTTATACTATTAAATGTGATACACATAGCGTGGTAAAACCACCTAATGTGGAATAAATACTACATGATATGGGTCACACGAAATATATAAGGTTAATTTTATGCAATATAAGCAATATGATACATATTGCGTGATAATATCACATAATGTTTAATAAATACTACTTGATGATGTAATATGAACTCATACTGTCACATATGAGTTATAGTGTTGACATCACTTAAGTGGTCGAGCCAATTATTGATTTGAATTATGATAATCTAAGTATACATTACCTTAAGCCAATTAACGATTTGAATTACGATTAACCTAATTATACATTATCTTAATATAAACAATATTGAGAATTGTCAATTAGTCGAGCCAATTATCGATTTAGATTTCGATTAACGTAATTATACATTATTCTAAGATTTACAATGTTGAATTTGATTAATAAGTCGAGCTAATTATCGATTTGAATTATAATTAACCTAATTATACATTACCCTAAGATTAATAATGACGACTTTGATCAACTAATCGAGTCAATTATCAATTTGGATTACGATTTGTCCAATTTTACATTATTAAGGTTAATAATATTGACTTGGGTCAAGTAGTTGAATCGATTATCTATTTTCATTACAAGTAACTTAACTATACATTACCCTAAGATCAACTATTTTGAATTTCATCAATTAATTGGACCAATTATCGTTTTGAATTATGATTAACTTAATTATACATTACTTTTATCGATTGCCTATATAAATATTACGCCGGTCATTTTGCAATACCAAAACAAGTATTATTAAATTTTGATTTTTGAAATTTTCCACCCCAAAATAGGCTAAATAAGAAATTATAATCCTCAAAACTAAATAATAACACCTAGCACCCTTGAATTTTTAGAAAAAACAAAGAATTTTGAAAACGCTTACAAAACCCACGGCTAAATCAATTTTGCACGATTCTCTTCTCTTCATCAACTCCGCCTTTGTTCGATGCTCCACTGATTAATGAGGTAAATATAGTTCCTATTAATATTTATCTTCTTCATCAGAACGTTATTTGTGTACCATATACATGTGGTGTGTACAAACTGAAAATCAATAGGTTATTTATCTGCCATTATAAGAGTTATTGCTTACCATGAAGTTAGTTGCAATTTCATCTGGGCATATATATATATGTATTGATATGTATTGATTACATCTGGGCAAAATCAATTTGAACGTTATTGCTTACCATATACATGTGATGCTCCACTGATTAATGAGGTAACACATTGATTATTCCATTGTACAAATATATATGTATTGATTTCACTTTGATGGAACATTATCATTATGATATAGCATTACCTTTTCATATGAACAGATTGAAATAATTTTACAGCATATCAAATGGATACCAACTGTTTGATAAAATGCTTCATCTATTGATACCAATTTCTAGTATATTGCACTTGCTGATTTTTTATTTTTCAACTATTAACTTTTAGATGGAGGAGCCTAACATAAACAATCGTCGAAAGAGAAATTTCGGAGTTTAATTTTATGGGCTAATGTTGCTGATAGAGTAGACGAAGAAGCTTTTGACTTCAATTTTGGACTCACTCTTACATTACCTCTTTGTACACCACTTCCACAATCTATTTCTTCAATGGAATTGCTCGCTGATGACACAGAATTACAAGCCACATCTTTTTTTTCGTTGTATGGAGGATTTAAGTCTTTCTTCATTTTAAGACGGGTGGAGTCTTTAGAGTTGCACTTCTTGCATTCATAGGGAATATCAGATCTCTTTTGCAACTCTTGTAAAATAACACTAAGAGAAGTGTCCACCTTACTAGTAAAGGCCTCCAACTCGTTTTTAACATCCATCCTCACTCCATCAATTTCTTTCTTAACATCTAATGTCAGCTTCTCAAGTTCACCTAACCTAGCATTTATGCCACATAGCTGATCTAGAACTGATTTACTTACTGGCAATAATTCTGGTCCTATATTACTTTGCCTAACCTTTTGATGAAAATCACTCTCACTTTCAGATTCTTGATTTTTACCATCTTGTTTGTCATCAAAACCTCTCGTCCTAGGTAAGCAAGTGGTAGTATTGTTTGTTAGACCTTTTTTCTGTTTATACCAATCTGATGCTTTTACAATATCCACCCTTAGTTTGACTTCATCTTTATCCCACAAATTGAGGCGAGGTATTAAACCATTTTCCAAAGATAAAGATTCTGATTCGATATGTCCAAGGAAAAATATCTGCATTAAAAAAATTCATTATTATTAATAATTAGTAAAGGATTTAAAATAAATAAGGACTTAAAATATAAATGATACTTACCATCAAAAATGCCAAGCAGCCACGTACATACATATGTTTTGTTTGTTGCCTTTCTCGTATCCCTTGCACCAAACAGTCAAATACTAGATGTGCTAAATTTATTTCAGCAAGTTTGTTAATATCCATGACAATGGACAAAAAACACTTATCCACTTCAGGCTTTACATCCGGACAAAAAAAAACTCCAAGCATATAAAGAGCAAATTTACGTTTAAATTGCTCGTCCGCATCTTCCATATTTAATAGGTCATCCTTCAATTTGTTTAATTTCAGAGAATTGGAATCTACTGCAATATCATTAGATGGCACACATGTACTAACTCTAACCCCATGATCTTTTAAGCCCAATACATGACTAATATCACTAGGACCAACACTAATCTTCCTTCCGTTAATGTTCAGCGTACAAGTGTCACAATCAAATTCATTAACCAAATATAAACACAATTCTCTACAAATATTAATAGGTCTTAGTTCCAAAATACCATCTAACCCTATCAACCTCACAGAATCTTTTTGTTCTTCGGTTAGCTTCGAAACCACATCGTATGCTCCTATTACTGACATACGAGTGCAAATTGTGTCCTGAATATTGATTTATAGAAAAAAATAAAAAATTAATATAAATACAATACTTCAACAACATTAGATATGGAATTTTATTATTTTAGGCAAGATTTATGTATTTTGGTAATAATATTGTACTAAACTATCCTATTATACATTTGTCAATAACTTCCATGTAAAAAGCAAAATTTTATTTACCATTTAGTAATACCCAAATTATGTATTCTAAAATAAAGAACTTCACTATGAGTGTGGATTTATTTAACAATATCTCGCTAACCTTTGAGACTCCTTGGGGCAACTTTTCTTTGTACTCCTTGTACATTGCCTTTCTGTCGTCGTTTATTTTCATAAAATGTAATCTTTCACTATCTGAAAGTGAATGATATTTCTCCTTAATACGCTTCATTAAGTCCTTTTTTCCAATTGAATTCAAAGCATTTCCTCCATCAATTTTAGCACTCTTCATTTTTTCTATTTCATGCTTGCTGTATAACCAAAAAATTCAGTTTAGTAAAAGAAGCTTTAAAGTCTCACACTATCACAAAATTGAATCAAGGTGTGGAAACAGATTTCAATCAAGGCCAATGGAAGCTAAAGACTCTCACAATCACATCTAGCATGATACAAATATAACTTACTAGAACCAAATCCATGCAGATCCCGGTCTTTTCACTTTTTCTTCTTCAGATTTTGCACGAACATTCCTATCGTTTACTACTGAAGTGTTTCTTCTTTTCGATCTACGCACAGAGGTATACATTGTAAATAAATTGGAACAACATGACTTGTTCAAAACATAAGAAATATTAACATGATCTCTTTACTAAGTTCAATTCGGTCAAAATACAAATAATGCGTCATTTAAAATATAGATTTGAAACTTTGATCCACAGATTCAAATTTCTGTGACTATTAAATTAACATGAAAAATAAGTGCATATACTACAATTCAAAGGGGAAAAAGTTTAATTATACTAAAAGTGGGGTAAGTTACCTCATATTCTGCTGACCAGTAATTGAATATGTAATCTTTGAATCCTGCAATCATGTTATAAAGTTTAATAAAGATTTTAATTAAATAATAAACAGGAAAAACTTTTAAACACATGTGATTCAGTGATTTTTCCTTGCAAATCAAGGTATAAGTTAGAACAAATTCATAGAACGTGGAAAATATGTGATTTAGTCATCTTAACCTGCTGAATCCTTGTATCTATTTACATTGTCTTGTTAGTCAAAGTCCTAGAAAGAAAATTAATTCCTGTAGTATTACTTATAGGCAAATGGGCCCAATGTTGTACTATTTAATTAAATTGAGATTAATTTTGTACTTGATCAAACCAGTGGCTGTTCATTAATGTCAAGTGCTATGAAATTTTAAGAATCAAGCCATATGATGCTATGAATTTAAAGAAATTGAAAGTATGGGCATCTATGTAGTGTACTTTTACCAATGAATTGAAAACAAGTTTAAAAACTAGTTTTTCATAATTCAAAAGCTAAAAGTAGTTTCCAAACAAGTTATAAGTTTTCTTCATTGTTTCTTTGACATAGTTTCTTAAAAGCGCATCTATGTAGTGTACTTTTACCAATGAATTGAACTTGCTTATGGATTTTGATACTGCGACTAACATAGCATCAAATTCTATTTCTTCATGTTCTTTGCAGTAATTGGCAAAAAATAAGTTATTCACTCAGCATGCCATCTATAAATCTACCTTGATTTGCTATTATTGTTTTGGGTACAACTACCAAAAAGAGAAAATTAAAAAGAACTGAAGAGACCTATCTAGTTACAGAATCTGTTCAATTTAAAGACCTGTTTAGGAAGTATAGTTTCTTTAAATACCTCAAGACAAACAAAGACCTCCGAACAGGATCTCAAACGTATTTTTGGCACAGGCTCATGACAGGATCTGCATAGTTTTACAATGGGAGTATTTTGTTAATAGGCAATATGTTAATACCATAAGAGCATGGCAACAAAAGATCATATCACATAAACTAACACAAGAACATACCATAAAGTTGAACTGCAATCTGTTGCTTCATATAGCTTAAAAATAATGAGTAACTATTTTTTGAGGGATAGGCAATCAACTATGAGAGGATGGTTATTTGTTTGAAAGAAGTAAAGCTGAATTATTTCCACATTTGATCAAACATGGTATGTAAAATTGAAACGTAAAATGTTCAAACTAGAAAGAGAAATTGTCACATTCTAAGCTCAACTTTTTAGGAAAAAAGTACAATTTTCAGTGTTAGAATTTGTAGTAGAAAAAAATGCAAATGAAACAAAACCACACAATGTAAGCTTATCAGATGCAAAACGGGACTGACTTTGTGGCTATTCTGCAAGTGTTAACTCATGTAAGACGATAATGTAATTAGTGGTGGAAATTTATTGTATCCGGCAAGGACAACCATGCAGGTCTGCAAGATCAACAATCAAAGCTATACCTAATTAAATACTTGAAATAAGTCTCAACATTAAAGGCTTAAACAACAGAAATGACATATTGTTCAACATAAGTGGGGATTAGATGAACACCACAAGATAGCTCTGTATCAAAAGGCTTAAAAGCTTCTATTAATTATGCATAGAAGCTGTTCACTGTTCTAAATTTACAAACAAACAAAAAAGACTTGTTTGAAATTTTCCATATGGGAGTAGTATGTTTCTTATTTTGGACAGACAAAAAAATAAATATTATCTTATAAAGATATGAGATTTAGGTTCCTCAGAGAAAAGATTTGGAGTACAGGGATGGGATTTTAATGATTATAAATCCAGATTTGTAATCAGAAGATATAAGTAGATAACGTATTTTGGTTCTATATATAGGAAGCCCTTTTCTGGGGCTCATCCACTGGAATCTTTTTATTACCACCATGTGACTCTTTCTGTAGGCTGACATATTAATGCAGGTACTGATTCTTAAGTGATTTTAACAATTAGCCGTTAAATGGCATGGAGATTCTCTTGCAGTAGACTAATTACCAGTTTCAAATGCAGTCCTTCAAAGAGGTACATTATTTTGTTTTCTGCTCTTTTGTCCAATCTACTGATTAAAGAACTTAATGATATTTCATGTCCCTTTCATTGAGTAAGTTATTATTCTTTATAATTTTTGTTGTACAAATAAACACATGGACCTTGATACACATTTCATATAAAAGAAGAAAAACAAATAAACATGACAAGAGGGAAGATGCTGTGAAATCTAGAGCCAGCTGCCAGCCACAAAGCATGTATCTAGGAGAATTATTTGTTTATTTTGTATCTATCAATAAATAGCAGGGATAATATGGGACCCTAATAAGATTGTCTTCTTGTGTTTGTCATTCTTTTTAGTAACACAAAATGTTAAAATAACACTGCTCTATATATGTAGCTGGCTGTGTATCTTGTTTCTTGAGCATAGGGTCCATTGTCATGTAAGACAAGCATTAACGCCGACATGCAACACAAACTAGAATAACATCAGTTACTTGTAAAATATGTGCATCCCAATTTTGATAACATAGTTATGGTTTGTGATTCAATACATTTAAGACATCATTATGCTATGGGAAATTTTCTGGCTTTTACGTCACAGATGTGTCATTCATTATCATTGAGTAAGACATATATACCCTTGGATTCTGCCTAGTCAGAGCTCCATTTAATAAAAACTTACCTAAATGTACAGTAAAAGGAAGCATTCCTCTCTAGTCTATCTAGTTTCCTTGAGGATTTTGAATAAAATCTAAACACTGAGCAACAAGCTATTTAGCTTCTGACCTTTTACATTGCTCTCTGCTGCAACTACAATCTACCTGAATCCTCATTGGTGCACTCCCTACACTTAGATCATTAATTAAAGTAGATTACCAATTGTGAATCTGTGATATTGAGGTTAACTATAGATCATTAATTAAATAGTCAGGTCATTACTGATTCGAACTATTATCTACACTATTATCTCGTCATCTCTCTTCAAATAAGCATTAACTTCAATCAGACTACAGAACAATAATTGGTTCACTAGCATATTAAAATCTAGAAATACAATACAGAACAACCAGCTTCAGTAAATAATTTGAAAAAAAATAACATAAATGTATAAAAACAAATCAAAATCACGATAACATATTTCTTATCATTTCAATCAATCGTATAACATTTTAACTACGACCATAGAAGTATATAAACCTAAAACTAAAACTAAATTTCAATATAGTAAACGTACCTGAGAGTAATGTTGGGGAACGTGAGGCGGTCTTGGGGGAATCTGATGTGGAGGTGGATAGTGAGGGTGCGCGGGATAAGGGGGAGGATGGTGCGCAGGATTAATTGGAGGAGAAGGAGATTGTTGAGATTGTGGTTGGAATTGGAAGTGTTGAGTGGTGGGGGAGGGTTACGGGATTTTTGGGGAGAATAGAAAGAAGAGGAAGGAATCACGAGGGAGGAAGGATTTTTTACTTCAGCAAAAACTCAATTCTGCTATGGCGGACATAGTCGGGAATTTGAGGTTTTTGAGGGAATAGAAAGGGGGAAGAAGTGTTTGGTTGGGGGGAGAAAAGAAAAAAGGGGAAAAATTAATAAAAATTAGATTAACCAGTCCAACAGGTCACCTTTTGTTATTTTATTTTTCATATTTTTAATAAGATGAATTTTGTGTGGTATTGATTACATAACTTAAATCTAACGGTTCAAATTAAACTTACGGCACGTGACGTAGCGGCACCCTAGAATCCCCCCTATTCTATTCTATCTATATATAAATAAAAGTACGAGTTCAGAAAATAGAGTTTCTTGAATTTTTTGTGAAGACTAATATACCCCTATTTATATTATATTGTGATATTTAAATATATGGCAAAAATGTAAAATAAAAGAATCCTAAAAGAAAAGAATTACATAAGTATAGTTAGACAAGAAGTCCCTTATGTAACAAACTTATAATTATCTTTTATAGTTTTGCAACTCATTAAAATATTAATGGTAAAAAAAAAAAACTATAACTCTGTATTTCTTCCAAAATTTCTTTGTTTGAAGAGTTCTTAAGAAGTTATCACTTATTTGAAGAACCTAAAAAATATTAAGGAACCTCTATGTCGAATTCGTTTTACGTGATCAAAAAATATACTATTTAGTTGACTAAAAAATATAGAATTGGCTTAAGCAAAAAAACTTCAAAACATAAAAATTGTTAAAACCAGAAAAATATGTAAAATTTTGATTAGTAATATATGATAAAAATGGTAAAATCAATGAGAAAATTGGTTAGATAGAAAGAAAAGCGGGTTAAAAAAAAATTGTGCCAATTGATAAAATAACAAGGTTAACAAGCAAAAAAAATAGGTCAAAACAACAAAAAAAATGAATGAAATCGGCTAAACACGTGATAACAAAAAAATCGGATCAAATCGATAAAAGAACAAGAACAATATATGAGCTAATTGGAAGAAAAAAAAAGTGAAATATGTGAGAAAATAAGTTAAATAAGCAAAATAATAAGTAAAATCAAACTAAATTGGGTTCAACAAGAGAAACTTAATGAATTGATTAACAAATGTGAAAATCGACTGAAATTGGGTTACACTAGAGAGAACTAAAAATGTATAATTGGATTAAGCAAAAAAACTTCAAAACATCGAAATTGTTAAAACCGACAAAAAATTTAAAATTTTGATTAATAGTATACGATAAAAATGGTAAAATCAATGAGAAAATTGGTTAGTTAGAAAGAAAAGCTGGTTAAAACAAAAAAAAATCGTGCCATTGATAAAACAACAAGGTTAACAAGCAAAAAAATAGGTAAAACTGGTAAAAATTAATAAATGAAATCGGCTAAACACGGGATAACAAAAAATCAGATCAAATCAATAAAAGAACCAAAAAAAATGAGCTAATTGGCAAAAAAAAAAAAAGTGAAATATTTGAGAAAATAGGTTAAATAAGCAAATTAATAAGTAAAATCAGACTAAATCGGGTTCAACCGAAGAAACATAGTGAATTGATTAACAAATGTGAAAAACGACTGAAATTGGTTACACTTGAGATAATTGTGGATTGATTAAGAAATGAGGTAAACCACAAAAAAAAATAGATAAATCGGTGAAAGAACGGGCTAATATAATAAAAAAGGAATGATAAACTCAGTGTAAAAGAGGTACAAGCGATATTTCTTTAAAAAATTCTTAAGAATTTATCACTTATTAAAGAATCTAAAAACAAAAGGTCACATTCAGGCTATATGAATAAAAAAAAAAGGTATTATTTAGTTAACTGAAAAACTTATAATTGGCTTAAGCTAAAATAAGTCAAAACATATAATGGTTAAAATTGGTGAAAACGGGTAAAGTTCTACTAAAAATATATATATGATAAAAAGAAAAATTGGTAAATCAGAGAAAAATAGGTTAGATATAAGAAAAACGACTTAAATAAAATAAATGGTGCAATTGATAAAACAATGGGGTAAGTAGGATAGGTAAAATCGACTAAGATTGGGTTAAACCGAAAATAATTAGTGAATTGATTAACAAATTTGATAAAACACAAAAATGAGTGGAATTGGTTGAAGAACGGGTTTAATTAACAAAAAACAATGATAAACTCAGTGTAAATACAGCCGTAATCAGTGTTTCTTTGGACAATTCTTAAAAAATGATCAATTATTAAAAAACCTAAAAAGAAATCACATTTCTTCGATACGAATAAACTAAAGTAATCATATTTAGTTAACTGAAAAACTTATGAGATCGAATAAAAATGAGTTAAAGCAACAAAAGTATGATCGATAAAAGAATGAGGTAAATTGACAAAATACGGGTAAACTGGTAAAAAATGAATGACATTGACTAAACACAAGATAACAAAAAATGGATCAAATGATTAAGAACAAGAACAAAAAACGAGTTAAATTGAAAAAAAAATGTGAAATAGTCGAGAAAATAGTGTACATCAGCAAAAGAATAGGTAAAATTGGGTTAAAGCGGATATAATGAGTGAATCAATTAAAGAATGTGATAAAACACAAAAAAAAGTGAAATCAATGAAAGAACGGATTGAAATAGCACAAAAACAAATGTAAACTCAAGTAAAAATAAAGGAAATCGATGAAAGAACATGTTAAAATAATAAAAAAAATAGGATATATTAGTGTAAAAACAGGTTTACACTACAAAATCGGGACAGTTGGTAAAAATGGGTTAGATTCATTAAAAATTTATTAGACATGTAATTGAAAATGGATGAATTTAGTATGTATAACAGGCAAAACTGGTTAAATCGATAAAAAAAATGGGTTAAACCTATGAAAAATGGTTGAGATGGAGGAGAAAATAATAGATATTGTTCATTCGTTCAAATGGTTGTTTTAGAATAATAGTTCAATAGACGTGTAGTTTCAGATTAAAAATACTTAATATTTATAGTTCATTTTTTATTTTCAAGTTTTGATTATAAGTATTTATGATAATTTTTTGTAACAACATAGTAATAATTAAAGTGAATTAGTCAAAAAAATTATATGATATGCCATTATGATAGTATATTGAAAAATGATTGTATGATTTAACTAACATAGAAAATTAGTTAATCACGTGCAACTCACGTACGCTTTCCTAGTACATATAAAAGTACGAGTTGGCTTAAGGAAATTTCTTCCCCTTTTTTGTGAAGACTAATATACCCCTATTTAAATTATATCGTGATATTTAATTTTATGGCAAAAAGATAAAAGAAAAAAAAACCTAGAAGTATAATTAGACAAGAGTTCTATCCTACATCAACCTTATTATTATCTTTTAAAGTTTTACAACTCATTAAAACATTAATGATAACAAAAAATTAAATTATTCTATATTTCTTCAAAAATTTATTTGAAAAGTTATTGCTTATCAAGGAACCTCAAAAATATTAAAGAGACTGAAAAAAAATTATGTCACATTCATGCTACATGAATAAAAAAAAGTACTATTTAGTTAATTAAAAAATGTATAATTGGCGTAAGCCCAAAAAAGTCTAAAGATAGAAATTATTAAAATCAACTATTCGATAAAAAATATATGATAAAAATAGTAAAATCAATAGGAAAATGGATCATATAGAAAGAAAAGTGAGTTAAAGCAAAAAAAAAAAAAAATGGTGAATTGATAAAAAAAAAATTAAAAAAAAAAAAACCAAGGTTAACCGGCAAAAAAGTGGATAGAACGGGTAAAAAAAATTGAATGACACTGGCTAAACACTGGATAACAAAAAATGGATCAAATCGATAAAAGAACAAACAAAAAAATATGGTGAATTGATAAAACAACAAGATTAACGGGCAAAAAAATGGATAAAACTGGTAAAAAAAATTGAATGACATCGGTTAAACACGGGATAACAAATAAATGGATCAAATCGATAAAAGAACAAAAAAAATGAGTTAATTGGCAAAAAAAAAAAAGGTGAAATATGTGAGAAAATATGTTAGATAAGCAAATGAATAAGTAAAATCAGACTAAAATTGGGTTAAATTGGAGAATTTGAGTGAACTGATTAACAAATGTGAAGATCAACTATTAACTTGAGAATGGATGGATCGATTAATAAACTGGACAAAACCATAAAAAATTGTGAATGAACGGGTTAAAATAACAAAAATGAATGATAAACTCAATGTAAAAACATATAAAATCGGTATTTCTTTCCTAAGTTTTCATGAAATTATAACTTATTAAAGAACCTAAAATTAAAAGGGCACATTTGGGCTATAGGAATAAAAATATATTATTTAGTTAACTGGAAAACTCATAATCAAAACAAAGAATGGTTAAAATTGATGAAAAATGGTAAAAATGAATGATATTTAGTTAACTAAAAAATGTATAATTGGCTTAAGCCCAAAAAAGTCAAAAGATAGAAATAATTAAAATCAATTATTCGATAAAAAATATATGATAAAAATAATAAAATCAATAGGAAAATGGATCATATAGAAAGAAAAGTGAGTTAAAGCAAAAAAAAATAATGAATTGATAAAGAAAAAAAAACAAGGTTAAAAAATGTGGATAAAACCGATAAAAGAAATTGAATGACATTGGCTAAACAAGAGATAACAAAAAAAATGAATCAAATCGATAAAAGAACAAACAAAAAAATATGGTGAATTGATAAAACAACAAGATTAACGGCAAAAAAATGGGTAAAATCGGTAAAAAAAAATTGAATGACATCGGCTAAACACGGGATAACAAATAAATGGATCAAATCGATAAAGAACAAAAAAAAATGAGTTAATTGGCGAAAGAAAAACGTGAAATATGTGAGAAAATATGTTAAATAAGCAAATGAATAAGTAAAATCAGACTAAAATTGGGTTAAACTGGAGAGAATGAGTGAACTGATTAACAAATGTGAAGATCAACTAATGGGTTAACTTGAGAATGGATAGATCGATTTATAAACTGGATAAACCATAAAAAAATTGTGAACGAACGGGTTAAAATAACAAAAGAGAAATGATAAACTCAATGTAAAAGCATGTAAATTTGGTATTTCTTTCTTAAGTATTTATGAAATTATAATTTATTAAAGAACCTAAAAATAAAAGGACACGTCTGGTCTATAGGAATAAAAAAATATTATTTATTTAACTGGAAAACTCATAATCAAAACATAGAATGATTAAAATTGATGAAAAATGGTAAAAATGAATGATTTGACCTAACATGGGATAACAAAAAACAAATGTCAAACTCATAGTCATAATTAAAGTGATTTAATCAAAGAAATTATTTGGTATGTCATTTAGACCATAATATGATTAAAAATTATGATATTATTCAATTAACATAAGAAATTAGTTAATCACATGCAAAACACGTGCACTTTTCTAATTTGATTTAAAGAAATTAGTTAATTACGTGCAAAACACGTGCACTTTTCTAATTTGATTAAAAAAATTAGTTAATTACGTGCAAAGCACGTGCACTTTTTAATTTAATTAAAATAAATTAGTTAATCACGTGCAAAGCACGTGCACTTTTCTAGTAATTAAAAATATTTGAAATAATCTTCGAGTATTTCCAAACATACATACATACATACCTTCTGTCATTCTAATCGTAGCCTCCTTAAGTCCACCGACCGCAGATAATACTACATACATACAAATTGAACTGAATTATATATAAATGTTGCAACAACAACAACAACAATAATTAGACTTATACCTGAGATGCAAGGAGTGAGCACACCATCTCCAATCAACATAGCAGTACCAAGCATTGTTGCTAATAACATAAAAGTCTTGGCGAAATTGCTATTTTCTAGCAAAGATTTAACTTTTGAAGCCCTTAGCATTCTGTTATTAGGCAATTCGAGTTGGAAAATCGAGACTTGTCGATCTTCTACTTCTTGACTTGGAATTAAACCCACTTTAGCATGTCGACATATCAAAGAGTACAAAGCAAATGTTCCTTTAATCACATGCAAAACACGTGCACTTTTCTAATTTGATTTAAAGAAATTAGTTAATTACGTGCAAAACACGTGCACTTTTCTAATTTAATTAAAAAAAATTAGTTAATTACGTGCAAAGCACGTGCACTTTTTAATTTAATTAAAATAAATTAGTTAATCACGTGCAAAGCACGTGCACTTTTCTAGTTTCTATAAATGTTTGAGTTAGGGAAAGTAGAATTACATTGGATTATAATTTGTCTTCTAGATAGGGGTGTAATCGAGTCGAGTAGTATTGAACGATACACTGTTCAAGTTTGGTTTGATTTTTATCGAGTTTGAAATTTTGTGTTTGAGTTTGGTTTGATTTTAAATCGAGCCGAGCTCAAACGAGCTTTTATCGAACGAGCCCGAACCGAGTACCGAGTAACTTGATATTTTACATGTAGTTTTTCAATTTTTAGCTTATCGAGCGGAATTCAAGCCGAGCTTCAAAAGTTATCGAAAGAAAAATGATGTTCAAGTTTGTTTGATTAGTGTGATGAACCGAGCTCAAACGAACTTTTATCGAACGAGCTCGAGTCAAATATCGAGTAGCTTGGTTTGATTTTCAACTCTACTTCTAGAAGACCTTACCTTGTAGTATTCAGTATTTCAAAATGTAACATATTTCTCTCTCTCATCCTGTCCATGGAAAAATTTAAGGCGCCAAACAAAGCGATTTAACCGCATCAAAGAAAGAATTCCAGTCAAAGAAAAATCTTAATTTTTTCCTTGTCACACCAAAAAATAATTATAATTCTTCTAGAAAAGAAACTTCAATGAACTTTTAACATTAACATTTTGTCCATCCATTTCCCGAACATCCCTGCATATGAATACACATCCTACTACTCATAAACACTCATCATCGTCAATATCAAAACAAAATTAATTACCATAGAGAACAAAAAATAATATAATGGCGTTAACCTTGGCGGGTGATGACCTGGCGAGATCCGCCAGTACTCGGCAGAGTGTGTCGGCTTCTGGGCGGAGGAGCTTTCAGGACATATTTCAACCGCCTCCTGACGTGTTCAGTAACAGCGGCAGGGAGGATGACGAGGAGGAGCTCCGTTGGGCCGCAATCGAGCGTCTCCCGACATACGATCGCATTAGGAAAAGCATGCTGACTCAGGTTCTTGACAATGGCAAGGTTAAAGCGAGTGAGATTGATGTAACTAAGCTGGGGAAACATGAGAGGAATCATTTGATGAATTGGATTCTTAATGTTGTCGACGAAGATAACGAGAAGTTTCTTCAAAGGCTAAGGAGTCGCCTCGACAAGTAAGTCGTGCTTATATATATATATAACTTTTATAGAGTCATTGACACTTTATTTGCACCCCATAAATACATCATTTTTTGACATTTTGTATTCTGAAATTGAAATTTTTGCATTATAATTCGGGGTGCAAAATGTCTGTCAAAATGGTGTATTTATGGGGTGCAAAGTGTCAGTTTCTCAATTTTTTATGTTATGTGTATATGATGTGTTGTATATTTTTTGGTGTAGGGTGGGGATTGAGATGCCGAAAATCGAAATAAGGTATGAACATTTGCGTGTGGATGGAGATGTGCATTCGGGAAGCAGAGCATTGCCTACTTTGATTAATGCTGCCATGAATGCAATTGAGGTAACATTTAATTCTGCAATTTATTTATCAATAGTACTAAATTATTTAGTGATCTTTTGATGGCTTATTTTGTTTGTGTTTTTGAATGATAGAGTGTTCTGGGACTGATTCGACTTGCGCCATCGAAGAAGAGAAAGATACAAATACTTAAAGATATCAATGGGATTGTGAGACCATCTAGGTAATTTCTTAACAATCTGATAATGAATGTAAAAATTTGTTTTGTCACATGTAATTACAAGTTGAAGTGGAATTGTTGATTTTTCAGGATGACCCTGCTTTTAGGTCCTCCTAGTGCAGGGAAAACAACATTCCTCCTTGCACTTGCTGGAAAACTCGACGATGATTTAAGGGTATTTTTCTTTTCTTATGTCTTATAATGTCACACAAATTGAGCTCTAATTAACTAGCACCTTTTATGAACAATCTTAAAAAAAAACAACAAATAAATTGATAATCTAATCATTTATCATGTAATTATGAAAATTACTTACATATGCGATGTACTGATTGAACCAATGTGCAGAAATCGGGGAAGATCACATACTGCGGGCATGAATTTGGTGAGTTCGTTCCTCAAAGGACATGTGCTTACATCAGTCAACACGATCTCCATCAAGAAGAGATGACAGTGAGAGAAACTCTTGATTTCTCAGGACGTTGTTTAGGCGTTGGGGCAAGATATGAATTGTTGGTTGAACTCTCAAGGCGTGAGAAAGAAGCTGGTATCAAACCCGATCCTGAAATCGATGCATTCATGAAAGCCACGTCGGTTTCGGGTCAAAAAAACAGTTTGGTCACTGATTATGTCCTCAAGGTTCATTTCTACTGATTTTATTTATTTGTTTACTTTCTTTCTTGAGAAATTGAATGATATTTTGTTTGATGATCTACAGCTAATTGGATTAGATATATGCTCGGATATTATGGTTGGAGGTGAAATGAGAAGGGGTATTTCTGGAGGGCAAAAGAAACGTGTTACTACCGGTAATTTTTTCAAATGCACTCCTTTTACCTATAACTAGAAAAGTGCACGTGCATTGCACGTGGTTAACCATTTTCTTCTAATCAAATTAGAAAATTGCACGTGCTTTGCACATGATTAACTAATCTTTTTTAATCAAATTAGAAAAGTGCACATGCTTTGTACATGATTAACTAATTTCTTATGTTAGTTACATTGAATCATATCATCATTTTTAATCATACTATGGTCAAAATGACATACCACATAATTTCTTTGATAAATCGCTTTAATTATTACTATATTGCCAAAAATTTAAAGTTGCTATCATAAATATCTAAAACTAACCCTTTAAAATAAAAAATGAACTATAATTACTAAGTATTTCTAATATAAAACTACATGTTTACATAACTATTATTCTAAAACAACCATTTTGTTCTTTTATCGATTTGATCCATTTTTTTGTTATCCCGTGTTTATCCGATGTCATTCAATTTTTTATACCGGTTTACCCATGTTTTTTCCGGTTAACCTTGTTGTTTTATAAATTCACCATTTTTTTGTTTGTTCTTGTATCGATTTGATCCATTTTTTGTTATCCCGTGTTTAGCCGATGTCATTAATTTTTTTTTACCGTTTTTACCCATTTTTCTGCCGGTTAATCGTGTTGTTTATCAATTCACCATTTTTTTTGCTTTAGCTCGCTTTTCTTTCTATATGATCCATTTTCCCATTGATTTTACTACTTTTATCATATATTTTTGATCGAATTGTTGATTTTAACAATTTCTATCTTTTGACTTTTTTGGGCTTAAGCCAATTATATATTTTTTTAGTTAACTAAATAATACCGTTTTTTATTCATGTAGCATGAATGTGAAATAATATTTTTTTCAATGTCTTTAATATATTTGAGGTTCCTTTTTTTTAAGAATTTTTCAAAGAAATTTTTGAAGAAATATAGAATAATTTTTTTTATCATTAATGTTTTAATGAGTTGAAAAGATAATTATAAGGTTGATGTAGAATAATACTTATTAAGATATTACTTATTAAGGAACCTAAAAAATATTTGAAGAAATATAGAATAATTTTTTTTTTTTATCATTAATGTTTTAATGAGTTGGAAAACTTTAAAAGATAATTATAAGGTTGATGTAGGATAGACTTATTGTCTAATTATAATTCTAGGATTTTTTTTCTTTTAACTTTTTGCCATAAAATTAAATATCACAATATAATTTAAATAGGGATATATTAGTCCTCACAAAAAAGGGAAAAAATTTCCTTAGGCCAACTCGTACTTTTATATGTATATAGATATAGATAGATAGATTAACTTAACCCCCTAATAATTTTGCGTTTGCTCTTGTTCTTCTCATCTTTGAGAATTGTCTGCATTTACCCATTTAGGGTGATTGTTGGGAATTTTCTTATGTGATGCAGCTAATAATGAACATGCTTCTAAAAAGTATAGTATTAAAAAAATTTGGTGTCTTTCAAAATTGAACTTAGTCCTTATTCTCCAAATTTACAGGAGAGATGCTGGTTGGGACAGCAAAAGCTCTTTTCATGGACGAAATATCAACTGGATTAGACAGTTCCACCACATTCCAAATCGTAAAATACATGAGACAAATGGTTCACATAATGGATGTTAGCATGGTCATTTCTCTCCTACAACCAGCACCCGAGACCTACGATCTCTTCGATGACATCATCTTGTTATCAGAAGGTCAAATCGTCTACCAAGGGCCACGAGAAAACATCCTAGAATTCTTCGAACACATGGGATTCAAATGTCCCGAAAGAAAAGGAGTAGCCGATTTCTTACAAGAAGTGACATCCAAAAAAGACCAAGAACAATACTGGTTTAAAAAAGATAAACAATACAAATATATCTCTGTTCCACAGTTTGCGGAAGCCTTCAACTCTTTCCACATAGGCCAAAAGCTAGCTGAGGTTTTAAGTGTTTCTTATGATAAGTCTAAAACACATCCAGCTGCTTTAGTAAAGGAGAAATATGGTATTTCCAATTGGGAGCTGTTAATTTCGTGTTTTGCGAGGGAATGGTTGCTTATAAAGCGTAATTCTTTCGTGTATATATTCAAGACTGTTCAGATTACTATTACGGCCATTTTAACCTTTACGGTGTTCTTTAGAACAACGATGCCACATGGCAGGTTACAAGATGGCAGGAAGTATTTCGGAGCACTTTTTTTCAGTCTTATGACTGTTATGTTTAATGGGTTGGCTGAATTGGCAATGACGATTTTTAGGCTGCCAGTTTTTTTTAAACAAAGAGATTTCTTGTTTTATCCTGCTTGGGCTTTTGGTTTGCCTATTTATCTACTAAGGATTCCCTTGTCTTTCGTGGAATCTGCAATATGGGTCGTTATTACGTACTATACGATCGGATTTGCTCCTGCTGCTGGAAGGTAAGAATTCTTTTTATTTATAATTTATTTAAACTTCGGTTTTACATAGTTTGAGTGTATTTATGGTTTCTTTTCTCTGTCTTAAGGTTCTTCAAGCAATTCTTGACATTATTCAGTATACATCAGATGGCTCTTGGCCTTTTCCGATTTATTGCAGCAGTTGGAAGAACTCAAGTTGTTTCTTTCACATTAGGGACATTCACTTTGCTTATAGTTTTTATCCTTGGAGGTTTTATAGTTGCCAAAGGTAAGATTCTTGGTTTGAACTTTAATTTGCTATTAACAATGAGCAACCCGTATACGAATATGTTTAGTTCTTGGATTTTAGTGAAAGAAAAATGAGCTAAATGCAAAAATATCCCCTTTGTTATCAGCAAACAATGAGCAAAGTGTTTTCCTCACTAAAATTCAAGAACCAAACATAGCCTGAAAGAATTCAAAGAGATCATTAAGACAATTGATTTCCGTATTTTATGGCAGATGACTTGCAACCGTGGATAAAATGGGCTTACTATTTGTCTCCTATGAGTTGGGGACAAAACGCCATAGTCATGAATGAATTTCTTGACGATAGATGGAGTGCTGTAAGTATCAAAATTTGGTCATTATAAATATAAATTCCATGTCAAACTCTTACACTAGATTCTTGAAGCAGCCCAATATGGATCCTCGATTTAGTCAACCTACTGTCGGAAAAGTCCTTCTAAGCTCGAGGAGCTTCTACACAGAAGAACGCTGGTTTTGGTATTGCATTGCTGCACTCTTGGGCTTTTCGATTCTCTTCAACGTTTTCTTCATTCTAGCACTAACTTATTTGAATCGTAAGTTTCACTACATTTGTTCAATGTTATGGATTGACATTATTCTTAGTTATAAACTGACGTGTACATTTTCGTTTCACAGCTTTGAGTGATTCGAAAACTGTAATATCTGATGAAAATCCCACCACGAAAAAGAAAAAATCATTGAAAAAGAAAAAATCTGCAAAATCTGAAGGTAATTGTCCAATCTCCAACACTTCAGTGATTTAATACGAGTGAGATGCAAAAATACCCCTATGCTTCGTGTAATTAAAAAAGAACACAGGGGAGTTTTGCTAATTATAATAAGCACATACTGGGGGTATTTTTAATTTAGCTCGATTTAGTATACCGACAATAAAAAATTAATATCGTAACTTCAGGTGCTGGCAAGGATGTACAAGAAGCTTCAACCAGTTCAGGCACTGTGGATCATGAAAATAAAAAAGGAATGGTTATGCCATTTCAGCCTCTGTCTCTTGTGTTCAATCATATGAACTACTACGTAGACATGCCGGCTGTAAGTATCTTGTGTTTAAGGTTGTAATAATGTGATCCAATTTCGAAGGTCAACTTAGTTGAAAATTTTGGGTAATTTTCAGGAAATGAAAGCTCAAGGAGTTGAAGGTGATCGTCTCCAATTACTCAATGATGTGAGTGGAGTTTTCAAGCCTGGAGTTTTAACGGCACTCGTTGGAGTTAGTGGTGCTGGAAAGACAACCTTAATGGATGTCTTAGCGGGAAGAAAAACCGGTGGATACATTGAGGGGGATATAAACATTTCAGGCTACCCAAAGAAACAAGAAACATTTGCTCGAATTAGTGGATACTGTGAACAAAACGACATTCATTCACCTAGTGTTACAGTTTATGAGTCGGTCCTATACTCTGCGTGGCTTCGTCTTCCAACAGAAGTGAACGACGACAAACGAAGGGTAATGTACGTTTTCTTTTACCTCTTTTAGTTCTTTGAGTTACGGAAAAAAAAGCATTTTTAATCCCTTAGGATTGATTACTCGACACTACTAGTCCCACGTTCTTATATGTAGCATTTTTTGTCCCATTGTTTGTTTTTGGACATTTCCTGCTTGAGCTAAATGCAAAAATACCCCTGGTGCTTTATCTAATCGGCAAAAACAAACCCTTTGTTCTTTTTTAGTTAGCAAAAAACCCATTTGAATTTCCTTCATAAATCAGATGGAGGTTATTCTCAATTTTTAAGTGAACAGGGGGGTTACTGTCAGGTTTTTAAATGAATAGGGGTGTTTTTGCATCTTTTGTTTGCTTGTAGGGGGGGGGGGATGATAATTGGGCAAAACATAGGGGTGCTTTTGCATTTCACTCTTTCCTGCTTTCCATCCTATTTTGCACTTGTGACCCCAAATCAGATGGATAGGGGGGAAAGACGGAAATGTGCCAAAAAAATGTGACCAAAACTGCTGTATGTGGAAGCGCGGACTAAAGGGCTAAAACTGTACATTTGCCTTCGAGTATATATTGTTGTTCTTGCTATGTAGATGTTCGTTGAAGAAGTACTAGAATTGGTTGAGCTTAATCCCCTAAGAAACTCGTTGGTCGGGCTTCCAGGAGTTACTGGTCTTTCGACTGAACAAAGAAAGAGGCTAACAATTGCTGTAGAGCTGGTTGCTAACCCATCTATTATTTTCATGGATGAGCCAACATCTGGCCTTGACGCAAGAGCTGCTGCTATTGTCATGCGTACTGTCAGAAATACAGTTGACACCGGCAGAACAGTCGTGTGCACCATTCACCAACCTAGCATAGATATATTCGAAGCTTTTGATGAAGTAATTATAAATAATCTTAATTTTTATTTTCCATTTTTCACTCTTTCAATGTGCGTGTATATATATATATATAGCTAATAAACGTGCTTGTTGCAGTTACTTTTGATGAAGAGAGGCGGGAGAGTTATTTATACTGGACCACTCGGTCGACAGTCTCATAAGCTGATCGAATACTTTGAAGTGAGTTTTGCTCATATCTATATTCAAAATTATTTATGGAGTATTTTTTCTCAAAAAAATGTAATTTTTTTTAGCAGGCTATTCCCGGAGTTCCTAAGATTAAAGATGGCTACAATCCAGCTACATGGATGCTAGATGTCACCACTGCAGCAGTTGAGAGTCAACTTAAAGTAGATTTTGCTGATATTTATGCTAAATCATCCCTTTATCAGTAAGTAATAAAGTAATTAAACTTGTTCTTTTGTAAATATTTTGTTAAATTTACTATGTATTGAGTGAAAATATATATATATATATATATATATATATATATATATATATATATCAGGAGGAATCAAGAACTTATTAAAGAACTGAGTACCCCTACACCAGGCTCCAAGGACCTTCATTTCCAATCAAAATACTCTCAACCATTTCTTACTCAATGCAAAGCTTGTTTCTGGAAGCAGTATAAGTCTTACTGGAGGAACCCGCAATACAATGCTGTCCGATTCTTCACGACAATGGTGATTGGTGCCATGTTCGGTGTCATTTTCTGGGACAAAGGACAGAGAACGTAAGTCGGTAGTTTCTTATTCTTGAATAATAGGAGTATGAATTAGTTAGTTAAAAGTAAATGTTAACATATAATATTGACAGTGCTAAAGAACAAGATCTGCAAAATCTTTTGGGAGCTATATATTCTTCTATCCTCTTCATAGGAGCAAGCAATGGTAATTCTGTTCAAACTGTTGTTGCTGTAGAGAGAACCGTTTTCTATCGTGAAAGGGCTGCTGGAATGTATTCAGCATTTCCTTATGCATTTGGCCAGGTATCGTTAAATTACATTATGATTGTAAATTCAAAAGGTCTGGGTCATTTTATGTATACGAGACTCGAGAAATAGTATAACTTAATCTTTTGAAATGTTCCTGCAGGTGTCTATAGAGACAATATATGTTGCGATTCAAGCTTTCATATACACTCTTATACTATATCCCATGATTGGATTCGAAATGACTCTTGTCAAAATCCTTTGGTTCTATTATTTCTTGTTCACTGGCTTCCTCTACTTCACTATGTACGGGATGATGCTTATCGCTCTGACACCGGGAGTTCATGTTGGTTCTATTGTTGCATCTTTCTTCATCAACTGGTGGAACTTGTTCTCAGGTTTCCTCATTCCAAGAGTGGTAAGCATAAACAATATTTTTTATTTTTTTTCGTTTCCCAAGGGTATTGCTTGACGATTAAGGTAATATAATAGTTGCGAATGCTAGAATGAAAAGTTGTGAAATCAACTTTCCTTTACAATGAAGATGAGATTGTTATTGCAATGACAAGAAGTTGAACATGTTTCTTACCCTCTGAAACGCCAAAAACACCCTTTATAGCATATTTGATCGAAAACGAGCATGTTCACATCAAGTGGTTAGTGAAGCTGAGAGCGTTCTAAGCTTGCTCAAACCCTTTGATGATTAAATCAGTAGTGAATTGTCAAAAATACCCCTTGTACTATATGCTTGATTATTTATCTATTTTCCTAGTATTATTTTCACAACATATTGAGTCACATTTTTTCCCTTAATGCAGCAAATTCCGATATGGTGGAGGTGGTATTACTGGGGATCACCTATAGCTTGGACAATTTACGGACTTGTTGCATCTCAACTTGGCAATCTAACTTCACCGGTTCAAGTGCCTGGACTTGGTTTGGTGCCGGTTAAGGCATATCTTAAGAACGGGTTGGGTTATGAACATGACTTCCTTCCAGTTGTTGGTGTCATGCAGTTAATCTTTGTCGCCCTCTTCGCTTCCGTTTTTTCCTTGGGTGTCAAGTTTCTCAACTTCCAAAGAAGATGAACATGTTCCTTGAATTTTTATTTGGCTTCATTTTTTTTTTAAATGTCAATAAATCATTCTTTGTGTCTCTAAGCTAATGGTAATCCTGATTTTGCTTTGTAAAAGGTTTTGTAAATGTAAATGTGAACATTTGTTCGGACATGTAAGTAGCTTTTTTTTTTTTTTTTTTTTTTTTTGAGAGGCATGTAAGTAGCTTTTACAAGGATATATATTGTTGGTTTGGGTTCTTATTGTTTGAGTTCTTTTTTAATATTTCCATAAATAAAAACATCATTCAAAATAAAGCACACTTAACGCAATATGTACATCACTCTACATACAGTCCTCAAGAAAGCAAAAGAACAAGAAAAAAACAGTGGAAACATCTAAGTGGTTTAGGCCTCAAGACATTAAGAGCACTTGAGATTTTTAGGTACTGACATAGCTAGCATCATATGCCGAGCCTCGTGACAATCGATGCAGCACACTCGTAGGGGACGATCTCGGTGTGGACGACCTCAGTGCCTCCGCCAGTGGTCCCCCCATAGGAGCTACCAAATTAGTCCCCCAATTCAACTGAGGCCTTTCACTTTCACCCCTCATAATTTGAGCTCTGGGCTCGTCTTCATGGCCAGTGCCGAGCTTTAGTGAGAAATCAGATGTCGGGTGGTTACCGGGCATTGAAATGGACAAGTTGGTGGCTGAAGTCACCGAGTTGATGTTATTGTCGGACTCGTGAAGTGATCTAGGCCAATCATCGAAGAAAGGTCGAAGAGTTCGACCATCACCAAGTTGGGTATCGTTTTGAACTTTAAATGGCTCAATCATGGAGTCCGAAGGAGGCCTATATATTGAAGTACAAACATCAAATTGGTGTGACCAAGTTTTTTTTTATTTTTTTTTTTGGATAAAATATCACATTCATTAAAGAAATAAAAGGACCAATCAAACCGGAAATAACTTTCGATTATGTGAATTTAAATAAAATTAGTGTTTTAGTCGACGAATTTGAATCTTCATTTAGGCCATTTGTTCCCTAAATTTTTACAAGGAAGCCCAAGTTAGGAGAGGTATAATTAAGTCGGTAGAATATTAATAAGCAAGCTATAGATATGGGACACAAACTAGTGGATGGGGTGAGTCTGAGTACAATGAAAAGAAGTATGTTTTGTCCGAACTCTAAAATAATAAAGACAAGGTCATATGGTGGGTCTATACCCTCTCAATTGAGACACTAATGATCCAAAATGAAATAAATTTTGAGGACCCCAAAAGGTAAATGATGGAGTACTAAAGAAGAAGAAAAGATGCTTGGAAATATCACACCAACAATTGATGGCTTACATGATTATTATTCTCATTTTCTTCCTTTGGGGAAACATGATGGATTCCCCTATAAAAGCTAATTAATATGTGAACCAACCAAAAGTCCATCCAAGTAAATACCAACATTTTGGTCCTTCTCCACACCACCATGATGTAAATCACTTAAGCGAACTCAGGAGGTTCAAATCTCTGTTGGGAGTGGTTCTCATTTTATGTGTCTGACGCGTTTCGAAAGGGATAAAACACTATACTAAATAAGTTTAAACAAAATTTTCATTTAATAATTTCGAAGTTTGGTTTGACCTCAACTTCTCATTAGTTAAATCGACATTCGACTAAATAAACTTAAAAACTTGATTCTCAATTCATGCTAGTTCGAGCGTGGTTTGTTAGTCAATAAAATCAAACTCAAACACAGTTTCAAAGGATATACCTTCGACTGAGGTGAAGAAGGTCCACGGAAGACGAAGGCCCCGAAAGTGTAAAATGTGGAATATCGCCGCCTCCTCCACCAGCAGTCATTCTCTGAGTGGTAGTAATGGCTTTAAGGGTTTCACCAGCACCGCCGCCGTAAGGGGTGGTGGTGGTGGTGGTAGATGTGGGAGTTTCCACAGGCTTTCTTGAACGGTTTCTTCCGCGGTGGACGTGGCGCTCGCAGTATTTCTGCCCCGCCACCACATCTCTGGAGCACCGCCATTTCTTTCCGTCAGTCCTCCGGCATCTCCCCGGCTCTGGATCCATTGCACCTTTCCCCCAATATCCAGATTGCATCACTGATCCACCACATAACACATGCAAGTATAAATATAATTTCGATTAAATATTGTTTTCAATTTAAGAAATCAGAGTTAATCAAATCAAGCTCATCTAGCTCTTTTGATAAAAAGTATTTGTCATTTATATTTTGAATAATATTTTTTATTTGACAATAAATGTATGTTAAAAGTATAAATTCATTAGAATTTTTTCGATAAAAGCAGTAAGTTAAATAATCAAATTAAAACTAACACAATTTCAAATATGATAACCCGAAACAAACTTGAATGAATAATATGTGGTTTTGTCAAGATGATTAGTCACATAATGCAACATATAATAAGTACATAAATAAAGAAAACCCAATGTGAGAAGAACCCTTTTAGGCAGCTTATGAACAAATTAAAGAAGTTAATTAAAAACAGGGCAAGAAAAAGAAATCAATTTCATAACTACAAACTTACAATTGGGCTGGTAATGGGGCGGATAGTATTGCTGGAGAGAATGAGAGAGATAATATGGAGGAGGAGGAAGAGGAAGAGGAGAAGAAGAAGTGATGATACTTTTCTGAACAAGATGAAGAAGTTCATGAGGTACAGATACACCAGAAATCATGTGCCTGAAAATCAAAGCTTGAAGTTCAAGTTCTTGCCACTGCCCCAAGTTGAAGTAACTCCCCATCCCTGAAAAGCATAATTAAGCAAAGTTAATGATGAAAAGAGAAGAACAAGAAAGTATATAGTAGTTTATGAAAATGATGTACACATACTGGGAAATTTGGTAGCAGTGGGGTGCTGATCTGTTGCAGCAGGAGGTACAAAGAGAGGGAGTTCAGAAGAGTGAAGGTGAAGCTTTGGTTGCTTAAGAGGAGGTGGTCCTGATGAGGTTTCTTGTTTTTCTTCTGAGTTACTACTGCTACTATCTCTCCAATGCTTCAAATTGAAGTCCATTTGTAACTTTGTAAGTAAAAAGCAAGAAAGCAAGAAAGAAAGAAAGAGTCAGACAGAGGAGAGGAGAGGAGATGGGAATTTTTTTTGCTTGGTTGGTTAGTTACTCAACTGTGTGTTTGGTTTTTGAGTTTATGTAGGAAAAGTGAAAGTTGGTAAAAGGCTTTAAGAGATATTTTCTAGACTGTAAAATACAACTTCTTTTTTTTGGTAAAATACAACTTCAGTACAAATTAAATGTTGTAGAATTATACATCTCTTGTTCTTTGAAATTGTTACTATCATTCTTCTTGAATAAAAATAATTAGTATTTCCAAAAATACTATATACTAAATGTTACTTTTCATTAGATTGTAAAATGAATTACCTATTATCAAAATCAAATCTTTTACGTGGATCGCGAGACCGAGCCAGAATTATTTTAAATAAGCTTTCGTCAGATCCATGAAACTCATCACAAACATATTTACAAATTTGCATTCAAACTCTTGAAACTTATAAAAATTAATTTGACATTTACCATCTACTTTTCCCCCACACCTCAACATTCAAAACCAATCCAAACGTGGTTTCAATTTTTCTAGAACTCTATGGCCGTATTTGGTAGGGTTTTAATTCGGTTTTGCGGATATAGTTTTCAAAAAAAAAATGGTTTGGATGGTTTCAGTGAAATCCAATTTGGTTAGGTTTTGGATGTAGGGTTGTGGTTTTGAAAAAACTGAACCCATTTTAATTGAGTTTGAATGCTGGAGTTTGGGGGAAAAAGTATGGTAGATGTCAAATCAAACTCTTTTTTAAAGAGTTTGAGAGAAAAAAATAGGTGATAGATGTCAAATTAAAGTTTTATGGGTCTATTTGGATGAGTTTTGGCTAGGTTGAAAAAATGATTTTGGTGGTTTCGATGAAACCTTTGACTTTGAGATTTCATTTGGATGTGTTTTGGTTGTTGGATTTTGTGGTATGACTATGTTGAAACACTACTTGGATTGAGTATAGATGTTGAAGTGCAGGGGAACGAATACGTGGTAAGTGTCAAATCAATTTTTTTTATATAAGATTTGGAGGAAAAAGTAGGTGGTAGGTGTCATATCTATGTTTTATAGGTTTGAAGAGTTTGAGTGTTAGTTTCTAAATAGGTTATTGATGATTTTATGAGTTTGATGAAAACTCATTTGAAAGGATTTTGGCTCGATCTCGTAAAATCGGGTTAAAATTCATCCACATACACTCTATATGTTTTAAGAGCCTGAAAGTAAGTTTCCGAATAAAATTATAACGATGAAAACTCATTTAAAAGAATTTTGATCAAATCTCGCAATACGGGGTCAAAATCCATCACGTATGCCCTCTATCTTGTGTGTGTTTATAGGCACAGTGACAAGCCACTGGGTTTGAGCGCAGGGCACTTGGGAAAGAGACAGTCAGACAAGACAGTTCCAAGAGAAATTAAAAAAAGAATAAAATCAGAATTAAAAAAAAAAAAGAATTGCTTAAGATACAGACAGAAGAAGGGTGTTGAAGCTTAACACTGCAGGCTGTCTTCTGAGCAGCTTTGGGAACAAGAACAAGAGAAGAAAAAAAAGCACCATTTCTTTATTTATGAAATTCAAAAGTTCATGTAAAATTGGCAACTTAATTTGGCCTCTAATTTTACTTTTCTGCATTAGCACTAAAAGTCAAAACTATCTCAAGAACATGAGAGAATGAAAAAAGAGCTGACAATGTTAACTTCTATTTCAGCCAATTTTCAGGACTTGTCTGTAATACTTTCATCAGCACACAATTTGGTCATTTGCCATAAAATGAAATTGCTACTGTATTGACATTTTGAGAAATAGGAATTTTCAGGTCCCAATTTATCCGGGTCCAATAATACTAGGGAAAAATATATCAAACTCACATGTTATTTGGGAAATCTTATAGAATCCCATTTGTTAGTTTTTATACATAGGATTCTATTGTGTTTTACCAAATGTTGCACAAGGGATGATACGGTTAGTTTGTTTAGGTTAAATAATATTTTATCTTCTATATTTAATTTATTTACCTATTTATAATATTAATTAAATGGTGTATATAATATTAATAAATTAACATTTTATACATAAGATGATTCCTTGCAAGTGTATTTAAAACACAAGGGGGGTCTATGTAAAAAAAAAATAACAAAGGGCGATTTTGCGTAGGTTTTCCAAAATAAAGGTGAGTTTCCATGCATTTTCCCTATAAAACTTTTCAATTTAAATTAATTAAAATTGAGTTTCAGTCTCATTAACCGCAAGTGAGATAAACTCTCCGTCACTCTTGACGAAAAATGGATTTCGTGCAACTTTTTATAAAACATAAAAGAATTCATTGCAAGTGTTTGAAAACACAAAAAAAAAAAAATAATAATAACACAGAGGAATTATGCTCAAATTTCTCAAAACACATGTCAATTTAGTTTAATTTTCCCTTAATACTATTAGCTTCTCCTTTTTTCCCCTATTGTTCTTCTAGAATTTGGTATAGTAAATTCCAGACCAACTAATAAATGAATTAGTCATTAGTAATGATATAATAAAATAAAATAAAATAAAAAGACTCATAGGATTGAACATTCGTTACCTTTCGTTCCGCCAATACATTGCAATTTCAATCCCAATTTTTCCACATGTTTTACACTTTTGGTTTTACTACATTATATTGACCCAGATGTAATCAAATAAAGAAAATCATTTGGGCCCAAAAGTACAAAATTCAGGCAGTCATATAAACTTACAATAGTATATAGAAAATATTCTAAGTAACAAATAGTACAATTTTTGAAGTGTTCGTAATAAAAAACATAATTTTATAAAATTTAGGATCTTATAAAACCCAATTATGTGAGATTGAAGATTAGTTTGGCCAAGTAATAATGCCTGTCTAGAAATTTATTTTTGGGGTAATTATATATATATATATATATGTATATATATATATATATATATATATATATATATATATGTATTTTGCAATTTATCGTCAAAATCCAACCAAACCTTTAATTTAGAGTTACATTTTCCCATTTATCATCAAAATCCAATCAACCTTTAATTTGTTATACTAGTACTAATTTTCCTAATTTCGTAAAAGTCAATGATTTTGGAGTTTATAATCTGCCAATTTTTTCATCATCAAAATCTGTGAATATGAGTATTGGAACTTAAATAATGTAAGTTGACACATGCAAGGGTGTTCTCTAATTAAAACTGGAATTTATGTTTGACAGAAAGCTGAGCTCCATCTTTTAAATTAGTCATAAATTACTTGCCCCGAGAGTACTGTCACATGTTAACACATTTTAAATTGTTTAAGATCCTACTTAGTGAATAAAATATAAATATTACAATTACCAAGATATTCTGGCTTGTTCCAATCTAAATAAGAATATTTTAATACAAGAAAAGTTGGTTCTCTAGGTGTTATTCTCAGAGATAAGGTCATGTGCATTGGGCAAAGTAAATTAATTAAGGGGTTTACAGCCTTTACATGTTATGAATATGATAATCGCGAGGTTTTCCAGTATAACTTTATGGTCAAATGTGCTAATTAGTTGGTCTATATGGTAGTAGATTACTTGTAGGGGTTAGTGGTAATTACTTGGGAAATGGCCTTCAACAACATTAATCTAGTAATTAATTAATACTAGTATGTTTTTCTTAAGGAGAGAGTTTATTACAGGAAATTGTTACTTAGTATCTATAGGGTTTATTCAAAAGATATTACTAACAAGTTTTGCCTCTCTAAATTATGTGACATCTTTATAGAAAAAATACACATTCACGAAATTGAAAAGTTCAAATGCTAAAGGAGGTGATGGTAAATTATTTATTTCAAATATTATCGAAAGATAATTTTGTCATTAGTTTGTTAATTTAGAGGTATTTCCAAATTTAAATATAATTGAAAAATAGTAATTCAATTGAGTTTAACAAACTTATATTGGAATAATGGATATAAAAGCAAATATTCCAAGAACTTGTTACTTAAAATGCACAACATTAGTATTATATATTTTGGTAAATCATACTTCTACAATGTGTGATGTGTTTTACTTCTAGTCATAAAACCTAAAGATTATTTTATAAATAAAATCTAGGTAAGAAAATTTCGTCTAACTTACAGCACATTTGACTAGTTAAGTACTCCTAGATTACTTGTTATATGTATGTATAGATAATTTGAGCATAGGGCAATTGAGGACGAAGGAGAGGAGAGGATCCAAGCATTTGAGTATGTGTCAGATTTTGCAGCCGCTGGGGCTGGGACCAATTTTGATTGATGTGACCAACTACCATTTTGTAATTGACATGACTATTCATTCGTTTCAATTACTCCTGTATATTAATCGATATTTTGGGTCTATTTGGATGAGTTTTGGTTTGATTTCGTGTGTCTCGTTTAAAAAAATGGTTTGGTTGGTTTTAATGAAACTTTTGAGATCCCATTTGGATATATTTTGGATGTTGGGTTTTGTGTTTGAATAAGTTCAAACTCCACTTGGATTGAGTTTGAATATTGGAGTTTAGAGAAAAAAGTAGGTTGTATGTGTCAAATCAATATTTTTTTAGTGAAATTTGGAGGAAAAAGTAGATGGTATGTGTCAAATCAATATTTTATAGGTTTGAAGAGTTTGAGTGTGAATTTTTGAATAAGTTTTTTAATATTTTATGGATTTGGCGAAAATTCATTTGAAATTGTTTTGACTCGATATCGAAAAACCCGTGAAATCGGACAAAAACCAATCCACATGTACCCTTTATACTTAACATTAGCTACATAATCTGTACCCCACTTTTTTTATTTTCATAAAGTTTGGAAATTATATAAAAGCTAATTTTCAAATAGCCCAACTTAAGAACAACAATATAATTTTATTTTTGAAATTCAGTTAATTTTTAAACTCTTGCATATCATACGATAAATGAAAAATACATGTGGAGTACTACTATGGCTAAGTCTCTCATGAGTTTTACGAGATTGGGAAAAAACTCTCCCAAATGAGTTTTCGTCAGACCCAGTAAACTCATCACAAACTTATTCATTAATTTACACCAAAACTCTTGAAACATATAAAATTCTGATTTGAAACCTACCATCAATTTTTTCCCCAAACTCTCTACAAAAAATTTGACACCTGTTACCTATTTTATTCATCAAACTCAACATCCAAAATATATCGAAGTGAGGATTTAACTTTTTCAGAACCATAAAACTCAACAACCAAAATCTAACAATATGATGTTTCAAAGTTTCACCGAAACCACCCAAATTATTTTTTAAAAAACGAGACCTAGAAAACCGGGTTAGAACCCATCCAAATAGACCCTATATGATATTACAAATACCAATAAATTATTGTTCTAGTATAAACGACTAGTCAATACAATGTAGCGAACATTAATTCGAAATCTTGTTGGGAGAGACTCCCATTTAATATGTATGACTCATCTCGAAAGAAATTAAACCCTTAAAAAACCCGAAAAAAAAAATCATAAATGATCTTTTGTAAGTCGATTTTCATACCTCTCCAAACATTTTTCAAAAGAAAAATATGTAACATTTCGGTATGCTAGTTTGTCTTGTTAACATACAATATCTAAATTAGTTATATGCAGTTTAGTTCCTCACTTCACATGTCAAATGCAGTTATCTTTTTCCGACAAATTACAATGATATGACTGAACGCTACTATTGAATTATTATTTTGATTTATGTTGTCATAACTTTAGAATCACTGTTGGGCTCTCCATATGATGAATAAATAGAGTGCTCAATAGAGTTAATAAAAATTTATCACATATGATATTGATAATGAATTAATGATCAATAAACATTATTGTTATTTAAAATAAAGCATTTTAATCTTAATAATCTTTTAAAAAAAAATCACAATTCTCCCTGACATTTTCAAACTTAAAAAAGTATGAACTAACAAAAATTACCTTTCTTATATGTGACACGTTAACTCCTGTTTTATGATAGATGGATCATTTTATCCTCGTGCATTATGATAGATGTTGCATTTACCCCATATATTATGATAAATGTTGTAATTTATCTCTTTAGCAAAAATATTTGTATGCTCACTCTCGATTTTGATAAGTAGATTTCACTTTTCGGTTGAAGAAGGTAAAATTGATCCTTAAAAATTCTCACAAAAGTGCCAATACTTTTTTAAAAACATATAGACATAAAATGAATATTATGCATGTCATAGAGAAAAATATTGTACTAGTTTTTTGCTTGATATATCGTGTTATGTCAATAGATGATATGTGTCAATTAATTATTTTCTACATGTTTAAAATTGAAACATAAGGCCTATTAGTTTGGCGTTTCCCAATTTTTTTCGTATCTGGGAAATGACAAACAAACATGATTTTTACTTTTGAAATAAAATTTTCATCTCTCAATTTTCTCAGTTAACATACAATAATTTTTTTATCTCCAGACAACAAAGTCTACTCTGATTTGACATAAAGTAATCTATCTCTTATCCAATTTATCTCACATAACAAACATGATTTGACATAAAGTCTTACACATCTTAAACCTATAAATCTAACAATTCCAAAAATAACATACACCTACTTTATTTCTCAAACCACTCTTTTAAAATCCAAACAAACAACATTATGCAAATTGAGATTATTTCTCAAACGCCAAAGAAACAGACCTATAAATTTTACAAATTTATACTCAAATTTCATTTAATTAGGTTACAGCAAGAGCGAGACTAGGCCAAACCTAACAAAATATGGCTTAAAAGCTCGAGGAAATTAGTCACGTGAAGACACGTGAGATAATTTACATAGGATAGAATAGTAACTAGGAAGCGTGCTGGCGTGCAAGCACCTCTTCTTTTTCGTGAAAAAACTATCAAAATAAAAAATTACTGGTAAAGAGAGAAAAGGTCAAAAACGGGAAGGTAAAAAACAAAAGATCACGTGGGTCCCACGTGAGCAGCTGTCTTTACTCTTTACTTCTGATTTCTGACAGAAAAATCTGACATGGAAGAAGAAAAAAAACAAAAAAGTATATTTACTACGGGATACTTTTCTCTCTCACACAGCTGACGGGACTTGTTATGTGCTTTGTTTCGTTATCTCTCACCCACAACACACAATGACATGTGAGCCAGCTTTTTGGCAATTTATTGTCCTCCTTTGTATGAATATTTACTTTAATTTAATATTCCCGCGTAAGGACAAATCAGGTGACGTGGAGAGGATTTATATTTGATTATTTATTCTCCTAATTGGACTATACTGTAGAAACTATAATTGCAGCCAATCCAAAGTATATAACACATATTTCTTTTTGTTAAATATACACCGTATATATACAAGATAAATAAACTCATAAAATTATAGTAATTTTATTTTTGGATACACAAGTTATAAAACTACTTATTTTTTTTTTTATAATCTAGGTGTCCAAGTTTACACTAAATATATTGATAAAAAATATAACTTGTATGTTTAATGTTTTCGATATTTTAAATTGGATTCTTATCATTTAAAATTTTCCGTTAAAACTACTTTCTTTTTAATATTTTAATTCTTGTTTGAGAATTAGTTGTATAATAGTGTTGATAAACACTTGTTTTTATTAATCGTTAACATTGTACCAATTTAAGTCTATAGTTAGGTGTATAGTGTACCAAATTTAATTTTTCAATACCATTTACATGTTAGCATTATTTTTTCCTTTATATCTTGATCAGTTTTTTTTATTAATTATAATTATGTTAATAAACGTGAACTTAGGGCTTATAATTTTAGATTTTATTTTTATAATTGGGCTCCCGTATGATGATTAATACAAATGTTTGATAAGCGAACTGCCAAATTTACCTAAGTCCAATCCATGAGATATTTAGCCCAAAATGCATCTGCTTTATGTTATGGGCTCCACAAACTGGACCTGGTCCAGTTTCAAGGCCATATTTAATTTTTTGTAGAGGATATGTCGAGTGGGATGAGAACAAACCCAAGCCCATAGCAGTAAAGTAAAACCAGCCCTTTATAGTTTATAGGTTATAGTTTATACCATTTCCAGTGGCAGAATCAATTGGACGCAAACTCATTTGAATTATCCACATTCAAATAAAATTAAAACAAAGTAGAGACAAAAATACTACTATAGTTTAGTCCTGATTTTGCCTCACTAGCCTATTTAATCATAATTAAGTGTATTTACATACATATCTTGTGATTGTATTTATTTTAGAAAGTATATTCAATAATAAAAAATTAAACCATTTGATTCATCAATATTTTTTTTAAGTAGTGAATAATATCATCAAGTGATGTGTGGGATCCGAGCCAAATACTTATTTTATTTCATATAATTCAATTCGATATTACTTTTGTTCTATACTCAATAAAATTTCATATTTTTGTCTACAAGCTAGCAAAATATCCTTTTTAGGAGTTGTAAGCGTTTTCTTATATTTTTTCTTCGCAATTCATATACTCCTTCCGTCCCATTATTTTACTTCATTAACTGCAATATCCGGCGAAACTTTTTATTTTCTAAGTGACTTATCATGATAAATTATTCATATTTATGGAATATTCAAATTTTTTAAAGAATAATATATATGATGTCATATGATATTATCAATTTATTAGTGAAATATATTAATTAAATTATTTATTATGATTTTAATGAACTTAGTCAAATCAACTATATCAAAAAAAGGACGGACGAAGTATTTTAAAATTTAAATTAACCTACTTTATAATCAAAATTAATCTGTCCTATTTTAACCGAGCCACTGGTCCAATTCTGTTTATATTGCTAGAATTGACAATTGACAATACTACAATATTTTTTATTGTCAAAGGCCCCCTCTAGAAAAAAACAAAAGCAAGAGAAACAAAAACTGCATGAAAACAGTTGAACCAAAATTGAAATTGTCGGATAATGTGACGGCAAATGCAGGCCGCTGAATCTTTGACATGATTTTCTAATTAATATTGTAATTAAAAATAATAGAGTCACATTCATCTGCACAAATCCATATGTTTCTATTATTGATATTTACACACTTACTAATTTGTTCATGATATTCATATTTTGTTCTTAATATTTAGATTAATTTAAATATGTAATCTTTTAAATTATTCATTTTTTAGATTAAATTTAACTATTACTTAGTTAATTCCCTATTAAAAAAAATTATTTTTCTTGTTGAGTAAGGAAAACTGCTTGAGTCGTCCCCTATTGTCTCTATTATTAATCCTTTGCATACGTCATAGTGCTCTCATTTGTGACCTTTAATTATTTATTCATTTACATAATACTGAAAAGGAGATTCTTCCTTGACGTCTAAATTGTAAAGGTACTCGAATTTAATTTTTATTTTCTCAAAAAGTAAGTTAGTTAAGCAACTTATGCTGTAGCTGCAACTACCAGATTTTATATTCCACTTTGTGATGTCACGAAACAATAAATATTCCAGGCCTGTTTGTTTGGCGTTTCCTAAAAATTTTTCGTGTTTGGGAGATGTCAAACAAATATGTTTTCTATTTTCTGAAATAAATTTTTCATCTCTCAATTTTCTCAAACTAGTCTCTCAAGACCCAAACAAACAACAATTTTCTTATCTCTAAATAAAACCTACACAAACTCTACTCTGATTTGACATAAAGTAAACTATCTCTTACACAATTTATCTCACAACAAACATGATTTGACATAAAGTCTTACACATCTTACACCTACAACCTAACTCTTCCAAAAAAAAAACTACACATACTTTATTTCTCAAACCACTCTCTCAAAACTCAAATAAACAAAATTACACAAATCGAAATTATTTC
The DNA here is from genome assembly GCA_003313485.2 of Penstemon barbatus. Lineage (NCBI taxonomy): Eukaryota > Viridiplantae > Streptophyta > Magnoliopsida > Lamiales > Plantaginaceae > Penstemon > Penstemon barbatus. Next base: position 4,543,990 of record CM064882.1, on the reverse strand, counting down.
ACAAACATCCACTACTCTCCCAAACTACTTTCCCAAACACCAAACAAACAGGCCCTACGGCTTTCCAGATTTTATTCTATGATTCAAGTGTACGTAACAGTTTGTTTGTTTGTCTTTTTTTCTTTTTTTTTTAAGAGATTTGTGTAGGTAGCTCACCCTTTCTTTCCACTCAATACCAAACTTTTTGCGCCCCGAAGCACCTTCAAGTGCCAAATTCATCTTCAAATTCTCGTTGTGAGAGGTTCTCGTGTATTTTTTTAATGTATCCCGTTAAAAGTTAAGCCAGGTCCAAAAAATACCATTAACATGTTTAATGTGGAAAAATATAATTCTACATTTCATAAATTTTATTTGCACGGTGAAAATGACACTGACAAGGTAGTCATATTTTTCGGATGGGATTATTGTATTTTTTGTACAACAACTATAGTTCAATAGCGTTTCTATCCCGTAAATTTTCGGGCTGACATATTTGATGTCACAACTTCAACATCAGTGATAATTTTGATGCCAATTGAGGCTCAATTTCCAAATTAGGCCGAAATTCTACCATGTGACATGAAAAATGAGAATTTTGACCATGTAACGTCTTTTTCATTAAAAAAGAAAATACAAAAATTCAAAATCCTATATTTTCCTATAAAATTCACCAAACATTCCCTTGATTAAACTGTTACCCGCCTTCTTCTTCTTTCCCAAATAAAAACATCCAAGTAGCCTGGTACATGGTGGATGGAAAAAAAAGCGTTGAATGATCAAAATTCTCAATTTTTATATCATCTGGCCCGCACATGGGCCGATTTCGGGTCAATATTGAAATGGGTCTCAATTGACACAAAAAATGCCACTGATAATGAAGTTGTGACATTAAATGTGTCAGCCGAAAAAGTTACGAGTAGAAACATCAGTGAGCTATAGTTATGAAAAAAAAATGCAATAATCCCTTTTTCGGACATATATATGACTTCATTACATTAGCTCCAAAAGAAATCTTAATCAACAATTTGCCAATAATAATTAAGTGTACTATATATGTGATCACTGCAAATCAAAGATTTAGCCTGCACAAAGACACAAAATTGTGTGCAGATGTGCAAAATAATGCTTTACGAAATGGTTAACATGCACCCAAAAATACAGTTACACCTAAACAAAATACATACATATAATATACGGAGTATCATATTATTTTATACAGGACAAAATAAATTAATCAAAAGTAACTTTTACAGGCAAATGAATGGCATCGATCAAGCCAGGCGTTGCATGTGGAACAGAACTGGAATAACTACAAAAAAAGTATGACATACTAAAAATTTAAATATCTTAAAAGAGACAGGCTCCTCATTAATGTGCAGAATCCTTCAAAAGATACACATAAAAACAAGAAATAAGACTAAATCTTCCTCATGAATTTAGAATCGTCCTTGGTGAAGTGAGATTCATGGCATTGATTAATTTAACTAGTAAAAGACAGATTGCTGATGTTTTTTTTTCTAATAAAATAAAATAAATTTTCTCTAGTCAAAATGCAGCCGTACGTTCAAGAGTCTTGATATTTTATTTTCTTTTTTTTTTATTCAGTTACTAGTCGGTAAGAACTTCTCCAAGGAACCTTTTATATTCCAAATTATAAGAGATTTGATAAGAATTGTGCAAAAAATTAACTTCAAGAGAATCTTTAAAATTTGAGAATGCCAAAAAAATTTTAAGTTTGGATAAATTGAAATCTTAAAAATTGCTTTTGCAGACAAAAGTACAAAGTATAGTACTTTATTATTATATTAAATAGATATTAGTTATATATCATTATTATTTATATATAAATTCAAATTAAAAGTAGTTTGTTAAAATATAAACTAGCTGTTGGAGTGGAGTGGAGTGGTGTGGTTGTTTAAAACTAGAATCTTAAAATATAAAGAAGTTGTTGGAGTGCAGAATAAAAAGTGGGAATGTATAACACTGTTCACTCCTTAAATTTTAAGATAAGAGGTCTGAATTTAAGAGGTCTGTTGAAGATGGTCTAAGTATAGCATACTCGGTCTCGGACAATTCTCCTAAAAATCAAAGAAAACCTGACCAACACAAATGAATTTTTTTAAGGAAAAGATTATAATAAATTACTAGAACGAGAGTGTCGTTTTAGTAATTGACTCGGAATAAACACTATGTCGATCAAGAGGGACGTCTAACCTCGATCAACTAATCAACACAAATCCAGTTTATTACTATGTAGTATGTAATTAATATTTTCGCAAGGTTCGAGTGACATTGTGCACTGAGTTGATGTATTTTCACTTGCTATATTATGATCAAAATAAATAAGATTATCATAAAAAATTGTTCATGAGGCCATCTTCAACGGTCTTCTTAAAATTTGTCTCTTATCTCAAAATTTAAGGAGTGAACAATGTTATACACTCCAACATTTTATTCTACACTCCAATATTTAATTTATATTTAAGAAACTACTTTTAAATAACCACACAATTTCACTCCAACAACTCGTTTATGTTTAAAAAAATTACTTTTAATTACTTATATATTGAATATTTATTCATTAATAATAATAAAAAATACTTTTAAAAAATAGATTATTCTGGGGAAGTAAAAGAAATTTAAATTAAACAATCATATTCTGTGATTCGTGCAATTTTTTTCACTATTATGATGTTACCACAATTTATTTGACCTAAATCCTACATTTGTTATCTCTGTCAAACTACAAAAAATGTCATTAATATGTTGCAAATGTTTATCTTTGTTTGTACATAATTATAATTAAGTCGTATTTTTATTTTCATACTAAATATTTTGTATTTTTCAAATTTAAGATTAAAAAATTAAAACTAACAATGTTTAAAGTACAAATTAAATTCTAATTATATTTTAATTGTATAAATTTCAAAAATCAAAATTTAAATTAATCATGTTATTAATTTTAACAAAAAGTTTAAAATAAGATGTTATTAAATTTTTTTAACATATTTTTTACAAGAAATTTACAATTTTTTTCATTAGGTGGCTGCCAACCCATTGCCCGTGCAACTTACAATTCCATCTATAGAGCATTGCTCGTAGGCAACTGCTCGCCCGTCAAGTTGCCTTCTTGACCGTCCAAAACCCCCGGATGCCCATCCTCCCTCCCCTTTGTCATCTCGAACCGAACTTCGACTCCCCCATCGTCTTGCCCTCATGCATTTTTTAAGTTAGAAATGGCCTAACAACTTATAAGTAAACTAATTCACTTTTTAAATCAACCCAATTACTCCAAACAAGGTTGCGTAAATAAAAAGACACATACGTGTGTGTTCGTGTACAAAAAAAAAAAATCCCAACTTTAATTTATTTGAAATTTTCAACAGTGGGGCATAACACTCATAAAGCAATAAAAGCTAAGCTGGCCTGAAACACTTTAAACATAGACAGAGGCAAACCAACCAGCTCTGCCTTGTTCATAATAAGCACTTGCAAATAGGAAAGAGAGACAGAGCCCTCGTCATCATACCAAAAGTAAAAGCAAAAGAAAAAAGGTAGAAAAAAAAAAAAGAAAAGAAAAAGGACAGAGTGGAACAGAGCACAAAGACATAATAATAGTAATTAATAGTAATAAAGAGAAAGAAACCAAGAAAGAAGAGGGTTTTTGAATAGGGACGATGCAAACTCAGAAAACACTAGAAAATCAACAATCCATGGGTCAAATTTCAGGGAGTTTGAGTTTCAACAGCGCTTTGGCGAAAGAAGATGAAGAAATGTCAAATTCTGCGCTCTCTACTTTCAAAGCTAAAGAGGAAGAAATTGAAAAGAGGAAAATGGAAGTTAAGGAAAGAGTTCAAGCACAACTCGGCCGTATTGAACAAGAAACCAGACGTTTAGCCACCATTCGTGAGGTATTTTCTTTTTCTTTTTCCTTTTAATTTGTTGTTTTTTGCCTGTTTGTGGGATTTTGTTGATTTTTCTTATTAATTTTGGTCTAATTTTCATGGATACTATTGTTGTACGTTAAGTTGTGTTTCTTGTACCTATTAAGATGTTTTATTCTATAAAATTAGTAAAAAGAATGGGTTTTTACGCTTAAATCTAATTAATTACTATTAGATAAGCGTGAGCTATAATAGATCTGACTATAATCATGCTAAGCTTTAAACTCAAATTAGGTTTAGATATACTTAATTCAATGGTCTTTAAACACTAAACCTTTGAACTTATCCTTAGTACTTAATTTTGGGGGTGATTTACGACCGGACCCCCTGAGATTTAGTCAGTTTATAAGGAACCCCTAACGTTTCAAAAATTACAAGAAGACCTCTCTGGTTTAAACTATGTACCAAAACACCCCTTACAGTTTCAACAATCCTTACAAGGACCCCTCGAAAAATGTTTACAAAACCCCTCTTCAGAGATGTCCTTGTAATTTTTGAAACCACAAGGGCCAAGGGATTTCCTGTAATTACGATAAACCTTAAAGGGTCCGAGTGTAAATAACCCTAATTTTTTGGAGTATTTTTATGCATTGGCACTTCAAAGTATTTTTATGCATTGGCACTTCAAAAACCAAAGCTTGAACCTGAAATAACACTAAATTTTGATTGACCTCTAGTCATACTCATATATAAATGAATTATTATTATTATCAGGAATTAGAATCTCTATCCGATCCAATGAAGAAAGAAGTCTCGCTCGTTCGTAAAAAGATCGATGCAGTTAACAAGGAGTTAAAACCATTGGGACAGACTTGCCAGAAGAGGGTAAATAAATTAAATTACTAGTATCAATTTAAGAACATTTATTTATTTATTTATTTATAAGGTTATGGAATTTTAATCTGGTTAATTATAAATACAGGAGAGAGAGTACAAAGAAGCTCTTGAAGCTTTCAATGAAAAGAACAAAGAGAAAGTACAAATGATTACTAGATTGATGGAGGTACTAATTAAGAACAATAATTTGGCTTTGATTTTTATGTTTATTTTTTATGAGATTTTTTGTTAATATATACATTTATTTATGCACAGCTGGTAAGTGAAAGCGAGAGGTTAAGGCTGAAGAAATTGGAGGAACTGAGCAAAAACATAGAAACGATACAAATATCCTAGTTTCCATATATATAATTAGGATTGATTAATTTGATGTATTTAAGAATGGCATTTCTATATTTATATTTGGGGTTTGTTTGTATTCTATTGTTTTCTTGTTTGTAAAATTAGCTTTTGGATTGAAGGTTTTGTAATTATAGGGTGGAGAATCGAATTCTCTTCTTGAAAACAGGTCTCAGATTATGTATTCTTCTGATTTTTCTTTCTTTTGTTCTGTAATGTAATTTTATATTTTTTTCTGTTTGGATTCATGTGGCTAGTGTTGGCAATTGGCATTGCGTTTTTGTCTCGACTGTGATCCTAAATTAGTTCCTTTTTGTCCTGTTTCTGATCAAAATTAAAAATATAAGATGCTTTTTTTTTTTCTCTCAAGAATTTAATTTCATTCGAGGCACGTTGGACAAATTAATTCGAAGATTTTCTAACATATTGAACACCAAGCTAGTGATGCAAAAAGCTTCAAATTGATGAAATTGTACCATGAAGAGACAAAATGAAGCAAACTCTGGTCTTCATGTGGTTTTTTCTGATAAACAGGAAAATATGCCATTGCCATCAGTTTATCTATCCTTTTGCCTTTTTTTATTTAAAACAAAAATTTCTAGAAATCTTAGACCATTAGTTTACCAAGCCTACAAATTCCTATTGCCCGAAGCAATTGCGGCAGCAAGGGGGTTGAATTTGGTATTTGACATGGTTGAAGTCGCTTCATTTTTTAGGGAGATTTGGTATTTGACATGGTTGAAGTCGCTTCATTTTTTAGGGAGATTGTAAATTATCCGTATTTCAATAGAACCATTGGCCCTATTCTATATGATATTAAATGTTAGGCCTCAAATTTTGTGACGTTTGTCAAGCGATAGTGATTTAGAAGCCCATGTCTTAGCTAGAGTTGCTCTTGATATTTCTTCCCATTTATTATTTTGTATTCGACTATATTGATTATTAATGAAATTTACTTCTTATTTCCATCCACAATTTTAAGTAAATAAAATAGAAATGCATTCCGACGTTCGTTTCCCAATCTCATATTAGTGTTGTCTTCTCTTATTTAAAAGTTACACGCAATTTATTAGAATTCACTACATAGATTGGATTAAGTCCACATTACTTGAGTTGAATCTAACTCAATTTCAAAAGCTAGTTTAAGAAACGAGGATTGCCCAAGAGCTTTTATATAGTGGAATTTGTTAGAGTTATAGACTGAGTAGGAGTGTTAGAGTCCTATTTGAATTAGGAATATTTTACTTTCTTCTATAAATACTCCTATGTTGTCTTTGTCACACAACACATTGATTAATAATGAGAATTCAACATTTCCCCAATTCTGTCTTTCTTTACAGATTTAACTATTGTTTTCAACACATGTAGGACATTTAGTCTCAATACGTATAATTTCATCTTGCAAATGAATCGACCTACTTTACTTATTAATGATACTACCAAACATTAAATGGCAATAAAACACATAATTAAGTTCACCTAATATTTGCCATTATTTATAGGAGTTTTGACAGAGTTTAAGTTAAAAACATTGAACTATCTACCAACAAAATAGGAGCAGTCACATATGGTCCTTGTTTTGAATTTGAATCTTTGTATGATTTATGAGTATGACATTAATAAACGAGGACGAAATTTTGTGAGGCATTGCAATAATTTCAGTCTCTCCTGCTGCAAAAAATGGTGGAAAATGAAAGCTGGCCCCATAATTTAAATTGCATTTATATACGATAATGACTATAATTATTTTGAATATCTCTCAAAAAAAAAAAAGATATTTTGAATATAGTTAAATTTGTTGATTTTTTTCATAACCCAGGCCCATAAAAGGTAACAGAATTTAATACAGCATGGTGGCCCATTTTTTACAATGTGGATAAGGGCCTTTTGAATAACCTATTACAGATTTGAATTCTTAATGTGGACTTTATTCAGTTAACTAAACTTTTGTGTCGTGAACTTGAGGCCCATATACTCAAGGATTCGGATCTCTCGTTAATTTCTAGGAAGATCCGAATTTAATATAAAATTAGTGCATCATTATACATACAAATTGCATGTACTGAAAAATAGATCGAAACAAATGATTTACTCAAATACTGATAAATGAATCCATTTTCCAAAACTAGAGCTAAATTGAATAATTATGTAAGTGCAAATATATATACAATATATGGTCTGTACTGGAATTTTTTTCCTAAATAGGCTTCATGGCAAAAATAATTTCGAAAATGTCTTTGTTGCCAAACTATTTCCCAGAATGTACCTTTTGATTAAACTCGCAGATGGCAACTGCGAATTTAACGTAAACTCGCAGTTGCCAACTGCGAGTTTTATGTATCAAAAAAAGATAGCCGGAGAACCCACAAGTTTGAACCAAGTCACCATAGTCCATTTGAACCCACAAGTTTAAAGTTTAATTATAAAAAAAAACCACAATTTTAAAACCTAATCGAGAGAGAGAGAGAGATAGCCGGAGAAGTGGAGGTGCCGCAAAACGCTGCCGTCTGTTTTTGAGAAGAAGGGGATTGATTTTTGAAATCTGAAAACGAAGGGTTTAAAATGGTTCTTTTAAAACTCGTATTTGGCAACTGCGAGTTTCAGTGTGATTAATTAACTGCCGCGTAATTAATTAATCCTTAAAACCCGCAGTTTATTTATTTATTTTTTAAAATTTTAAGTAAACTCGCAGTTGGCAACTGCGAGTTCACCTTAAATTCCCAGTTGACAGCTGCGAGTTTAGTCAAAAGGTATATTCTGGGAAATAGTTTGGCAACAAAGACATTTACGGAATTATTTTTGCCATGAAGCCTATTTAGTTAAAAAATTCTCTGCACTGTATTAACTCCAAATCAGGTTACTTACAAAATCAAATAACATAACAATAAGGTATAATAATAATTGGAAATAAATTGAAATATTGTAATCACTTTTTTTTTTAAGAATAAAAACATATGTAATTACTTACTACTACTATACATATACACGTATCTATTAATTTGAAAATGAGTCATTTAATTAGATTAATCCCAGATAAATATTCTATTCAAATTCCATATAATAATTAAAATATTATTTGGATCCCAATCAACAATATTGACAAGAAATTACTCAAACATATATTAAGAATTTGGAATTTGGACCAATAATGGAAGTTAGATCTTACAAGCACTTTTACATATATATCGTAACTTTTAAATGTTTGGCTCCTAAATAAAAATTACATTTGATTAATTGTGATATACGATGTTTAACCTTTATTTTTATTGTCATAATCACTTATGAATTAATCTTCAAAATTATAAGAAAAAACTAACAGCGTAATTTTACAAAAATAATTATCTCTATTATAATAAATTGTTCTAAGAGCTTTTAAAATTCTAGGTGAAACGACCACAATTTTCAACCGTGCATGCACTAATTAGGAAATAAATAAATACAATCGGGAAAATTGCTTTTTTGGTACCATAGGATAGGCTGCCTTGCACTTTTGGTATCATTGGATATGAAAATGCAAATTTGGTACCATATGATAGGTTTTCATTGCAATTTTGGTACCAAAGCCAATTTTTCTACAAAGTTAATGGCAATTTACCCCCCTACTAAATGCATAATGTTCAATTTAACCCCTTGTGATTTTTAAAAAAGCATTTTACCCCTTGAAATTTTGTAAAGATTTCACATCGCCTCCCTGATATTTTTATAGGTGGCACTTAATCCACTTTTATTATGATAATGTGATTTTTTACCCATTGTGTTATGATAAATGTGACAATTTATCCCCCTATGTTAATTAAAATAGTTTCCATGCATACTCTCAATTTCGGCAAGTGAGTTACAATCTCCGGCTGAAGGGGGTAAATTGCTTCATTAAAATTTTACAGGGGGTAAATTGATTTTTTTCAAATTATAGAGGGATAAATTGAACATTATGAATTTCATAGGGGGTAAATTGCCATTAACTTTGTTGAAAAATTGAGTTTGGTACCAAAATTGCAATGAAAACATATCCTATAGTACCAAATTTGCATTTTCATATCCAATGGTACCAAAAGTGCAAGTCAGCCTATCCTATGGGACCAAAAAAATAATTTTCCCAAATAAAATCATATACAAAAGTTAACCACCCCACCCCCTCCCCCAACAAATCAACTCTCCAGCAATCCACTTCGACACTCACCTTGCTATTGTTTTTAGAGAAAAACTAATACTCTCTTCGTTCTATTTATTTTGTTTCTTTAGTACGATCAATTAATCAACTTAATTAGATTTTTAAAATTTATAATAAATATATTTAATTAATATATTTCACTAATAAGTACGTTAATAATATCATATGACATCATATATATTAATGTTTAAAATATTTAATACATTACAATAAATACTTTAATATAATAAGTCCTTAAAAAATTGAAAAGTTACAAAATAAATTAAACGGAGGGGGTATAATAATTAGATATCCTTGCTGGCTTAATCTTTTTTCAAAATTTGATATTATTGCCGACCAAAAGATACTCCGATCCCCACTTGGGTTCGTCGGCAACTTAATTAAAATCTTAAAGTATAATGATTTAAGCTTTTTTAGGGTGACAACTCACTAACATATTACGATATGACAACATTATATTAGAACAAAATCATTTACTAAATAGTATATTATAATAAACCTTTCAATCTTTTTATATAATATTGTCGTAACTTTAATTTGTCGCATATATGCAACTACACAAAATATATTTCGTAATAAAATTATTATCCGTTTGTGTGTCTCACTTTTCCTGTCACCAATCATTTTCCCCTTTAGACTATATATTTTGTTATTTCTCATAATTCTTGGTGCTTTCCAAAGACGTTGAGTCTTTAATGTATTTTAGGATTATAATAAAATAATTATGACAACTCCGTACCAATAATGACTTATAATCCATCAGCTATTATTCAAAGGGATGTTTAAAATGGATATCCATCATGCAATTGTGTCCCACAATCTCCATGCATCCACTTTGGTCGCAAAATGAATATATTTTCAAATGTGACAACAATATATTAAAATAATACAAATATTTATGTACTTAAATTTTGATTTTTAGGCAACCAAATAATTGATTGTAGGAACAATTAAATGGGATTTAATTTCCGGAAATTTTAATGCATAAACATTTTAATTTCTGAGGGTGATGATATTTTGCGAGCCAACAAGATGAAGAAAATGTGTGCATAATATTATGGCACGCAATACATTTTTGGAGTGAGTAGCAATTTCGGTCCTTTTTTTCATTTTCATCCCTCTTAAATTTTTTGTAGCAGATTGGTCCCTCTCATCATTGCAATGTATCATATTCGTCCCTTTTATAAAACACATTCTTCCCTCTTAAATTTTTTGTAGCAAATTCGTCCCTCTCTATTAATGTAGTGTAACACATTAGTCACTCTTAAATATAAAATACATCAACTTTCGTCCACTTTAGAATATATTTTGAATTTAAGTGATGTATTTTGCATTTAAGTGGGACTAATGTGTTACACTACATTGATAAGAGGGAAGAATTTAATATAAAAAATTTAAGAGGGACGAATGTGATATACTACATTGATAAGAGGGACCAATCTGTTACAAAAAATTGAAGAGGGACGAAAATACAAAAGTTAATCCATAAAAGGACCAAAAGCGCGATTTACTCTACATTTTTACCATGTCAATATTTATCGTGTTATAAGATATGACAATTTTGTTTATGAAGAACCGTTTTTGGAGAAATGAAGTAAACAATGTGAATATGCTTCAAGAAACCACTACAATTAAGTCCAAAACCAATTTCAAAATAATACTAGTATAAGAAAATCATGACTAGAACCAACAAATTGTCCAACTTACGAAAAAGTTGGACGTTGCAAATGCTTGTACATGACTACACTTCACTACTCAATAAGTTCATATAAGGAAAAATTGAAATTTTCACCGAAATTCCAACCGATTTTGATAAAATGGATTATGGACCTGATCTGTTTGGAATTGGATTATATATAGACTTCTATTACATTATTAAACATATTAATTACATACTCCTACATTACAATAAATGGAAATAAACAATGTTGTGGTTATCTTTTCTCATCTCTGATTTTCCTTCAATCACAACATCACATTATGGAGTTAGATTTGTATTTTAGTCGCAATTAAATGCTTTCTTCTTTATTTAGTTATTTATTTTTGATAACCCAGTTCAAACTTATACCAGACTAATCATGAACCTTTAGAACCCTTGCCCTAAAACCCTGAAGGATGTAAATCGCAGGATGTGCCTCCACCAAGCTTCGGTATCCCATCATACTGCTGTACACTCTGTACACAAAGGGGTTTTCACCACAAATTACCCTTAGACAGATTCATGAAAATGCTTCCGTCCAAGTATATCATTAAATTCCATAAGAAATTCCAATCAAATCTAGAAGACTACTTTTGCCGGAAGCATATTTAATTATAATATAAAGATTCGCAACTCAAAATTGATTGGGTGAATGTAGATCTAGGTAAACCCGATCCACCTATAAATAGAAACACACATACACATACACAAGAACAAGAGGGAGAGAAATTAAGTTGTGTTGTTTAATTATTGTGATATGTCCTCCTCCGATTTAAGAGAGTTGATTAGCGGCAGCCCTTTATTGGAGACTCCTACTACTAGTGGTACTGGAAGGTGGCGGCGGCAGGAAACGCTTAATCTTCTGGAGATAAGATCAAGACTTGACCCCAACTTCAAGGATTTTAATGCCAAACACAAAGCTTCCTTAACCTTATGGGATGAGGTCTCAAGGTATATATATATATATATGTATACACTTTCCAAATTTTGGGGATGTGGGATTCATTCATTCATTCATTCATTCATTGTAGTAACTTAAAATAAAATTTCAATTTCAGGATAATGTCTGAGGAACATGGATATCAGAGGAGTGGAAGGAAATGCAAAGAGAAGTTTGACAACTTGTACAAATATTACAAAAGGACTAAACATGCCAAAGCTGGAAAACAAGATGCCAAACACTACAGGCATGGTTTTATAATCTTTAATTTGTATATATGTTTTGGTCAGTTAAATATCATAAAAGAAAAACTTGAGATTTTTTTTTGAGAATTTTCCGAAAACATTTGATCTATATATGATTGATTGATTACAGGTTCTTCCGACAACTTGAAGCACTTTATGGTGAAACTAATAATTCTGGTGGCAATTTCCATTACAATTTTTCAAACAATAAAAACACTTCATTACTCAATACTAATACTCAAGAATCCTATCCTGGTTCCAAGCTTTCCGACACTGGCCTCGGCCTCTCAAATATTTCCGATTCTGATGCCTCCTCATCAGAAGATAGCGATAAGAGGAAGAAAAGAAGCAGGAAGAGTTGGAAAGTTAAAAATCTCATTAATACCCAAATGAAGAGACTAATGGACAAACAAGAGGAATGGATGGAAAAAATGATGAACACAATCGAGCGCAAGGAGCAAGATCGTATTTTAAGTGAAGAAGAATGGAGGAAACAAGATGCAGCTAGAACAGAGCAAGAGCACAAATTATGGGCTAGCGAAAGAGCATGGATCGAAGCTCGTGATTGCGCTTTAATTGATTCTTTATACAAACTTACCGGTAAAGGATTAATGGCTTCCAAAATCAAGAACCAGATTGATGATGTATGGCCGGAAGGTGAGATCACGAAACTGATTCATTTAAGAAGTGAGTATCAGCAATGTGGGATTCCTGAAGAGGAAGAGGCGATGTGGGATGAAATATCGAATAAAATGGCTTGTTTTGGGCATGATAGGAGTGCTTTGATGTGCAAACAAAAATGGGATAATGTTAATAGTTATTTACTCAAATGCAATAAGAAAAGAGAGGAGGGGTCTATCTGCAATCAAAGTGGTGGAGGAGGAGACTACTCAAGTGAACAAAGAGTTGATCATGTGAGTTCGCCTCCGAACGATACTAGGGGCAATTCCGTTCATGATAGTTGCTTTAGGTATTTCATGGGGGATACTAATTATTGAAGAATTATGTAAAAAATCTAAGATAATCTGCAAAAAAAAAGAAAAGGGAGTATAGGTTTGATGAACTTTAGGAGAATATAGTACATACATTTGTTATCTGTAATTGAAGAGTTAATTGATCAAGTAAGGGTATATGCTTGAAGTTGAAGTAGAGCTTCTGAGTGTTGTACTATTAGCTTTTGGTGTTGATTTCTTCTGGTGATGAGCTTGTGGTCATATATTCATTGCATAACTAATTTTAATGTATCTCTTTGTTATAATCTTGAGAAACTGAGATATTTGATTGACATATGAGCTTGTGTCTTTATTTTCTGTGGGTTTTTCTTAGGTAAAAATGAATGTATGATATTTTCAAAGGCTATTGCGGTTCTAGACATTAAAAGTAAAAAATGTGGACATTTGATGCAATTTTGGTCCTTCAACATTTCAGTAGTTGCAATTTTAGAATATTTGACGGCAATTTCGATAATGCAAACATTGAGGGTAAAGGTGATGAAAATTAACAAGCAGTATTTTTTTTTTTTTTTTTTTATCAATTTTCATGAATATTTCGATTGCCATTCACATTTGTTTCCCCGAGGAACTTCTCTAAATGGTAGTACTAGTAGTAGAACACAGACAATTTAGCATGCCAACATAAAGTAGAAACATCAAAAAAAAAATTAAATAGTGTTTAGAGGGAAAAAATAAATGGAAAATGGCAAATCAATGTTTTATAAGTTTGTTGATAAATTTGACTTTTGAGTTAAGTTTCGTGAGTTTTGTTAAATTACATTTGAAAGAATTCTGACTTCTGACCACTGGCGGAGCTATAAAGGGGCTGGGGAGGGGGGGGGGGGGGGAGGCGGTCGCCCCCCAAGAAAATTCTGGATACTGATATATATATATTTTATTTGTAAATTCTGATGACGTTGGTCGGTGGCTACTAGTTAAGGTACTTAAGTTTATGTTTGAGGGCCAGTGTTCGAACTTCGAACCCCATGAGAACATTCTCCTCTTTTTATTTAATTTATTGTATTTATTTATCAAATATCAATTATTAAGTTACAAAATATTTTTTGGTGCTTTATTACTTCCTAAATATTTAATGGACTCTTAACAAATCTGCTAGTAGACTTTTTTCATCATTTGTTGGATAAAACAATTGCTAGTATTATGCTGGATAAAATTATACTGTTACTTTAAATTAAAAAAATGTATTCTATCATATTCAAAAAGCCATCGAGTTTGCTACCGAAAAAAGTTTTGCCCCCCCCCCCCCCCCCCAGGAAAATTGTCTAGCTCCGCCACTGCTTCTGACTCACGTTACGCGAGATCCGTGGATCAAAACTCTTCCAAATAAGGATCTTAGATTTCTTTCTGATCTTGTTGTTTAAACGTATAACGATGTTCGTACATACTGGCCATTTTTCTATGATCGTCGAGGGTGTACATGGACTGTTTTTGGCTCGATTTTGCTTCATATTGGTTTTGAAAATTGATTTTGATAATTCTGGTGAAAATTCTGAAACATGGTTCCGATTGGTTATAGGAAAACAATAATTAGTTAGTTTCGAAAAATTGAATGATATTAATTGATCTTTAGTGTCGAGATTTGGAGTTTGGCACATCAAGTGATTTTTCCTTTTTTATTATGTCACAACTCAAAGTGAGAATGCCCAAGCATGGTCACATGGACTTTTTGGATCTCTGAGAATTTTATGCGAATAAACACACGTACTCCTTAAGATCTGTTAACGGGATATTTGGATCTCTGTACATTTATGCGGATCTCACTTCCATCATAGTGTAATTTATCCTCAAGTATCTAATAAATAAAAACAACAAAAACTCAGGAAGAACGATAGAGAAGATGATTAATGCCAACCCAATATGCATATGGCTTAAAGTAGTTACCAATGGCATAATTCGAAAAATACTACCGGCATTTTCTTTATTGCCCACAAAGCATCACCACCATCGCTTTCAAAATAAACAATTATTTGCACAACACAAAACTATCCAGAACCAAATTGAAAGACCTATTAAAAGGACATAAGTGCCAGCAATTTAAACAAAAGTAAACATAAAAACAGCTTGACAACCGAAAAAGACATCCAGTCAAACACAATGCTGATGTTCCTTAAGCGCTTATTAAAACAAAAACCAAAGTCTCCAGAAAATGCATTGAAAATGGTAGACAAGAACATAAGAAAACAGCCTACAACTATATCGCCTGTTGCTCTCTCAGCAATAAAGCAGAAAAATCAAGGGGTTGTAATCCCCAAAACTCAACTTAGTACTTGTAGTCCTTGACGTGGAGGCTCTCGGAGGCACCCTCACTCAAAGCACTTCCACCCTGGTAGGTTCCGAGGGTTGCTTCGGAGTTAGCCTTGGCCCTAGCCAAGAAAGCAGCCTGTGCCTTTCCAATGTTTTCTACCTTTCCAGACCATGCCTTGAGGGTACTCTGCTGTAGAGCACGCCCGAAGGAGAAAGAAAGGCTCCATGGCTTCTTGGCCTTAAGTTTGTTCATGGCGTTTAGGTTGACTGTGGCCTCTTCCTCACTCTGTCCACCAGACAAAAACACGACAGCAGGGACTGCAGGAGGCATTGTGCGTTGCAGGGCACGTATTGTGTACTCAGCAATGACTTCTGGGGCAACCTTTTTCGATTCAGAGCCAGGGGTAACCATGTTTGGCTTCAATAGAGTTCCCTCAAGGAGAACGTGGTGGTCATTGAGTGCCTTGTAGCAAGCGGCAAGTACACGCTCTGTAACATCAGCACACCTGTCAATGTCATGGGATCCATCTACAAGGATCTCAGGCTCAACAATGGGTACCAAACCATTCTCCTGGCAGATGATGGCATAACGAGCTAGACCATTGGCGTTTTCGTTAATGGCAAGCTGTGATGGTTCGTTGGGACCGATCTTCAACACAGCTCTCCATTTAGCGAACCTAGCACCAGCGGTGTAATATTGTGCACAACGCTGGGCAAGGCCATCAAGACCTTGAGTAGTGGTCTCGCCATTGGTACCAGCAAGCTCTACTGTACCCTTGTCAACCTTAATACCAGGGAGGACACCACCCTCCTTCATGACATCAACAAAAGGTTTGCCTGCATGTTCAGAATAGAGAAGATTAGCTTTGTCTCTTTAATTGGCTTTCCACTGCAAAAGATGCACGAATGTGTAGAGTTACAAATGAGGAAGTAGCCCTGTGGATGAGATATACCTGCAGCTGTTTTCTGGTATAGAGTTTCCTCGAAGAGGATAACTCCACTGAGGTACTGAAGGGCACCAGGAGTGGTGAAAAGAAGCTCACGTAAAGCCCTTCTGTTTGATTCAACATTCTCGACATTAATGCTTTCAAAACGCTTGCCAATGGTGCCAGTAGACTCATCAGCAGCAAGGATACCCTTCCCGGGGGTACCAATGTATGCGGCATTAGCAATAAGCTCATCTGGAAAAAAAACATTAATGAACACTCGGTTACCATTTCAGTGATAGGAAAACATAGATAAAATAAGACCAAAAATCAAATCACATTAACATCTCATGACACAAGATTCAGTAAACAAATTTACAAGGATTAACATACTAAATTATTTGATCTAACTCACAATGGGACTGAATCATAAATAGATACAAATTCAGGAGAATTCGACATAGTAAAAGTTGGAAATAGCAAACTGAGGCTTAAAAGTTTCGTAAATAAACACCAAAAGCAGTAATCTTAGACAATAATCGGATATAGCATATATGCCAGGCAGTACAATTACAAGAACCTTTACTTGATCTACAGTGATATCGCTCAAAAGGATACAAGATATAAATCTTAGGTCGAAATGGATCGAAAATGATAGATCAGATTAAAACTAGCCGAACATAATCGGAAATCTCTTTCTAAACGAATCAGCAATCTAACATAACTGACAAACTACAGGAATAAAAATAAATAAAAAGCAGATTCAAAACATTAATCAGTAGAAAATGTTAACTATCAATCAGAGATCTATACTAATAACCATACATAATCATTAAACAGATTTAAAAAGATCACTCCTCGCGAAGATCATAAGCTAACATCGATAGAAAATCAGATCTGAAAATATTAAACGAAAGAATCTAGAGTAAAAGAATTAGAGATCTACTCGATAACACATTGAATCAGCAAACAAATACAAGATCAAGGATGAAATTAAGCAGAGTAAAGAAGAGATTTACCAGCGTATTTTCCCTTGTAGCAAGACATGATTAAAGTGTTTATAAGAAAATGCTATAGACAGAAATGAGAGTTTGGTGGGGAGTGAAGAAGAGACGGATTAGGGATTTTATATACAATGGGTGTGGGGTTTGGACCATCGATTTTATCGCTTAATTTCAACCCCTCCTCCAAGTAAACCGTATTTTATGGTAACCATTTGTGATTTACCATTTTACCCCTACTACTTTCTTTATTGGACTAACCTTTCTTCTTATACTATATGATTATTGTAATTATTTCCTTTTTTCTTAATTTTAGTTAGTTGCTAGTCTAGCCTCAAGATGAATGACTTTTACCATAATTGTTTTCGGTATATTTTATGAATTTGTATTGAATCCCAAGCATGGTTGGATGTATTTTGGTTAGAGATTTAAGTGTCAAGTTTCAAAATGTGGAAATATCATTGAAATCTAGTTCGAACAAGAAAATTAAATTTCAATTTACTTTATGAAAAAAGTGTTGGGTAATTTTTTTATAAAAGAAAACGTGTTAATTAGTTTTAAATAAAAATAAATATTATTTATTTTGATTTTAGCGTTACATGTTACACGGATGTTTTTAATAAAAAAATTAGTATGATGTTGTATTTTAAAATTCTAAATTTTGAATAATTTAAAGAACAGAATAATATTAATAGATGGACACTCAATGATCTTAAATAAAATAAATTGTGAGTTATAATTATGTTGAGAGTTTGGTCTATTGTACTAAACTACTTCCGTGATATAGTGAGACTACATTCGAAATTATTTTAGGAGTGATGTAGTTGAAGTGATATAGTGAGATTATGTTCGAAATTATGTTGGGAGTGATATAATTGAAAGTGTTGAAAAAAATTAAGTTAGGGGTTAAATCTAAATATCCTTAAAAAAATAAAAGAAATATATGATTTTAGATTAAATGAATTAGACTTTTTGTTGAATTGTTGAGAAGTGAGATATCAAAATCACTGTCAAATTTTGGCAAATGATCATTATTTGTGTTTTCTATCACCTAAAAATATGATGCCACGTCTACATCTATGGTACATGGGTTGTTTTCATGCTTTATCTTGATAAACTATTGGTAATAAATAACCAAATAGCATATGCTTCTTTCCCTTTTCCAGTTGAATTTTACACCGACGTGTTCTTCTGCTTTATGCTTATTAATTTATATATTCCGGAATCAAATTAAAATTTACGTACCACTATCTTTTCTCTATTTAATTTAATCTAATCACGGTTTGGAGCACACCACTGTCAAGTGGCGTTTGGACATTTCCTAACCTTTGTGATTATAAGGCAATTTATATAACTAATAAATATGAAATCAAAGGAGAAAGTTCTTGCAAAACAAGAAAAGGTACCAGTTGGTTGGTGTGAGGGGTCAAAACAAGAGAAAATTAGGGCCACCTCAACAATTCACGAGGCGGTTTACACTTTCATTTAAAAAAAATACTAAAATAAAATCTTCACATAAATCCCGTGGGATGGAGGCAACTTTTGCTAAAAATAATTAAATGGTAAGTAAAAAGTAAAAACCAAGAGAAATACATGAAACCGTGGATTAGGTACATAGATTAATTGATTACGTGATGCAGAAGTTGTATCAAATAATTTTTCTTTTTTGGTGTGATATTTTTTTTTTGAGGGAATTTTTTTAGTGTGATATTAACATCTAGAATTAATTTACTTGCCATTTATTAAATATATAAATTATTCCTAATTACGTTTTAGAACTTTTTTTCCCTTTTTAGGTAATTATTAGTTTGGCCTTAATGAGAACTCTCAAAATCAGTTTTAGAATCTACTATGATTTTGAGTATATTAAAAATAATAAACAAATTATGTTTTTGTGATTTTGCATGTTTTTCGGCCACCAAAATTATAATAATAATTCAAATACAAACTAAGGGTGACTTTGGTATGACGATTGAAAAAATAATTATACAATAACTGATTTATCATAATCAATTTGTAAAATAATTGATTATAATAAAAAAATTATGTTAGAATAAATACTTTTATTTAATTGTTATTATAAAAACTACACTTTTGTTAGAAAGAGTGATGTTCCGTAGTTGAAAATCGCAAAAATAATTATAGTAATGAGGTCAAACATATAAAAATCACGAATAATCAAAAGTGATTATCATTGATCAGGCCAAACGCTCGTAAAATCACGATAGAGATATAAAAGTATTTTTCTCAGCCTCATGAATCAATAAATTAAACTCACCATAAGTAGTCTAAAGTAACAAAATATAGTTATCGTAGCATTATTATAAAACCAATACTTTACAAAGTCAAGTATTTGCAGAGACTATTACTCTAAAATAAAATTACACATAGAAGTTGTTTTGATAATTATTGATGTGTCTATTTAATTGAGTAAACTAATTTGCTATTTAATTGAAAGTTTTCAAATTCATCATGAATTGAACCTATTGACTATTGTTGCCTCCTGATGGCGCCTGCATCTCGTCATCTTTCACGTTTCTAAATTATTATGGGGTGCTGAACTTATGAATATTCAAACTAATCTAATACATTATAAAGAAAAGAAGAAAAAAAGTCAAACATAAAAATATATTTCATTAAATGAAGTAATTTGTTGCGAGCTATAGAATTTTTTTAACTAAAATTCAGGGAGAAGAAAAATAATAATGGGGCAATGCAACTGAGGAATGAGGGTAGGCAACTCGTCAGTACAATTGATTATCGGATTGAAAGGCAAATCAAGAATGTTCACGCGCGCATGACCCATGACATGCTATTATTATTTATATTAGTATAAATAAATATTAATTTAATATATTATATCTTATAATAGCCCAAGCGGTCAAGAAACAGTGCAATTTATTTTACTTCTCGTTTTTTTTTTCCACAGTTTAATCATTAAATGGCGCCGTTTTATTAATTTGCTGAAATAATTGCTCTTGCTTGAATATAGTTTCTCTTTTCATTTAATACTTTAAAAAATATATACTTTCATTTATGGTCTGTTTGTAAGTTGTGGGACCGGCAGAAGAGTTTATTTTGCCCTAGCCCAACCATTTGTCGTGATAAGTGTTGGGCTCTGATCAGATCGAAATTCCTTCAAAATGGTATCCCGCTCCTTTTGTGGCATACCTCTATAAATAGAAGATACAAAGAATTCGTTCATTACTTGAGATTTGTTTGCATCTTATTTGATTTTTAAGTGTATTTTGTTCGAGGGATGGAGCTAAAAGTAGTTGAATTTAAGATTGCTTGATATTTTAATATTTACTTATTATAGCAATATGAGTAAAAAAAAGTAATTAGATGGTGTTGAGTATAAATATAAAAGTATAATATTATTACCATTACATTCCATACTAAAGAACAAGTAAAAAAATTGTTACTTGTTATTAATAACCTTGACAAGCCATGATATGAATCAAACAGGTTCAATTCATAGTTTGGCAGGATAGAATGTAAACCTATTTGATTTCATGCCATGTCATGGATTGCGAGGTGGAGTCCTCTCAATTGACCTAAAAGACGGCAATGCACAAACTATTTTATTTTATTAAATTTACTTTTGTTATACTACGTAAAAGTAGTTTTATATTTATGCCTTCCAATTAGAGAAATTATTTTGAGAAAAAAGTTTCATTTAAGGTCAAAAAATGAAAATCTCAGGGTCTATTTGTTTGGCGTTTCCCAAAAATACTTTCGTGTTTAGGAAATGCCAAACAAACATATTTTCTATTTTCTAAAATAAATTTTTCATCTCTCAATTTCCTCAAACTACTCTATCAAAACTCAAACAAACAACTCTACTCTGATTTGACATAAAGTAATCTATCTTTTACACAACTTATCCCATAACAAATATAATTTGACATAAAGTCTTACATATCTTACACCTACAACCTAACTCTTCCAAAAAAACTACACCTACTTGATTATCAAACCACTATCTCAAAACCTGAACAAACATCATTATACAAATCGAGATTATTTCACAAACACCACTACTTTCTCAAACACCAAACAAACAGGTCTGACATATTCTCTCTCTTGAGAAGAGAATGGTACAACTACAAATACAATTTAAGATGATGTTACAATTTGAGTATCGTCCCTACCAAAGCAAAAACTAGTAGTTAAAAAACTCACTAGTAAAAGTAAAGAGAAGCATAGCCAAGCAACCGCGGGAAAATCTACAAAGCTAGAGACAAAGAATATGAAATTTAGGTTGAAAGCATTGAGCAATGGCGGCGGAGCACGGGCAGGCGTTCTGCAGTTGGGCAGCAACTGCTCAATCGAAACTCCGGCACTCCTCCTCACTACCATCAAAGGCCTGCCCGCCTTTATTTCCTCTAACCTTCTCTCTTCTCTCCCCACCCCAGATTCTCGTCTCCTCCAATTCAGCCCTCTTCACTTGTAAGCCATATTCCACATGAGTATTTTTCTCTCTTTCATTCTTTCTTTCTTTATACTATTATTAAGAGTTTTATTAGTAATTAACTATATACGCTTCTTTAGTTGGGATTTTTAATGTTGTAGAAATAGAAGAGTAGGTGTTTGTTATATTGCCCAGCCTAAATAAAATTAGATTACCTAATTGTTTCTGTTTTTTTCTTCCATGGGTTTTCAGTTTAGAAGGCATATCCCTGAAAATCATATCCGAAATGGGAGGGTTGAAGCACATTGCTGGTCTTAGACAAGATTATGTTTTTAATGCTGTCCCCAGAGATTCCATTATATCCTTACCTGATTTTCAGAGCAGTAACAAGACTGGAGCTTCTTTTGACACCCTCGTAATAATAATACTCACTAACTTTAGGGTTTTTACAGATAAGGCCTATCGACTACATGGAAATGATTTCGTCCATGAAGCCGGACCGTCTCGTTGGCCGATGAAGTCTCGTCCTGGGTTTCTGAGAAGAGAAATACATGCAATCTCTGTTGATCGAACCATCACATGGCTTGACGATTGCATATATCACCTCAAATTTAGCTAGCATTGTAAGAGTTCCAAGAAATTAGGTGGTCATGCTTCATATATTATTTATTGATTAATCTAATTATCGGAGCAATAAAAAGTGAATGAAAAAGAAAATGTATCAGGTGCTAAATTTATTTGCCAAGGAAAATCTTATTCACAACTTCAACAGGCAAAGCGTAAGCCGGATCTATAGCCTTCAATCCTTGGTATTCAAGAAGTGAAAGACCTGCACTCAATCACCAAACAAGATATCTATCAGGAAAAAATAAGAAGATGAACATTCATCTTTTTCTGTTTCGATGATAATTTGAACATTCATCTTATGAATAAATAATAATACAAAGAAAAACTAGCAAGTCCCAAATCTTACCAGCAATACCAAAATATGTATGGAATACATCAACAGCATCATCTGGCCTGTCCGAAATTCCTCCATTTTCTTTATCCTACATCGACAAACAGTTGCGTAATTCAAGTTTCTTCATACTTTAAAGAACTCATTTGGAAGTGTGAGATTAGGTTTTCGTTAATCTCGAGTAAAGTAAAATATGTGTTAACCCGCCAAACACAAATAAAATTATCACAAGATCAATCCTATGAATACTTAATCACACCATGGTCTAACTTTATTTTCACTATGTTTAATACATAACAAGTCCAAAAACTATCATATTTTTCTCGAGACATGACCAGTACTTATTAGATGTTACCGAACGAGTTATATATGATTATACACGATTATAGAAATCGTACAATCAACCGAAAATTTATTTGTCTGCCCCAAAATTTTACCTGACAATCCAAGATAAAGTTAACAAGCTTTCCCTTGTCAATCCAGTGAACTCTATCAATTATGATTAAGCTGGATAGAACCCACCAAGAGTAGCAGACCTGATGGTTGGAACAAGGAACAATAAATTAGGAGTGTATCCTAGGATAAAAGGTACTTCGTTTTCTTTTAGGCTATGTTTGGTTCTTAGATTTTGGTAAGTAAAACACTAAAATAAATGATTGTATTGCACTGAATAAGAACAATAATCTTTGTTCATTCTCATTTTTCTCACAAAAATTCAAGTTCCATACACAATATTAAAGATTTAAGTATTTACAATAAGATGAGACTACCCACATCAGGAAGCTTTTCAGGGCGCCCATTTAGACCTCCAGATTTTACTTGTCGTTCACATAACCACCATCCGAGGAGGTCCTTGTCAACATAATGTAGAGAACCAGTGATAGCAAGAGCTCCCACACAGCAGAAAACTGAAATAACAGTTGAACTGAACAAATATTCATATCCACTTCAAAATTTCTAACCAGTATCCAATTTAGACAATATATAAAATCTAAATAATCAAATCCTATGTTCCATATCGCAAAATGCAATATCGATTGAAATGCAATTTACTTCGCCCAATAAGTTGATTTATTACGATTTTAAGTCTAGTAATAATTTATGCTAGTAAATCATAACATGCAAAACTGTAGACATCGTGTATGTAGGTATATGACTAATAATTAAAAAGAAAAAAGAAAAAAACACAATAAATTAAAGTCCTAAAGAAATAAAATGTACTTTGCCCTGCGTGAGATTCTGCTCCAGGTGTGCATCCAAATCCACCATCCAAATTCTTGCAACTCACAATGTACTTTACAGCTTTTTCCACATTAATTTTATCCAAGCGATGTAATAATGCAAGGGAGCATATAGCAACATACGAAAACCTAAAGAATAGTTAATATCATCTCCAACAAATAAAGACGGTAAATAATTTCCATTTTGGAAATAAAAATACATACAAAAGTAACAAAGAAATAGAATAATGAAACAGTATACCTTGTGTCAATTTCACCCCACATGTCCCCAGCAAAGGATCCATCTTCATTTTGTAGGTTGGCAATATCTAGCTAGTTAGTTAAGTTTATTGACGTAATACATCTTTATTTCCTATTTTCAATATACTGAACAATATGAAAAACTTACAGAAGCAAATGCAAAGGTAATCCATATGCACAAGTTTCTAAGAAATTGATGCTTCAAAGAAGGATTCAACTTCAAGCAATATCTTAGACTTCATTTGGATCAAGGAATTTGGAACTAATTATATGAAATCAATAATTAACAAATCATAGCACTTGTTTGGATTCAATTTTGTATAAATTTAAAATCTTTAAAAACCAACTTGTAATATCTTTTAACCAAAATGACGGAGCTGAAATCCAACAAACATTGAAATCATTTAAATCATTTTAAGAAATCCCCAAATCCAAATATGACCTCTGAGAGTAAAACCAAATATTTGAAAGATACAATCTGAGACCTTCTCGATGTCAAGAACATCTATCTTGTCAAATAGTGCTAAAATTTGAATAGCACTGAGCGTAAACAACACATGAGGATCATGTCCTATATTACCACCAAAACCACCTGCAGTTGGCAAAGGCATGACAAAGATTAAACGATTTTCAGAACCACATCAAGAATGAACTTTTTCTTGATTCATATTTGAAGTACAAAACCATACAAAGTTACTGTGTCCCAGAAGATGGGTAAATTTAAGTGTAGGAAAGCAAACCAGATTCGTCTTGGCATTCCATGATCCATGAAACAACCTCATCTTTATCCACTGCATCAAGCTTCCCTAAAATATCAAGAGTTGTCAATCCCCAGTAAGCTCCATTTAATCTTAGGTGCTCGATCACCACGGATTCAAAACCATCCTTTTTCTGATGATAATAGGCTCCAAACATTAGTAAAACTGATAGTTGTAAAATAACATTTCCATCAGGTCTAGACACTCTATATGCATGAAATCTTATTAGTGCCAGAACAACTAGATGCTTCCTCCAGCTTATCAATTAAATGACAGGCATCAAACAAACTAGTACCAAATATAGGAGGACCGTCTCCAAATTACAATATAGAATAGGCTTGAGGCACATTGCAATATAATTGGCATATCGCAAGGCAAATGAAAACCTGCTGAATGCTCTGAAGGAGCTCGAGGTAATTACAAGACTCATTTTGCAAAGATGATTACTTATTTTAGAACAAAATGCAGGACAGAAGTACTAAAATAAAGCCTTAAAGTCATAAGTACCAAGTTATAATGACGTACTTGCATGTTTCTTGGCTTTTAATGAAGCATCCACCTTTCAAAACTAAACAACTAAGCTCAGATAGAAAAGAAGTATCAGCGGAGTGAGTGGTTAGGCAGGATGCTATACGAGTAAAAATTCCAATTAAACTCAATAAACCCTAATCTTTTCATACAGTGATATTTCATATTCTTACAACTGAACTCTATAAAATGATCAGAAGTTTACCAACACATTAAATTTCTCAATAGCGCAAAACAGGACCAAGATGGAAACCAACGAACATTAAATTTGAAAATATCACCCTTATTTCTAATGTTAATTGTTTATCATAGAACTCTTATGTCCGATCACATCAATTGTCAGGGAAGGACCACCAGCACATAAATAGAGATGATGATACAAAAGGAAAATGAAAACCCAAACAAGTGAACTCAAAATGTATAAGTTTATGAGTTCTGAAAATTTTATAAAACATTGTATAAGCACTAATCACATTATATTAGAATTCTCATCTTTTAAAATCATTTTTCTTCATAAAGAATCTTTATTTCAGAGGTCAAGTCTACAAGCTACTCGGTTCTATATGTCAATTCTCCAAAGTATACCTTCTCAACTGATAAGATGTATCTAACATGCTTTTCACTTTGGAGCTCTCCCATTCTGTCATTAAAAAACAGATCAAACTAAAATTGAAAGGAAAAAAAAAAAAAACTTTTCATATGGGTGGCAAATATAAGCGGATTAATCAACAGTTCAAGCCAAATATATCATATTTTATGCTACAAACAGTTCATATAACATTAAAAGATACAAACTGGGAGAGGGCAACAAAATGATCTTGGAGAATTTTTTATTCTTGATAAATTGGCAAGTAAAAGGAGAAGGGACAGGGCCGGCCGGACATATTACGGGGCCCTAGGCGATATTTAAAATTGGGGCCTTCTTTTACAAATTAGATGATACTTTATAGATTCAACTGTTATATATTTTTATGACATTTCATTCTTAAACTTTCTATTAACAAAAGCAGTATACATATATATAAGTATCGAGAATATAGTTATATAACAAATGTAAGTTAACAAATACTATAAATTTTTACTTGTCAGAATCAGTAAATAGGTAGAATATGAAAGTTAAATATTTCTGCTCACACTACTATCTTAGGTAGGGCTGCGCAAACTGTAAAACAGAACAGTACCAAATTTCGTTATACAGGCTGATTCGGTATTTAGAAATCTCGTACCATTTGCCAAATCGAAAATTTTGGTTTGGTTAAAAACAGAAAAATTATTGAATCACAAATAATTTGTCTTGAATACATATGTAAATAATAATAAGCTTCCTACCACTCTAACCACTAACCATCCAATGAAGTTGAATAGAAATTATAAAGAATACATCAGAGACCCCCTAGCCTCAGTCCCCTCTCCAAGAATTACTCTAGCATCAATCAAGTTTTGGGTTTTAAATGCAATTAGAACCCAATTAATTAAGAGAAAATCAGAAAAAGAATAAAATTGGACATTTAGAATTTGGACTGTACCTCTGTAAATTAAAAATCTGGGCCGAGAGAGAGATGGTGGAGGCACGATGGGGTAGGTGGTGCGGCGGCGCGGTGGGATTTTGAATTGAAGAAGAAGAAGATTTGGGTTTTGCTATAGGGCACCGTAGAAGAAGTGAGTGAGAAGAGTGAAGTGATGCTTGTATCGGAAATTTGGAACGTTTCTTTACTCTTTACCTTGTACTAATTGGGATTAAAAAAAAAAATTGGGTATATAGGTTGAATTATGTAAGTAAAATCTACGGTTCATATCGAAAATCGAAATTTATAATTGTTCGGTAACGAAGCTCACTCTGTATACTAAATTAAGATTTCAGTTCAATATACGGTTTACCGGATCGTGCACAACCATAATATTAGGGGTCTACCAACAGGTGATTGGTCTAGTGGAAGGTACTAGTCACTACAAAGTAGCGGACTCAGGTTCGAATCCCTATTGGGAGAGGTTCCCACTTTATGTGACTGATGTTGGATTTTACAATTTATATGTGAATAAAATTAGTTGAGAGTAATTAAGGGGTTGCGTCTGTTCGATCTGAAGAGGTACCCTTTGGACCGAAACAGTGCAATCCAAGTGATGTGTCTCTTGCGAATAGACATTTATGTGCCTATAAATAGGAGACTTAATCTGGCCAATTAAGTATCCCTTTTTTCAGACAATAATAAAAAATTACTCTCTTCTCTACTTTAAAATTATGTCAAATCTTCTATTTGATTCGGTTCGCCGTGGGCTCATTATTTGTGCAAATAATGAACAACAGACTGTTGTATCTTGGGAGACTACCGGGAATCAAACTGTATGCACCGTGGCAGCCCCGAAAATATTGTCTTAAGGAAATTTGTTTCGGCAAGCCTCAGTCTAATTTCCTCATTTTTGACGTAAAGATTGAAGTGATATTTGGTTTCGATACAAGTAAGTATTTCTCACTATTTTTTGTGTTAGATCAAAATATTTAAGCACACAGATTGTTAGACACCAACAATCTTAAGACAATATCCATTTTGTTTAACTTGACTGTGCATCGGTATTTATGTATTAATAAACTAGAGTAAACAAAACATTTTCTGACATCTTTGAGAAGATAATTTCTGAAATTTTGATAAAGAAGCATTTGTGAAATTTAGACGTTAATCTTGTGAAATGTGCATATGTGAATTGATGAATTACTAAGCTCTGTAGAATTTATGAAACGGTGTTCTCCCTATAAAATAAATTTTCAATTAGTGCCATTTAACGGTTGTTTATACTTGTAAATCGAGAAGGCAGTGAGTATTTTTAGAAAAATTGGCTGTAGAGATTTGAAGTATGTTAATCAAGGTTGTCAAAATATGTGTGTTTCATAAAACTATTTTGGACATAATCCTCATTGAAAAACTGAGGAATGAAAGAATGTCTTCGTTACTTTTTGAAGTCACATGTGAAGAAGTTTCTCAATTCTTTATGTCTTATCAAGAGAGTTTTTTAGAATGTCTTATGAACAATGAAACTTCGTATATCTGATTAAATATTTGAATTTGGGTTGTCAATTTCCAACTATGAGATTCGCACCGTTCCAGAAATTAAATTTTCTAGAATATCTTTATAATTTTTTTGAAACGGTGTGATGCAACGAGTTTTTCACTGTATGATATTGAATGATAACACATCACTTTTATACCCAAATATATATTTGATAATGGAGACTAAGGATCATATTATTAGATATGATCTACAGAAATAAGAATGATTGTTAATCCTATGATTGCGACACTTATCATATTGTGAACTAATGCACTTAATTTCCTTAAGATTGAACCGTAATAGTTAAACTTTAAAATTAAGTGTGGTGCAACGTGATCTATTGTGAAAGGTCGCCATGGTTCATAACAGGAAAGGTAATTAATTGAAACTTGACTGATTAATGTGTTGATTAATAATTATTTAAGTGTGTTATGTTCTATTATGAATTGCGAATTCAACAAGTAGAAAAATCATCTATTTGCATATATTGAGAGAATATTCAATATCTGAATTTACTCAAATGAGAGGTGCATTCAGTTTGCTATAATCTAGCATAAATTACTTCATATATAAATATTTTAGTGGTGCACTAATTTATTGAAGTGGTTGAAGAAAATCATATATGCATTATTGGGACATTTCATGTAAGAAATGATTTAAATATAGGTTTTATGACATGAACACTAAAGTATGAACATCATATATGAGTATGTGATTCATAGCTCGTGCACATTATTCAATAAGTTCGACTTATATATATGCGAGGCATATTAAAAGTATATAAATTTATTAGTACCCTTTATGTGGAGATAAGGGATTAATTAGTATTAATCTCATACTAATATTTTATTTGAGATTGATTATTTATGCGTGAAAATAGTATAATTTATTTGCGAAATAAATATGATTTATTTGAGAAAATATTGATAATAAAATAATGAAAATAATTATATTTTGATGTAAAACAATTATAGTTTATTTTTATATCAATATGTTATTTGAGAATATATTGATAATTATAATATTTGTGAAATAATTATAATTTTATTTGTTTGTGAAAATAATTATCATGTGTGTAAGAGTTCAAACTTTTGGACTAATTATGTGATTTTAAATCATTATTAACTTATGGAGGTTAAAATGTATTTGCTCACATATAATTTATTGTGCTATTTTTTGAATAATAAATAAGAGGAAATAAAAGTATTTGCGAAATACAATGAGATGCATTTGTGCTGATGATGGAATAAGAAAAATGAAAAACTCTTATATCCAAATTGAGGGGGTAAATACGAATATATTCATTTATACAAGAGTGTGTTAAATCGGGAATAATTCGTAAATTAATTTACCTAGCTCAACTCAATTCAATTTGGTTGCTAAAATAACAGAATTTTAAGATGTGGTTGAGCGTCAATCTTTAAATTCGGGTTTACTTGACAACTTGTGGGGGAAAGCTCGCTAGATGTCTACGCACATACTAAGTCGAGTTTCATACAAGAAAGTCAATTATATATCATTCCATATGAGTTATGGAAAGGGAAGAAAAACCAAATACCTTAAAATGTGGGGGGGTATTTAGGTCAGATTTCGTTTTCACTACCGGAAAAGAAAATAACTTAAAAATATTAAATACTACTATCATATGCGATAAATAGTAGTAATTCATATTTTTGGTATTTAAATCTGACATAATTGTAATCATGTGAACCGAGTCACGTGATGTAGCATTCATTGAAAATGCAAGAAGGATTTGAGAATCATTTCTCATAAATTGTTCTTTCTTTTGTTTCAGATTTATTTTCAGTAAGTGTGATTTACTGATATTAAAACGATAATAAAGTAATATTATTTATTATAGTACTTACATAAACATTTTTACAGTTTATAATTAGAGTTAATTATAAATTGTTTATTCTGAGAGAATAAACACTATAGTCTAACCCTTTTTAGACTAGAATATTTTTTAAATTTCATAGAATATTTTGCGAAAATATTTAACTAATTTTGATCAAGAGGGTCAACTTTGTGAAGTTTATAATTATAATTAATTATAAACTACAATATTCTGCGAGAATATACATATGAATCGTTTATTTCAACATGAGTTTGTTGACGAGTTGAAGAGACAAATGAGCTAAAAGCTCGAAGTTATTTGATCCAAATATTATCACTTACATGTTAAATGATTAACATCAAACATAAATAAATTATGTCACATTCCAATATCGTGGATTGGAAAGAGGCGATTGACAGCGAGTTACATTTATAAAATTGGTAGATCTCGAGGAGTGAACCAATTAAATGTAGACAGTTTTTTAAGTTCAAGAGTTTAACAACTTTGATAAGTCAATCGATAAAAACTAGGCTAGACGAGTAGCCAAGTTGCCTTATAAAAGAAATAATTATTACTTCTTTGACTCATATTCACTAACGATTGAGATAATATCCATTTGAATGTTAATAGCTCTAATAGCTATATACAATGGATGTTAAAATTATCATCCTTAATGGTGAATTAAATGAGAAAATTTATAAGGAGTAACCAGAGAGTTTCGTTGTTAAATGAAAAGAATACATAGTTTGCGAAACTTATGTATTTTCTTGTTGACGTTTAACAAACTCCTAAATAATGACACGAAAAATGTGATAATGTCACTAACAAATTTTGACTGTCATATTAATAAATATGACAAGTGTATCCATATAACCTAACTGGATAATTGAGTATCAGAGTTTGTTTATGCGCAAATGATATGTTAATATTTGAGACTAATATTGTGAATGTTAAATCCATCGAGAAATATTAACTTTTGATATGAAAAACGTCAATTTAATCAAACATGATTATGAGGTCATGTGATGACATGAAATTATCTCAAGCACATTACGTGGATGAATGATATATAAGTTAAATACTTATGACATTAAGGGATTTCATAATTTTATTTAATTCATATCTTCTGTGCTACACGAGAATAAATGTGATAGAATATCACAATTTGAGTATGCTCATAAAATTAGATGTCACGCATATATCGTAAAATGCAAGAGGCTAGACATCGTCTCTTTAGTTAATAAACTAAGGAGATACATGAGCAATCTTAGCAAAATTCGTTGGGATGCATTAATGAGAATGCTTGAATCTTGATAGAATACATACATATGTGCATTAGATTTGGAAAATTTTCAAACGATCCAGGAGGGATATAGTAATGCAAATGAAACTTCTGATTTAGATGAATCAAAGTTTATAAGCGGATATGTATTCAATTTCGGAGGCACCGCTATTTTATGAGAATCTTCCAAACAAACGCGTATAGCTCAATCCACTATGAAATTAGAGTGCATAGCATTGGATAAAGCTAGTAAAGAATTTGAGTGGCTTCACAAAATTCATGGAAGATATTTTAATATGACTGAAAATTGTGTTAGTCATACATAAAATGCGATAATCAAGCGGTGATACACAGAGCTCAACAAACTCTATGTATAATGGCAAAGTCACGACATGATATATTCTTTGTCGTTGATACAATACCGAGAGACATCTACTTTCAAATAGAATGGATTTTATGAAGTTAAGAGATAATCCTGATTCCGGATATTAAAGGTTTATCTAGAGAGTAGTATGTGCATCGAGGGGAATGGGCTTAAAGCCTAAATTAGACTAAGTTACCTCGTACGGAAACCTAACCTGGTGACTGGAGATCCCACGGACCAGGTTCAATAGGACGACCAGTCTTGGCTAACTTAAAAGAAAGCACTTAAGAGTATAACTCTATCCCATTCTTATGATGCAATAAGTGCAAGCCTACCGCGTTTATAAGGTTAAGCAAATGCTTTTAATGACGTCTATACCTTGTCAAGAACAAGTAGAGTATGGTAGGATACTCTTGATAGATACGGTCACCTATGTTAGTGTGAGCTGGGTCGGCTCGTTGAGAATTTCTTTATAGGTTGGAATTCTCTAAAGCACTCGCATAACCAAGAATGTTCAGGGCCAAAACGAACACAACCGAGAACTTGAAGCAAATCGGTTTAATGTTGTGTTAAGTTTATTGTCTTGGTTTACACCAACAGCCGACGGTTCAAGATGAAATATTTCACCGATTGGCTAAGTAAATCCGATAAGCTTTAACTAGGGAAGGTTCAAGATGAAATATTTCACCTATTCCGATGCAGTATTATACCTAAAGAATACTTCGACATAATATGTCCTGTGATACAGGACACAAAGAACTATTTTATTCATGTGGGGATTGTTGGATTTTACAATTTATATGTGAATAAAATTAGTTGAGAGTAATTAAGGGGTTGCGTCTGTTCGATCTGAAGAGGTACCCTTTGGACCGAAACAGTGCAATCCAAGTGATGTGTCTCTTGCGAATAGACATTTATGTGCCTATAAATAGGAGACTTAATCTGGCCAATTAAGTATCCCTTTTTTTCAGACAATAATAAAAAATTACTCTCTTCTCTACTTTAAAATTATGTCAAATTTTCTATTTGCTTCGGTTCGCCGTGGGTTCATTATTTGTGCAAATAATGAACAACATACTGTTGTATCTTGGGAGACTACCGGGAATCAAACTGTATGCACCGTGGCAGCCCCGAAAATATTGTCTTAAGGAAATTTGTTTCGGCAAGCCTCAGTCTAATTTCCTCATTTTTGACGTAAAGATTGAAGTGATATTTGGTTTCGATACAAGTAAGTATTTCTCACTATTTTTTGTGTTAGATCAAAATATTTAAGCACACAGATTGTTAGACACCAACAACTGACGCGCCTCGAAAGGGATTAAACCCTTTGGAAACCAAAAAAAAATAATATTAGGGGTCTACTGCCAATCGTACCAATTTTTGATATCTAGTTTTACACGGTAATTTCAAAATTTGTACAGTACATCAAATTGAATTATTCAGTTCGATTATCAAACAGTTCAGTCCTCTACAAAAAAATCGAGATGTAATTCTTTGTAATAAATTAATATTACATCAAATTCTAAATTTTATTAATTAATACAAAACAACAATATCATAACATACATATAATAATACTAAGACATATGTGTACTATCAAGATTAGCATATTTTCCCACCGTTTTTTTATTCGCTTTGGAGAATTGAACATGATTTAAGAATTATAATAAATAACCATACAAAAATTACGAATGATAAAAAAATGATTAACATTGATTAGGCCAAACGCTCGTAAAATTACGATAGAGATATAAAAAGGTATTTTTGTTAATCTCAATCGATAAGTTAAACTCATCTTAAGTAGTCAAAATTAACAAAATATAGGTAATCGTAGCATTCTTATAAAACCAATACTTTACAAATTCAATTATTTACAGAGATTATTACTCTAAAATCAAATTATTTTTTATAATACCACAAATATCAGTCTTTACACATAGAAGTTGTTTTGATAATGATTGATGTGTCTATTTAATTGAGTGTACTAATTTGCTATTTAATTGAAAGTAGTCACATTCATCGAACCTAGCTATTGATTATTGGCATGTTGCCTCCTGATGGCTGCATCTCGTCCTCTTTCACGTTTCTAAATTATGGGATGCTGAACTTATGAATATTCAAACTAATCAAATACATTAAAAAGAAAAGAAGAAAAAAAGTCAAAATATAAAATATGTCAATAATATTTCATTAAATGAAGTAATTTGTTGCGAGCTATAGAATTTTTTTAACTAAATTTCAGGGAGAAGAAAAAAAATAATGGGGCAATACAATTGATTATCGGATTGAAAACCAAATCAAGAATGTTCACGCATGACCCATGACATGCTATTATTATTTATATTATTAATAAAAATATTTATATAAATATATATTCAAGAACATTAATGACATAAACCGACCAATGAAAGTCCACTTATGTTTATGAACTTCAAATTGACTCGAGATGAGCTTAGAAGTTAGGACTTAGGGTATGTTTTTTATCAGTTTTGGTTTAATGTCTGAGGAAATAATTACACTATCGATTTTTTCTTAATGAGAGTACATATATAAGGCCATTCGAAATTTTAAAATAATTTAAAAGGAGAGTACATGTTTGTGAAAATAAGAGTTTGGAACTGAAAATTTGAGTAATTTGAAACTCCAACATCATATTTTTAATTTTTCCTCATTGTTTATGTGTGTGGTTGTGTTTTTATTTTTAGTCGCTTTTTAAATATATTATGGGCCTGTTTGTTTGGCGTTTCTAAAAAAAAATTTGTGTTTGGGAAATGCCAAACAAACATGTTTTCTATTTTTTGAAATAAATTTTTCATCTCTCAATTTTCTCAAACTACTCTCTCAAAACCCAAATAAACAACAATTTTTTTATTTCTAGACAAAAACTATACAAATTCTACTCTGATTTGACATAAAGTAACTTATCTCTTACACAATTTATCTCAGAACAAACATGATTTGACATAAAGTCTTACACGTACAAACTAACTCTTCCAAAAAAAGCCTACACATACTTTATTTTTCAAACTACTCCCTCAAAATCAAAACAAACAACATTATGCAAATCGAAATTATTTCACAAACATCCACTACTCTCACAAACTACTTTCTCAAACACCAAACAAACAGACCCATATTTTTTTTAAGAATACTCATAGTATTACAATTTACAAGAGTTCAATACCAACAGGTGATTCGTCTAATGGAAGGGACTAGTAACTACAAAGTAGTGGACTCAAATTTGAATCCCTATTGAAAAAAGTTTCCATTTTATGTGTCCGACGCTCCTCAAAAGGGATTAAACCCTTGGGAAACCAAAAAAAAATTACAAGAGTCCAATAGGCTTAATCGGGAGTTTGCTTTGGCCCAAAGAGCTGATGTTTTGAGCCCGGGTTGAACATCCCTTAGTGAGTTGGAAATTATTTGGGCTTCTAACAAAAGGCTAAATAGGAACACAACTTTGAGTGGGGTATAGTTTGGATTCGGGTTTGGATCTTCTAGGACCTGGACTTGAATTTAAGCCCATCGCATTTTAGGAATTAGGATAAAAGTTCAGATATGCTGCATTTTAATTTTTAATTCTCTGATTTCATGAAATTCCTAATGTAGTAATTGAAAGTTCAAAAAAAGAACTTAAAAGGTCTAAATATATTTCCTGCTACATAAAACATTATACAGAACAGAACATGTATACTATGTTGGTTCTTAATCCAAATTAATTTAACGAATTAAATGACGGAGAAAATGGAAAAGAACAAGAAAACAAGGTTAATTGATGCGAGAAAAACAAATCATTTCTTTTATCAGTTTATACTCTGTAAAATTCAAGAACTAAAACAACACATTTTTATTTTAGGAGACGAAGAAATGTTCCAAAGTCTAACAAATAACCCAGATTCTTTGATTCACAGACAAATCATTCTCTTTTCACATGACTAAGAAAATATATATACTTCATTTAATGATACAATTTGTTTCAGTAATCCCCATAGTCCCATACATTAATCTCCCCCAAAAAAAGAAAATGAAAAAAGGCAAACTGAAGTTGTAAAATAAAACAAATAAAAAAATGGATGGAAAAAAGACATTACTCAATCTGGATTTTTACAAGCACAAATCATCAAAGAAAACCCAACTTTTTCATGTTCATTCTGCTCAAAATTCTTCTCTTCAAACCATAACCTGCTATCCAATCCACTCCTTGTCCTAAACATAAAAACAGAGTACCCTGAAGATGAAGATGAACCAAAAAACCAATCATAAACATCCCACATCATATCCACCAACAAACCATCCAAGAAAATTGTCTGATTCCCTCTAAAATTCCACTGCAATCTCTTCACTTCAATCACATTTTTATTATCAATGAAAACAGACAAAACTGGATTCTTCAACTTTGACCTTTCTTCTCCAGGAAAACACTTCACCAAAATATCATGAAACGACCCCGTTTCACTGAATTTCGCCCTGGTCGAGTACAAACCGTTTCCAGAAAAATATTCATTTCTCGAAATTAATGAAAACTCCGATTTTTGAATATCGGAAACACGTTTCTTGATCTCCAATTCCTGTTCAACGTCCCCGAGAATTAGACTCAATTCCGAGTTGACTAAAACCAGGACGTAAAATCCGCTAATTGGTTCGGGCCCAGAGTCATATTGAGCCCGATTGAGATCCCATAAAACCTCGACTTTAAAACCGCACGAGTCGAAAGTTTTCGTGCCTCGGGCTTTGATTAGGGTTCTTGAATTTTTGCTGAATTTTGAAGAGGAAAATGGGTAATCGGAGATGCTAATAGAGAATCCTAGCTTTGATTTACCCCATGTGATTCTGATTCGTAACAGTTTCTCAGTTGAGAGCTTGATTTTGTAAATACACGCAACTGTATCTTGGATTGAAGGGTTTAATTTTGGAGAATTGTTGTAAGCTTGATTTGAAAAGCCCGAACAATAAGAATCTGATACTTTTATTGCGTGTTCGCTGTAACAGATTGCTTTCATTGTTATGAAAGGTTTGATTTTGAATTCAAAACAAGAATGAAAGGTTTGATTTTGAATAGGACATAGAAGAGATAGGGCTCTGTTTGGCTGGGGGGGTGGGGTTTTAGATTATGCTTTGCCTTTGAATGAAGATAATGGAGTGTTTGATTATGTGCTTTTCTTGTAAAACAAACAGTCTTGTTCATCAGACTTGTAGCATTATTTTTTGGTAACTGAAAACCCAATTTGAAGGAGAAGAAATCCCAGTTATTGGACAGGTCATATCACTTATTAAGAATCTATTAAAACTCCTGATAATTTAATTATATATATGGTAAAATGCAATATTAATTTAGGGAAGTACTATAGTATATTGATTCTAATTATTTATGACAATTAATACTATATGGGAGAGTTAAAAAAGGAAAAAACTGTACAAACTGTACTAAAGTTTGACCTGACGGTGTTCTTCAAAATATTCAAGAAACAGGGGATAAGTTATCAACTAATCAAGAATAAATTACGAATAAAATATGGGACGGCAGGTAATTATTTCCTCGTTAATTTATTAGATAATTATTAATTTATGATTTATCAAATTTCTATGTAGATAACAATGGTTTCACAGTTTTCTACTATGTTAAGTGAATTGACATTATAAAGGAATTTCAATAAATATATGTGTGTGATTTTAACTAGTAGCATATGCTCCCAATAAATTTTTTAGCTGTCAAAAATAATATCTAATCATGAAATTACCTTAGATAAGTGGCATTAATTCAAAAAAAGGGACTAAATGGTACAAATATATTGTTTTTTTCTTTTCTTTTTAATGTAAAGTTTTACTTGCACGATTCTAACGTGAATATATCGAGATAATATTTTGTCTTTAACTAAATAATATAAAAGAAAATATAACTGAATATATTAAGGTAGTGTTTTGTCATTAACTGAATAATTGAACAAAATTAACCAAGAAAAGGCAATTGCGTGGCTAACTTATAAGTAGCCTCTGATTTGATTTGATTTGATTTGGTTCAGTTCTATTTGTTTCAACTATGAAGTATAGAGTTTCATTTTCCTACATCCATGGCTCCAATTTTATTAATTATCGACATTGGATTTACGGTTGGAACATTAAAGTATGCTATGTTACAAAAAAAGGTTTGAACTTTGAAATAAATTTGATGGCCCATATGATATGACCTACCCCCAACTAACAATAGAGAGGGGGTGAAATGCCACATGGCAGCACAATCCATTCGTATTTCAATTGTGATTAATTAGATAAATTGATGTGTTGATGTTCCTATTATAGTGCTTTTTCTGCCTACTTACAACTACAATTTAACTAAAAAAGTGAATAAAATTTAAGTGATTTGACAATTTAGTTTTTGGCAACCAAAAATAGAAATTTGGACAAAAGGATGGGGTGCTAAGATTTAAATAAAATTAATGTTGCACCTGCAATGTTTTGTTTGCTGAAGAAACTGTAAAGTTTAAAGGACATAAAAATAGAAGTATTTAGAAACAAAAAAGTAACTTTCTTGCTTGGAAATGGAGTCATATCAAATGAGTTTCTCGTTTATTCTTTGCTTCTGTTATAGAAGTTGCATATAGACCTGAGGCTGAAAATCAGATATATCAAGTTATTCGATACTCGACTCGAGCTCGTTCGATAAAAAAAATTAGCTCGGCTCGTCACACAAATAAAAAAAGCTTTAACATTATTTTCTTTTCGATAACTTTTATAGCTCGACTCGAGCTCGAGTTTGCTAAGCTAAAAATTAATAAAATACATGTAAAATATTAAGTTACTGTATATTCAGGTTGAACTCTTTTGATAATAGTTCGGCTCGTTTAACAATCAAAACAAACACAAACACATAATTTCAAGCTAAATAAAATCCAAGCCAAACTTAAACAACATGTCGTTGGATACCACTCGACTCGATTACACCCCAAAATAGACCCTACTAATAATAAGCAAACAATGTTCTTCTTCACAAAGCCAGCTCAGAAATTTTAAGTCTTTGGTCTAACTTGTTAAATATATAATTCTATTGGTGTCAATTACATAATGTTCAACAAATTAATCAGACAGAGACAAAACCAACAAGGAACAGAGAAGACAAAACCAACTACTACAGGGAACTCACATGTTGAAATTGTTGTGTTATTATAAAAAGATGAAGGTGAAGGTGAAGAATACATCAGGCATCAGCCATTAATTGCAACGGAAATTAATTTTTTATTTCATCAATTGTGAATAGGGAAAAGAATAAAAGATTAATTATCTTATTTGTTCTTCTTACAAGAATGTAATTTCTCTAAAAAAATTCTACTCACAAATGTGATTTACTTCAGTTTTCAAACATGTTTGGTTACTTCAGTATGCTGTTGCCAAAGATCTTACTATTAGTTAGTGCCCAATGCTCACTCCCACATTGAAAGAACGGAAAAATGAAAGTGGGCAGACTATTATAAAAGAACCCAAATTTGTGAATTCACAGCTCACTCCAACATATTCATTTTTTAAGGGTTGTTATTCATGAGGGTATCTTCAATCGTTCGGGAGTCCTAATGGACCCCGGTCGGTTGGAGATGTCCTTATGGAAAGCATCCCCAACAATTTTAGTTTGAATTTATTTGCACGCTTTTATTCCAAGTTTAAATTGTAAAGTTGCCACCCCAACAATATTATCTTATTGATTTGGTCCGACTCCCCTTGAATATTGGTGCTTGAAATAGTCAAGTTGTCCCCAACAATATTGTTTTATTGTGTTAAATTATTTTGATCTTTTAACATTTAAGTCATAAAGAAGAATTGCATTTACAAAGATTTTCTTTTTTCCTGGTCTTTGCTAGAGATTATGAATACTTTTAGTTCACATAGGATGAATATGAAATGGCATTTATCATGATTTCCCTTTTTTCCTACTCTTTGCAATGTATGCTGAATACTTACTCTAGTTTATATAAGATGATATCAAATGACATTTACTAAGATTTTTCTTTTTCCTAATCTTTTCAATATGTGACGAAAACTCTTGTTTACATAAGATGATTTCTTCTAACAGATTCACTCGTCTATTCTTGTAATGATATATTTCATAAAATTGATCCCAAAAACTTTAATTTGGTATGAGTAATATATAGGACGACGTATGAGTAATATATAGGACAACTACTAACAGGTGATTGGTCTAGTGGAAGGGACTAGTCACTACAAAGTAGCGGACTCAGGTTTACATCCCTATTGGGAGAGGTAATCACTTAATGTGCCCGATCCGTCTCGAAAGGATTAAAACTCTTGAGAAACAAAGAAAAATATATACGACTGTTCTTCCTGCCACTTTATACACAAAACCGGCTTGAATTTACTGTCCCACATAGGAAGTTTGATGAATTTGATCAGAGGAGATAGAGAATAAAATAGCACAAGCTCTACCGAATTTGGGGCAAAGAAGTGTGTATGGTTGGTCAAAAACTATATTACCAAATTACCATGGATCAAAATTTCGGTTCAAATGTATGTTTCGGTCAGTCAAATATTGGAATCTTTTTGAGATTATTCGGAAATGTTTCCGAAACATTAAGAAAAATTTGTAAAAAAAGTTACTAAATTTAGGAAAATAACAGATTTTAAGACAAATAAATAGTTTTGGAATTACATCTTGTTTTCGTTTCGCTTGATTCAAAAACGGAAACTTTTCGATGTTTTCGATGGAAAAGATGAAAATTTTGATCCATGAAATTACCAAACCTCCCTTGGGCTTGGGTTCAATCTAAAGCCCTATAGAATTTTTGGAGGGGCTTTTTTAATACAGTAAATAAATTATAGTTCAAGCTTTGTTCCATTTTGTTTTTGATGTACTGAACCTGTGTTTTTTAATATTGTGAAGCTTATCATATGTATGTAGGAAATATACAATATAAAGTAAGAAACATTGTTGACGCCCTATTATTATTAAAATAAAGTTCCCTTGTATTTATAATTATGTTTTACTTAAAATGGCTTTTAAAAAATCCTAAATATTTATTTCTCAAAAAAGCGTTAATGTTCGGCATGTAGTGGGAGGAAG
This sequence comes from Penstemon barbatus, assembly GCA_003313485.2. Taxonomy (NCBI): domain Eukaryota; kingdom Viridiplantae; phylum Streptophyta; class Magnoliopsida; order Lamiales; family Plantaginaceae; genus Penstemon; species Penstemon barbatus. The sequence continues at coordinate 4,502,921 of CM064882.1, read as the reverse complement.
CAAAATAAAGAGTTTCAATCATAAATTATTGGATTATTTTGGGCCTGTGGACTTCTTACCAAAAACTAAAATATCATATTGGGCTCACTTTGATCACTTTATATTCATATTTGTCAATTAGGTTACATCCTAGAGATTATTAACATATCTAGTAATATTTAAGACTGTTGTTTCGGTGAAAATCGAATTGAATCGAACCGAAATTTTGATTCTTGATTTTAGAACCGAATATTCTAATTCGGTTTTCGGTTTAAACCGAAAATTTTTGGTTCGATTCGGTTTGATTATTTAACCGAAAGTTTATATTATACAAAATTTATTAAAATTATGTAATCAAATACTAAATTATTTATCATAAAAAATATCAAATTAATAGGTAACCATAACATAGACTAAATAGTTAAGTGGTTAATATTTGATTATCATCAAATGACATAAATTAAACAATTAAAATCCATATCATAAGAATAAACTTAAAGAATTTTGCAATCCAACTACTAAAACTAACATCAAATAATCATCTATTGACATAAATTAAACAAATAAAATTCATATTCATAGGCATAAAATTAAAGAATTTTAAAGACCATAAAGCTGAACAAAAAATGTTAACTATTTGAACCAAGATTTTGGTTTTCGGTTCGGTTCGATTAACCTTACAAAAATAACCGAACCGAATCGAAAATCGAATTAGGCCAAATCTCCAAACCGAAAACCGAACCGAATAGCTTTGGTTCGGTTCGGTTTTCATCGAACTCATTTCGGTTCAGTTCGGTCGGTTATCCGAACCGTGAACAAGCCTAATAATATTCACATCCGTTTATTTTATCAGATCCTGACAATATTTAAAATATCTAATCATATTCGCATTCATCAAATTTTTGGATCAAACTAGATTTGATGAGCTATCAAATGTCTGAATTCCGAGCAGGGCTACACATGATTTTCTAAATCGTACCATTCAAAATAGTAGATTTCGGTATGTATGAAAATCGTAACGAATTGTCTCGGCCCAGCTTTTCCCTACACAAAAGTCCAAAAAGAAATTTTTCGAGTATACAAAACTAAATAGTAAGTTATTTTATTAAAAAAGAAATAAATAACAAACAACAAATAAATTATCAATATTATTTCTTTTGATGAGATTGTTTCTATTTGAATCATGGTGAGAGAATTGCCAAATTTAAAGCTAAATCATTTGTAGGATATTATTATGTTACTAATTTATTTCTAAAGTATTTTTTCAACAAAAAATATAGAAATCATCAATTCGATCTATTAGAAAAACTAAAAATATTTTTTACCAATCAATCAACTATGAAAGAAAAAATAGTATGACATAAAAATATAAAATTTCAAAATTGTATCATACCGAAATCAAACTAAATATTTATTTATTGTTGGAGTTTCAAAAAAATTGGTGCACGGATCCTTCTAGCTGGAATTGGATTAAGCCAATCCGAGATGGAACAAAATATAGAAATACTGTATTAAATACCATAATCAGAGAACGAAGAAAAACATATTTTTGTTGAGAGTGGGATTTGAACCCACGCCCTTTCGGACCAGAACCTTAATCTGGCGCCTTAGACCAACTCGGCCATCTCAACTTTCTTGACTTTTTTCGATTGATGTTTATTAATTAATGAATATCAATTCCACGTACAAATTTGTATTCGTATGAAAGTTATATATCTTTCTTTCCATTTTGGACGGAAGTGTCTTTAAGAGTACCGCATAATATTTGAGGGTTTTTTGCACTTTAGACCCCCGAAACATAGAAAATAGGCACTTTGCACCTTTAAAACTTAGATTTAGCACTTTACACCCTCTTTTATTTTCAAGCAAAAATTCAAGGACAAAATAGGTAATTCAATTATAAATCTTTGGAACTTTGCACTCTCAAAATAAAATTAGCGCTTATCACCCTCAAATTAAGAACAAATCAGCAACCTGCACTCCCGAAACACAATGAATTGACAGTTTGTACCCCAAAACACAAAATTAACACTTAACACCCTTAAATTAAAAAAAAACTCAAACCCCTCATTTTCTCCGGCAAAGTCGACCATCGGGGTGAAAAAAATTTAAGGCAAAGTTGAACTTACCAATTTTTACTTATTCAACTGTTTTGCATAGCACGTTTAATTTGTACAAGCTATAATTCATGGTTGTTAATTTGTTATATGATATAATCATTTCAAATTCATGGTATTTAATTTGTATATATGTATATAAATGTAGGTTGTTCAATCGGATCAGAAACTTACCTATTTTGCCTTAGATTATTTTTTCACTCCGGTGGTCAGCTATGTCAAAAAAAACGAGGGGTTTGAGTTTTTTTTTTTTTAATTTGAGGGTCTTAAGTGTTTAATTATGTGTTTCAGGGTTCAAAGTGTCCATTTATTGTGTTTTGGGGGTACAATTTACTAATTTGTTCTTAATTCGAGGATGATAAGTGTTAATTTTATTTTTGAGGTGCAAAGTACCAAAGATTTATAATTGAATTACCTATTTTGCCCTTGAGTTTTTGCCTAAATATAAAAGAGGGTGCAAATTGCTGCATTTTTTATATTTTGAGGGTGCAAAGTGCTAAATCTAAATTTTGGGGGTGCAAAGTGCCTATTTCCCATATTTCGGGGGTGCAAAGTGCAAAAAATCCAATATTTGACTCATAAAACAAAAAGGTTCCATCTCTTATAATTAAAGTAGGAATAGGTCCATAATTTCATTGATAAGGCGTGTAGTAATGTGGCAAAATTCTATGATTATTCGATTCTAATCCTCTAAAAGGCAATTTTTATGATAAAAAAATGCAGATGTGGTTGAGCTGCATGAAAATAAAAGGACAATTCGGTAGTTATGCCCATATGTTTGCAAATCTCCTTTTTGACTTGCTCAAGATTTCATTTATGATCCAATTTTGATGAGGAAAAGTTTGATTGATTTTATCCCTTTATATGTTCTAGAATGGCTTTATGGCTTCTAAATTTATACTACTACAGAACATGTTAGTGGAGTATATATTTAATAATTTGTATAAGTTTGTAGAATAAACACCTGAGGCTACTTGTTCGCGCAAGAAATTAGTTATCACAATGTGGGCGACTCGAGTTTAATTACGTTGAAAAAGATTTGTACATAAATTGTTCGACGCAAATTGAAAGAGATTGAAATAGTTTAAGACCGAGAAAAAAAATGGATAATTTGAAGAATAGAGAATAATTTGAGATTAATGAATATTAATAATAGGAAAAATGGTATCAATATTTGAAAGATGAATTTTTAACTCTAGAAAGGAAAAATCATCAACATAAATAGTTCATTTTTTCGCTGACGAAAAAGGAAAAGAAAGTAGGAAGCTTTTGCATGTCTGCCCATAAGAATACCGAGTGTTGAAAACAGCTGGCAATGGATCATTGTAATAATATTCCAAAGCTTTGACTATTCAGTGAAAATTTTCAAAATTATTCTTTCTACAATTGAAAAAGAAAAAAGAAAAAGGAGGGTGATCTAGTACGAACGTAATTTGTCTTTTTTAATCAATTTCAGAAAACAATAATTAATTATGGATTATGCACCGGGAAAAAGACAATCCTTGGCATTATAAATCTGTAGAAGGATTAATTGTGGACACGTGATTCATGAATATAATTCATTCCATTGTCGCTTTCAATCGCTGCAAATTATCATCTCTGAAATTTTCAAATTTCCCGTATGAGGATTAATTCTCCATGCCTACATATATTTTGTGGTCCATGAATGGGCTATGAATTTCTAGTACAAAACAAACACCAAAAATTTGTGGTAAATAAATGCAAATTATCATACTATATAAAAATTTGAATTTATGTGAAAGATATAAAAGTGACAATGTTAAATTTGTCATTTTTTATATTTATAAAGTAATAATAACTCAAATATTGTTACTAAAATAATTTAATGATACCCCAAAAGTGATAATCAAAATATTGTCACTAAATCATTCTGACAATATTTTGTCAATACTATAATTGTAATTTTTTATATAAAACTGTTGTCACTAATTTCATGCAAATATTGATAAATTTTACTCTATCACTTAAAATCTTATCACTAAAGCACAATTTTCTATGTAATAGGAATACTATCGTTTGTCAAAATAAGAAGACTAAAAAATCTTTTCGAGACCATAAAGGGAACATACAAATTAAATTGCATAAGGCAATAGCCCCATCTTGACTTAGTTTTATAAAATATAGACTATACATATAATTATAGTACAGACTCTTTTCAGTTTAAAAAAATTACAGAACAAGTATAATATTTACTTGGATCCATCAAATTGAATTTCGATTATAAATTTATTATTCACCATTGAAAAAGAATATGTAATATATCTCTACACTTGTAGGTTGTATATATATATTTACTAAAGCCTAATACATAAATCTTAAAAATTGGTCACCGAAATATTTGCTACACAAATATTTTTCTAAGTTTATCTCTGATATTACAGGGGTGTTTGCAAATGCTTTTGGAAATCCAAAAAATAGTTGTTTAAACTAAAAGTAAAAAATAAGTATTTTTATTCAAAAGAAGTGGGTGTTTGGAAATATGTAAAAAAAACAGCTTTAATTATTATAAAAATACCACCTTGAAGAAGCAATAGAAAAATGTGGTGTTTGCAAAAAATTGTGATTTTGCTTAATTATTAGAATCTAAAAAAAAACTAAAAGTTGTAGAGAATTAAAAGTAGGTGGTATTTGCAAATTATGCCAATAAGTCCAAAAAAGCACTTCTAAATGTTTGCAAAAAAATCACTTTTGTCCACTTTTTTCTCCCAATATGTCAAACTAAAAGCTAAAAGCATTTCTTTACCAGCTTCAGCTTAATTTGTACTTTTTGGTTTTTTTAAGAGAAGTAGAAGCAGAATTTCAGTTTGCAAACACTACATAAGTGCTTATTTTATCCTAAAAGCTGAAAACTACTTATTTTAAGTTTTTGCAAACACCACATATACATCCCCTTAGTTGCTTTTTGCCAACCTGTTTTTACTTGCTTTTCAGTTGAAGAAGCAATAGCAAAAACACCTACAAGCAAACACTATCAAAATGCTTTAAGCTGAAGAAAAAAAACAAAAAAAATACTTTTTAAAAAAATTTGCAAACACCCCTTACCTACCTAAAAGCTCAAAAACAACATTTAATATTTATTATTTAACTACTTACTTGAATGCTTTTTAATTGCTAGCTAGCACTCTATAAATTTTAGCATAACTCCCAACAGCTTTGACCTATCTGTTCAACCCTAAAACAAATATCATTCTCTCTCTCTTTCACTCTCTCTATATATAAATAAAACACACACCAATACACAGAGTACATTAAAACTGAGAGAAAACAATGAAGAAAATTCCTGATGCATCAATTATTTTCCTCTTTCTTTTGTTAATAATTATTTCTGAAACATCTGCTCGCCTCCTCCCTTCAAATCCAGGTACTAATTCCCTTTTTTGAGCTCTTATGCATGCATGTAAATGCAAATATGGGATTATTAAGTATAATTTCTTTCTATATAATTAAACAGGTGACATTTCACAGATAAATCCCAAACAAGACGATGATTTTTCAATGGTAATAAGACTATAAATTGCACAAGATTTTCATCTGTTTATATTTTTCCTTTTTTGAGTTGTAATTTAAGTAATGATTTGCATTCAATTTCAACAGTTGATTGGATTGGAGGAATGTGGTGATAAATATGAGACCTGTCAGAAGAGAAGAATGGTTGCTGAAGCTCACTTGGACTACATTTACACACAACACCAGAAACCTTAAAACATTAGATTTCATATTTTGGGTAGTAATTATTATTAATTACAAGATTGGAGCATCAGGTGACTGTAATAAGACTAAAATTTACTTAACCTCTCTGTATTATCTCATTATTTAGCAGAAATTGATGACTCTCTGTTTCGAGCATTTTTCTTTCGCAAATTAATTGCAATTATGAGTGTTGGAAATTGGGAATGGCTAAATTTGAATTAGCCAAGAAATTTCGAGCAAAACCGTGACCAAAATCTTGTCACTTGGGCTTTCAATTCAGTTTGAAGTGGAGTGAACATTTTAACCTTTGTAATATTTCAACTATTGTATTTTGTGATGGGATTACCTTGTAGAATTTTATGATGTTTTCTTTTCTGTAATCAAAAAGGAAAAAGAAAATCCGGGTCAATAAAGTATGTGGTTTTAATGAGTTGACGAGTTTTATTTTCAAAAGGAAAGTGTTCTGCTTTCCACTGGGAATAAAAACAGGGTGGGTCAATAAAGAATTCACATCGGAAATTGGTGGACCTATAGTTGACTTCAAGGATTCCATTCGCATAAAAAACTATACAATAAAATAATGAGTGAATCTGACAATATTGTTTTTTTATTTTGCAATGGGTCAACACTCAACAGGTCTTAAGCAGAAAAGAGAAACTGCAACGCCCCATGCTTATTAAAATACTCAAACTACAGTCAATAGTCAAACTCATCAACCATTTAAATAACATATTAAAATACATTTCCAACGTTTATGATATATTTAAGCTCTTAAAATTAATTTATAAAGTATTATTAAATTTTACCGAAACAAATTGATCAGATTATTTATCATAATTTTTATTGAAACTTATTTAAGTTCACCAGTCAAACGCATGAAGGAATAAATAATTATGTCGCAGGAGTATTATTTGCCCATAATGTTTCTTTTTACACTAAAACTAAAAAGTATATTGATCATGCCATATGATATGACCAATAATAACTCAACATACACCAAGCCTGCACAACTATAAACCAGCACTTGAAATAAATGAGCCTTTAGGAAGCGAACATAGTTGGTGCATTTGTTGCGTCAAGAGATTAAGATGAACAATGAATTGTTCATCCTAATGACAAGGAAAAAATGTAATCTCCATCTTCTTGAATTGGATTCTCAAGTTCTGAAGGAATATAAATATGCTTCAACAGTGCAACGAACCAAATGCGACATTTTTCAAAGCAGAATAATTGCTTTGACATAGCAAGACCGAAAATGTAAGAGAAAGGAAGAAAACGAATCCGCAATCTAAGAAATTGCAATTTATCAAAAGGTAAGAACTGGAAGTATAATTTCATAGCCCACATAAAATATCCATAACACATCAATACCATAATTTTGTAATGAAAATGACTACAACAAGTTCTAAAAGTGCAATTATTCAAAATAACAACTCATCCTCTGTCAATTACCCCAAAAAAAAAAAAAAAAAAAAAAAAAAAGCCCACTCCTTGTGACTGTAAGGTAGATATAACATAAATGCTACATTTTCCATCAAGAAAGAGCTTGCTCAGTTCAAGTCTTCGGAAACTTTACAAGAAAGAGTCTGATCTCAAGTTCCAAGGGGCAAATAATCACAGTATTGAGATTTGCATTCAACATCTCATCAATGAGCCTCTTCTTAGTAGATAACTACATAACACCTACCTTTACTTTACTTGAGAGGATGTTGAGGCAAAAAACCTAAAAGCCTCGAGAAAAGGATAAAAAGATGAAACAATCGACTCGGAGCAGAGCGCAAACTGACCTACAGCTTCAATAAGAGCAATTCTGAACTTCAAACTTGTAAGAACTACTATCAACTAGTCAGAATAAAGCTGGAATCAAGATGAAGATTCGCTTTAGCAAAAAAGGTAGTATAAACAACTCGTAAGCCCAAAAACTGGAAATCGACATGTGAGAACTGACAACTATCAGCCACATAAATATATATATTTCTTTCACTTTGAAATACATAAAAATGAAAAGAGTTTGAGCAAACACTACAAGGGCACAACTTATAAGGTGCATAGCCCCAAGTAATGATCATATTTTATAAGGGAACCAAATGGTCAGCATAAAGAGGAATTTAGTTCACTTCCCTACCATGTGCAGTTCATTAGCCCATTCAAGCACCACCAGATGTAGGCATTGAACAGCGAAAATTCAAAAGTTCTTTTAAGGTTTAATACCGTGCACCTTATGTCAGCGCCGACATTAACGTTACACATCCTTTTCCTACAATTCAAAACAAGAGAGTTCAGCAGGAGAAAAACAAGAGAACAAATTTTATTTAAACTTAAAAAGTAAAAACATTAAGGCTCACCACTTTGACATCACAAGCCAGTCCCCAATCATGAACAGAATCTTCGTTTATACAATTAGCATGGACTATAGGACCCAGACCAGCAGTTGCATTTGTAGTACCAATCTTTTCATCTGAGGATGGGATACTCAAGTATACAGCTCCTTTGAACATCCACTCATTTCGTTCATGGCTGTAGAAGTCTTCAAATAACTCACCACACAGAATACAGGCACACTGACTTTCATCTGCAGGAACCATCCCTACATTACTTTCCAATGCTTCATCTGATTCTCCAGATAGATTTGACGGCCCAACTCCTGCAATCCACTCATCTGAGTTGGCATACCAACTTCTTGAGGGTGTGTCGGAATTGTTTTGCTCATGAACCTTTAAAGAGTGCCATTCCATATGTCTATCAAGTTGTTCTTGAAGCTTAATTCTTAGACCACACACGTTGCACTGATGTGGGAAATCAGAAAGAAGATCACTGACTACATCTGGATGGAAATCTCGAAGAATATTTGGTCTGAGTTCATAACCAATTAGACTTTTTATCTTTGTTGGCAAACTTTCAGCGGACTTAGCAGCAGGCTTCAATGAAGATGACTCTTCTTTGATAGATAAAATAGATTTTGCAATGGTTGCTGGAACAGAAGAAACTGGGATTGAACTAGTGCTTGTAACCCCAGGATTTATGTCTGGAGGTTTATCAGTTTTTTGGGTTGAGGAATCAGACTTTGAAGCCGATATCAAGCCCTTTGCCACCAATGAGCTCAAAAGATTAGAAAATGGATTGGAGGTGGAATTTACTGTACTTGGTTTCTGTTCTGAGCCAATACCTGCTAAAGATGAGGGAAGGGAGCCAGATGGCTGTTCTAACTGTTTTTTAGATACTCCAGGAAGTAATGTCTTTCCATGGATACTTGGAAGAAGAAGAGGTGGGTGCGCACCTCCTACAGATGAGCCAGACCCAACTTCTTGAAAATCCGGTTTAGTTGAGCAACCAGCGAGAGAACTACCACCAAGAATTCCACTTTTTACTACAGAATCTAACAAACTGCTAGTGATTGATTGCCCAGGGGAGTCGGCAGTAAAAGGGTTTGACTGTTCAGATGATGAATTCCCTAACGTTGAGAGGCTTTCTGAGCCTAAAATTTGCGGCGAGAACAAATTCTGTCCTTCACCAGATGATGCAAAATCTGACACTTGAAGATTTTTCTGTTTATTTGAAGGAACATGTTTTCTCTGTTGAAGAGGAGGCATGACAGCAGATGAAGTCCGCAAACTTTGGGACTGCAACCTCTCATTATTAGCCTGATAGACATCCCTAGACGGTAAAGGCAGTGAATCATGGGATGATTGGTCAAAAGACCTTGCATTTCTCAGCCCTGGAGGCCTTCTTGGATCAGTAGGAGGCCCAGTTGAGGTCTGGTAGCGATCAGGAAAATTATTCAGTTGTTGACTCTGATTATTGTTTGCGGAAGAAGGTGACGGAGGATGTTGGTGAATTGATGAATATGTCGAGGATGGTGCAGCACCAAGAGCCTGTCGCTGTGTCATAGGAACATTGGGGCCTGGTATTACATTATTTGAAAGCTTATAACTTGAGGCTCCAATATGAGCTTGGCCCAGCTGTGATTGAAAGGGCGATCTATTCATCACTGTATTTGTGGAATTTCTCAATCCAGTAGGGTATCCCTCAGAGTAACCTGATATTTTATTACCAGGAGCTAAGAGCATCCTACCTTCTGGTGGATGCATCTCCTGTGACCATGATGACAATGGCAATCGAGTCCCAGAAGCCACCCGACCCATTTCCTTTGATATAGAATCAGCAGAGGCTTCATCGTCAACCCTTGACCCAGTATTATGCATGCTTTGAGGTTTTCGGATAAGGCTGTCAAAGTCCTGCACAAACCAAAACCAGTAATTTGATCACCAACTGAACATAGTGAGAATCTGGTCAGCTGATATGACTATTTTAATACGGCTCCCATAAGAACAAACATTACCAAATTTAAGAATCAACTGCTAGAGTAAAGGGCAATCAAAGTGCTAGCAAACAATTTTGAACTTCCAAATGACTAGTTAAAAGATCATAATGACAAGTCCTACGAACATAACAACTCCATTCTGCTAGAGTCTAATCTGCAACAAATTAGATATGCTTCTGAGAGATGAATTTACAAAAATTATTAAGTTCCCTAGTGGGATAAAGAAACAAGTCACATTCATGTAACAAGCTCTCAGTCATGGGCATACAACACCTACTTTTTTTTTGGTTACATAATGCAACACCTGTGTTTGACAACTATGCCATGTATATTCACAGGCCCAGTGGTATTTTAAGGCAAATGGATAAAAAAAAACTAGTTGCATCAAATAGGCATCAAGAAGAGAAAAAGAAAGGAAAAAGAAAAACTATTAGGCTCCGATCGCTCCCCCAACAATTAATCAAATAGCAAATTTTCAGAAGGATACCTATTCTGTGTTTAACAAACCACTAAACCTTCAATTAAAAAGCTTACCAATCTATCATAACTATCAGGTGCCCACTGATCTTTGGCTGAAGTATCAGTCACAGCACGATCAGTGGGCCTATTCATATCATCCCACATATATTCTTCTTCCTCAGAGTTCTTCCAGCTCGTACTCATCCCATTGGTGCTCCTGCTGTTGAAGTTTTGCTTGAGTTGTAGATGTGAGTCAGAGTTTGCAGGCTTTTGCGCAACATAGCTCTCCAATCCATGTTTCAAGTCATAACCGTTCTTTTGATTGGATACATCACTCCCAGATTCATACCAGGGCGTATCAAATCCTTGCCCTTTCAATTTTTCTTTCAGTCTTCCCCTTCCCAGGCCTGAACGCCCTGATACACTGGAACCATATTCGGAATCTACAAACTCTATTCGTGAAATTTTGTCAAGAACAGGCTCATTTCCTTCCTCTCTCTGATGATTCTGAATGACCACGAGTTTCCACGAACTCAGAAAATATTATTATAAGAATAAAATGCATTAGAATCAAGTATCGTGTATTCCAGTTGTACCTTAGCATAAGGATCGGCCCATGATCTCCCTGAACTAGTAGTAGCAGGTCTCTCCAATGATTCAACATCCTCATGTGAGTTCACCAGGGCTGTGCCAATATCACTGCCAGCTGCTCTTGCCTTCATTAAATAAGGATCACAAAGTTATCAACAAGATGTGATGTGATGTGATGCACAAAACTAGTTTCATTACAAGAATTTGGCTTTACAACAGATTGTGTCATTAGAAGTCAAAATAGGTATTGTTTAGTTTAAAAGCAACAGGAAATCATAGAACAAAGTCAAACAACAAAACTTAAAGGATAGCATCAGACAAAGAAGAGAGATAATGTTGGAATATCTCCCTACCAATCGTTGGGCGTCTTGGTCATGTTAATAAACATACACCTTTTTTCATTAAATAGTTAAAACACACAATCAGAAATGATTTAACATCAAGCGTATCATGCAGTCAACAAAAGAAGTATGGATGCTTTGATGAGTTATCAAACGTTATGTCACTCTTCATTCTTCACTTATAGCAGATGCTGATTTAGACCAAATAATAGTTGACTAGCCTTGGGTCCAAAATAACAGTTAAAGATAACTCGTACATTATATCACATCAATGACCCCCAAAAAAAGTTGATGTTGTCAATAAGGTATTCAATTTGGCTATGCACACTACAAAACAATGAGCAAAATCTAAAATCTATGATTAGCTATCTAAATAAACAGATATCACCAGGGTGTGGAAACAATAATACAGAAGTTCGCCAGAATATGTTCTTGTTCCCAGCAAAACGAGAACTATTAATGGTTGTTAAAAGTACAGGAAAAAACTAACTTGAGAAATTTTGAAGAAATTGCTTTTAACTATACCAACCATATAGAACAGAGAAAAGCGGTTAAACATCACATTTGCACACCAACGAGTGTACAGAAATTAAAAAAAATAGCCACCTCTACATGAAAAAATATGCTTGCCTAGTTGAACATCTGTCGGGAGCCAAAATAGTTTAATCTATGCAGAATTCAATCTAGAAAGTCAAACACAGGAATTAGAAAGACAAACATAGAGAGATGATTCTGATCATTTATATTTACACCATCACACACATATATACACGATCACCAAAAACGACAAAGACATTGGCTAGTTTTAAAAAGAACGACTAGTAATCAGGTAGATAAAGAATCTTTTTGTGAGGGTGTGCTAAAATAAAAGTGAGAAAAGAATAACAAGATTATTCATTTGGTGACAACTGACAGGAATATTAACAGTGATAATGAATATAATTCCAAGAGGCATATAAGGCCCTTACCCTCGTAGTCTGCAACCGCTGCCTCGCCTCCAAATATTTGGGGTTCACGTGAATGCTGTTTCCGGGGCGTTGGACCTGTGAGTCGGGCTTAGATGTTGTCGTTCCAGAGGATGAACCGTTGACAGCAGTAGTAAATCCAAGTTCCTTCTCAATCATCTGAAGTGACTGCAGAGGGAACACCCCTTTCCATGTGCCAAAAAGGTGGCGCATACCTGCATGCGTTGAAGGATCAACATGTCTATATGCTTTGCAGAAAACCTGAAAACAGAACCCAAAGAAAGGATTAGTGGATTATGAAAATACATAAGTTAAGTATAGGTCTATCATGAGAAGCATGGAAACCCCACTCTTTTCTGATGTTTCCATTTGTTGACAGCACATGATATCCTTAAGTTAATATATATGTACAACTTACTGATTCAACTTTTTTTTCTGAAAAGATTTTTAAAACCAACTTTCACTAAAGCAGTATAAAGAAACAACAGATATTCATGAATTCTGACCTCAGGTAATCTGGGGGCAAAGTATTTTATATAGTCCCTCCCAATGTTCTTCACAATACTGTCTAATAAGTACAGAGATGGCAACTTTTGCTCACTAGGAACCTGTGATTAGTTTCAAGAGTCAGACAAAGTATGCACAAGTAAGTTTTCGGAGAAAAATAATTGAAACAAACAAGAGGCTCAAACCCCAAACTGTAGCTCAAGAAACCAAAAAGGGGAACTAAACACAACAAAAACCAGATTTGGATCTTTGGAAATAACCAATCTTACAACAAAATTAACAGACAGGATTATGGATGGATTCAACTAGTGGCATCCCAGAGCAAAAGCCAAAATCAACTCTTCAACACTTCTGAACGGCATCTTCTTGAAGATACCAAATGTAAATGAAAAGAATACAACACAAAAATCCATATGTAACGCCTCTAGCACGGCATATAGATTTGTTTACAAAAATGTCCTATACGTTATATCAATAAAAAAACTGAAGAAAATGGAAACTTACATACAACGGGAAGCAAGGCTGTGATAACACATTCATACGTGCGCATACAAAACAAGATATTCTCCAAACATTCCACATAACAAAATACAAGATAGTTACTTCGAAAAACAATAATACCAAGAAATGGTTAGTCGATGGCAGTGGCAAGTCTTGAAAATAAAACAAGGATAGTAGCATATATAAAAGAAGAATATTAATATGCAGCTTCATCTTTAGCATTCGTAATGGAATTGATTGCTTATATATTTAACGGATTCCAGTTAGCTCGCATCATCGGCATTATCAATTGTTATGGAAGTGATTAGCCAAGTGATCTTTGTGAGAAGTAGAATAAGTAGAGTTAGCTGAAACCAGAACAAACTTGATGAAATGAAAACCTCTGTGACAAACCAATTCTTTTATCTAACCCAAAAAAATTACACCATTAACAGCAACTCATATACACTTACACGTCTATTTTCCATTTTCTTCTCTTAATGACTTTTACAATTCGAGTAGCATCACAAAGCACTAAATACAACCAGCAGAGTATTAAAACCAAAATCACCTCAAGTATATTGGCACAGATAATGGCGGCAATGGCCTTCGCTGCATGAACATTCTCGCCAGCAATAATTGTCAAGTTCGTTATTATAGGTTTCGAGTTGAAAGTCAGCTCAGCTAACGCAGTTTTGTATTGATTCACCAGCTCCTGATGCTGATCTGGGCCACGCACTGAATCGATGCTCTCGGAATCTCGGTTCCTCTGTACCCTCGATCCACCGCCGGAATTCGCAGCCGCCGGCCGTTGAATGACTCCGGCGCGGCCATTAGAGTTACGGTCGGGTGCGGGAGAGTCCTCGTTGAGCTTAAATTTCTTTAAAACCGGTTCTTTGCTAAGAGATCTATCGAACGGTCTGCGTCTATTCTCCATTTTAATTACAAATCACAAAAACTTAAATCCTACAATCCTATTGTACATCTCGGGCCCTATGTCATTACAATTACAAAAATTACAAAAAATTCTTGAATTGTCGCCAATCAAGATTCAAACTGAAGTGTGAAATTACAAAAATTAGTAGCTAAAACTGGAAACCTAACTTCGTAACAAAAATCGAAATCTACATACACAAAGCGTACAGGTATATGAAGCAAAAATTATCACGAATTTTATCCTAAAGTATGGGAAGAGAGAATTTGGGTGTGGGGGTGGGGGTAGGGTTTTTGGTGTTGAATGATGTATGATTGGGGAAGCGCCTTATGATTTGTGTTGAATTTGTGTTAAACGACGATGAAGACGAAAACGGCCCGCACAAAAGAGAAAGAGGTGTGAATATATTGTCTTGGTGGTAGTACAAATGAGCCGAACGGAGCGGGGAGCCGAGAGTGGGCTTAGTTCTAAAATAATGGGTCGGTCCAGTTTAAAATTAATTGGGCTTAACTCTTGAACAAGAGAGTTTGTTCATATCGTAACTTAAAACATTTAGAATTAAATTAATCTAATAGTGGAAATTAGGTTTGTCAATGGTTCGGTTCGAATCAGGTTGTCAATGTTACCTATTTAAATAAAACGTTATGTGTGTAAAATATATATATTTCATTTATTATCGGATACGAATTTATAACAGATTGAACACACCTAAATCAATATTTACTCCACGTGTTTCGAATTTATAATCGAATCTCTAATCAAATTAAAATTTGAATTAATTGGGTTTGGTTCAGCTCAGATTCAAATTGAAATTATTAAACTTATATTTATGTGAAACCAAAGAACCATAAGATTACAAAGTAACCTTTTATATAATAACGTTAAAAATCATCGTGTACGCGTGTTTGTGATTAACTCCTATTTTCACAATGTGTACTACATTTATTCAACTACTTCCATATTTTATAGATTTTAATTGCTAAAAGTGCATAAACTTACAAATATTAGTAAGGGTTTGTTGGATGCTAGGGTGCAGTACACTAATCTGCACTCTTTTGATGATTGACAAGTGTCATTTGTGTTATTTATTTATTTATGTTATCTTATTTTTCTCTCCTTCATAGGACACTTGTCAATCATCAGGAGGTACATATCACTACACTGCACCCTAACATCCAATAAACCGTTAGTAACATAACACTGTAGGTTGTAGTACGATTAAAATTGCGGATGAAATCTGCTGTTACAAAGTCATGTAACATCACGTAGGATTGCTGCCACGTGTCCAAAAATAATTAATGAAAATAACGGAGCATTAACATTTGTTTCTCACTTTCTCTCTTCCGTCTTTTTATTTAGCTGCCACACCATCCCCTAGCCCAACAACTTAATTCGGGATAATTCTTTACTCAAAATAGTAAAAGAAGAGAAAAACAAAATTAAAAACTCTACATGTTTCTACAAATATAAAAGTGAATATGTGTCATTTGGATGATTAACAAGTGTCATTTGTGTTATTTATTTATTTATGTTATCTTATTTTTCTCTCATTCATAGGACACTTGTCAATCATCAGGGGGTGCAGACCACTACACTGCACCCTAACAACCAATAAACCGTTAGTAATATAACATTGTAGGTTGTAGTACGATTAAAATTGTGGATGAAATCCGATGTTACAAAGTCATGTAACATCTCGTTGGATTGCGGCCACGTTCAAAAAATAATTAATGAAAATAACATAGCATTAACGTTTGTTTCTCACTTTCTCTCTTCCGTCTTTTTATTTAGCTGACACACCATCCCTTAGCCCCACAACTTAATTCGGGATAATTCTTTACTCAAAATACTAAAAGAAGAGAAAAACAAAATTAAAAACTCTACATGTTTCTACAAATATAAAAGTGAATATGTCTCATTTGGATGATTGACAAGTGTCATTTGTGTTATATATTTATTTATGTTATCTTATTTTTCTCTCCTTCATAGGACACTTGTCAATCATCAGGGGGTGCAGACCACTACACTGCACCCTAACATCCAATAAACCGTTAGTAACATAACACTGTAGGTTGTAGTACGATTAAAATTGCGGATGAAATCTGATGTTACAAAGTCATGTAACATCTCGTTGGATTGCCGCCACGTTCCAAAAATAATCAATGAAAATGACATAGCATTAACGTTTGTTTCTCACTTTCTCTCTTCCGTCTTTTTATTTAGCTGCCACACCATCCCTCAGCCCCACAACTTAATTCAGGATAATTCTTTACTAAATATAGTAAAAGAAGAGAAAAACAAAATTACAAACTCTACATGTTTCTACAAATATAATATAAAAAGTGAATCTGTGTCATTTGGATGATTGAAAATTGTCATTTGTGTTATTTATTTATTTATGTTATCTTATTTTTCTCTCCTTCATAGGACACTTGTCAATCATCAGGGAGTGCAGACCACTACACTGCACCCCAACATCCAATAAACCGTTAGTAACATAACACTGTAGGCTGTAGTACTATTAAAATTGCGGATGAAATCTGCTGTTACAAGATTGCCGCCACGTGTCCAAAAATAATTAATGAAAATAACGGAGCATTAACATTTGTTTCTCATTTTCTCTCTTCCATCTTTTTATTTAGGTGCAAGCCTGCAACCCCATCCCTCAACCCCACAACTTAATTCAGGATAATTCTTTACTCAAAATAGTAAAAGAAGAGAAAATCAAAATTAAAAACTCTACCTGTTTCTACCAATATAAAAGTGAATTTGTGTCATTTCGATGATTGACAAGTGTCATTTGTGTTATTTAATTATTTATGTTATCTTATTTTTCTCTAGTTCATAGGACACTTGTCAATCATCAGGGGGTGCAGACCACTACATAGCACCCGAACATCCAATAAATCGTTAGTAACATAACACTGTAGCTTGTAGTACGATTAAATTTGCGGATGAAATCTGCTGTTACAAAGTCATGTAACATCTCGTTGGATTGCCGCCACGTGTCCAAAAATAAATAATGAAAATAACGGAACATTAATGTTTGTTTCTCACTTTATCTCTTCCGTCTTTTTATTTAGCTGCCACACCATCCCTCTGCCCCCACAACTTAATTCAGGATAATTCTTTACTAAAAATAGTAAAAGAAGAGAAAAACAAAATTAAAAACTCTACATGTTTCTACAAATATAAAAGTGAATATGTGTCATTTGGATGATTGACAAATGTCATTTGTGTTATTTATTTATTTATGTTATCTTATTTTTCTCTCCTTCATAGAACACTTGTCAATCATCAGAGGGTGCAGAACACTACACTGCACCCTAACATCCAATAAACCGTTAGTAACATAACACTGTATGTTGTATAACAATTAAAATCGCGGATGAAATCTTCTGTTACAAAGTCATGTAACATCTCGTTGGATTGCCGCCTCGTTTCCAAAAATAATTAATGAAAATAAAGGAGCATTAACGTTTGTTTCTCACCTTCTCTCTTCCGCCTTTTTATTTAGCTGCCACACGATCCCTCAGCCCCATAACTTAATTCGGGATAATTCTTTAATCAAAATAGTAAAAGAAGAGAAAAACAAAATTAAAAACTCTACATGTTTCTACAAATATAAAAGTAAATATGTATCATTTTGATGATTGACAAGTGTCATTTGTGTTATTTATTTATTTATGTTATCTTATTTTTCTCTCCTTCATAGGACACTTGTCAATCATTAGGGGGTGCAGACCACTACACTACACCCTAACATCCAACAAACCGTTAGCAACATAACACTGTAGGTTGTAGTACGATTAAAATTGCGGATGAAATCTATTGTTACAAAGTCATGTAACATCTCGTTGGATTGCCACCACGTGTCCAAAAGTAATTAATGAAAATAACGGAGCATTAACGTTTGTTTCTCACTTTCTCTCTTCCGTCTTTTTATTTAGCTGCCACACCATCCCTCAGCCCCACAGGTTAATTCAGGATAATTTTTTACTCAAAATAGTAAAAGAAGAAAAAAACAAAATTAAAAACTCCAGCTGTTTCTACAAATATAAAAGTGAATCTGTGTCATTTGGATGATTGAAAAGTGTCATTTGTGTAATTTATTTATTTATGTTATCTTATTTTTCTCTAATTCATAGGACACTTGTCAATCATCAGGGGGTGCAGACCACTACACTGCACCCCAACATCCAATAAACCGTTAGTAACATAACACTGTAGGTTGTAGTACGATTAAAATTGCGGATGAAATCTGCTGTTACAAGATTGCCGCTACGTGTCCAAAAATAATTAATGAAAATAACGGAGCATTAACATTTGTTTCTCAATTTCTCTCTTCCATCTTTTTAGTTAGCTGACACACCATCCTACAGCCCCACAACTTAATTCAGGGTAATTCTTTACTCAAAAGTAAAAGAAGAGAAAAAGAAAGTTAAAAACTCTACATGTTTCTACAAATATAAAAGTGAATATGTGTCATTTGTGTCATTTTGATGATTGACAAGTGTCATTTGTCTTATTTATTTATTTATCTTATCTTATTTTTCTCTCATTCATTGGACATTTGTCAATCATCAGGGGATGCAGACCACTACACTGCACCCTAACATCCAATAAACCGTTAGTAACATAATACTGTAGCTTGTAGTACGATTAAATTTGCGGATGAAATATGCTGTTACAAAGTCATGTAACATCCCGTTGGATTGCCGCCACGTGTCCAAAAATAAATAATGAAAATAACGAAGCATTAATGTTTGTTTCTCACTTTATCTCTTCCGTCTTTTTATTTAGCTGCCACACAATCCCTCAGCCCCAAAACTTAATTCAGGATAATTCTTTACTAAAAATAGTAAAAGAAGAGAAAAACAAAATTAAAAATTCTACCTGTTTCTACAAATATAAAAGTAAATATGTGTCATTTTGATGATTGACAAGTGTCATTTGTGTTATTTATTTATTTATGTTATCTTATTTTTCTCTCAATCATAGGACACTTGTAAATCATTAGGGGGTGCAGACCACTACACTGCACCCTAACATCCAATAAACCGTTAGCTACATAACACTGTAGGTTGTAGTACGATTAAAATTGCGGATGAAATCTGTTGTTACAAAGTCATGTAACATCTCGTTGGATTGCCGCCACGTGTCCAAAAATAATTAATGAAAATAACGGAGCATTAACGTTTGTTTCTCACTTTTTCTCTTCCGTCTTTTTATTTAGCTGTCACACCATCCCTCAGCCCCACAAGTTAATTCAGGATAATTTTTTACTCAAAATAGTAAAAGAAGAGAAAAACAAATTTAAAAACTCCAGCTGTTTCTACAAATATAAAAGTGAATCTGTGTCATTTGGATGATTAAAAAGTGTCATTTGTGTTATTTATTTATTTATGTTATCTTATTTTTCTCTCATTCATAGGACACTTGTCAATCATCAGGGGGTGCAGACCACTACACTGCACCCCAACATCCAATAAACCGTTAGTAACATAACATTGTGGGTTGTAGTACGATTAAAATTGCGGATGAAATCTGCTGTTACAAGATTGCCGCCACGTGTCCAAAAATAATTAATTAAAATAACGGAGCATTAACATTTGTTTCTCAATTTCTCTTTTCCATCTTTTTATTTAGCTGCCACACCATCCCACAGCCCCACAACTTAATTCAGGATAATTCTTTACTCAAAATAGTAAAATAATAGAAAAACAAAGTTAAATACTCTACATGTTTATACAAATATAAAAGTGAATCTGTGTCATTTGTGTCATTTTGATTATTGAAAAGTGTCATTTGTGTCATTTATTTATTTATCTTATCTTATTTTTCTCTCATTCATAGGACACTTGTCAATCATCAGAGGGTGCAGACCACTACACTGCAACCTAACATCCAATTAACCGTTAGTAACATAACACTGTAGGTTGTAGTACAATTGAAATTGCGGATGAAATCTGCTGTTACAAAGTCATGTAACATCTCGTTGGATTGCCGCCACGTGTCCAAAAATAATTAATGAAAATAACGGATCATTAACGTTTGTTTGTCACTTTCTCTCTTCCGTCTTTTTATTTAGCTGCCACACCATCCATCAGCCCCACAACTTAATTCGGGATAATTCTTTACTCAAAATACTAAAAGAAGAGAAAAACAAAATTAAAAACTCTACGTGTCTCTACAAATATAAAAGTGAATATGTGTCATTTGGAAGATTGACAAGTGTCATTTGTGTTATTTATTTATTTATGTTATCTTATTTTTCTCTCCTTCATAGGACACTTGTCAATCATCAGGGGGTGCATACCACTACACTGCACCCTAACATCCAATAAACCGTTAGTAACATAACACTGTAGGTTGCAGTACGTTTAAAATTGCGGATGAAATCTGATGTTACAAAGTCATGTAACATCTCGTTGGATTGCCGCCACGTTCCAAAAATAATCAATGAAAATAACATAGCATTAATGTTTGTTTCTCACTTTCTCTCTTCCGTCTTTTTATTTAGCTGCCACACCATCCCTCAGCCCCACAACTTAATTAAAGATAATTCTTTACTCAAAATAGTAAAAGAAGAGAAAAACAAAATTAAAAACTCTATATGTTTCTACAAATATAATATAAAAGTGAATATGTGTCATTTGGATGGTTGAAAAGTGTCATTTGTGTTATTTATTTATTTATGTTACCTTATTTTTCTTTCCTTCATAGGACACTTGTCAATCATTAGGGGGTGCAGACCAATACACTGCACCCCAACATCCAATAAACCGTTAGTAACATAACATTGTAGGTTGTAGTACGATTAAAATTGCGGATGAAATCTGCTGTTACAAGATTGCCGCCATGTGTCCAAAAATAATTAATGAAAATAACGGAGTATTAACATTTGTTTCTCATTTTCTCTCTTCCATCTTTTTATTTAGCTGCAAGCCTGCAACACCATCCCTCAACCCCACAACTTAATTCAGGATAATTCTTTACTCAAAATAGTAAAAGAATAGAAAATCAAAATTAAAAACTCTACCTGTTTCTTCAAATACGAAAGTGAATCTGTGTCATTTGTGTCATTTCGATGATTGTCAAGTGTCATTTGTGTTATTTATTTATTAATGTTATCTTATTTCTCTGTCATTCATAGGACATTTGTCAATCTTCAGGGGGTGCAGACCACTACACTGCACCCTAACATAACATAACACTGTAGCTTGTAGTACGATTAAATTTGCGGATGAAATCTGCTGTTACAAAGTCATGTAACATCTCGTTGGATTGTCGCCACTTGTCCAAAAATAATTAATGAAAATAACGGAACATTAATGTTTGTTTCTCACTTTATCTCTTCCGTCTTTTTATTTAGCTGCCAAAACATCCCTCTGCCCCACAACTTAATTCAGGATAATTTTTTACTAAAAATAGTAAAAGAAGAGAAAAACAAAATTAAAAACTCTACCTGTTTCTACAAATTTAAAAGTGAATTTGTGTCATTTGGATGATTAACAAGTGTCATTTGTGTTATTTATTTATTTATGTTATCTTATTTTTCTCTCCTTCATAGGACACTTGTCAATCATCAGGAGGTGCAGACCACTACACTGCACCCTAACAACCAATAAACCGTTAGTAATATAACATTGTAGGTTGTAGTACGATTAAAATTGTGGATGAAATCCGATGTTACAAAGTCATGTAACATCTCGTTGGATTGCGGCCACGTTCAAAAAATAATTAATGAAAATAACATAGCATTAACGTTTGTTTCTCACTTTCTCTCTTCCGTCTTTTTATTTAGCTGACACACCATCCCTTAGCCCCACAACTTAATTCGGGATAATTCTTTACTCAAAATACTAAAAGAAGAGAAAAACAAAATTAAAAACTCTACATGTTTCTACAAATATAAAAGTGAATATGTCTCATTTGGATGATTGACAAGTGTCATTTGTGTTATATATTTATTTATGTTATCTTATTTTTCTCTCCTTCATAGGACACTTGTCAATCATCAGGGGGTGCAGACCACTACACTGCACCCTAACATCCAATAAACCGTTAGTAACATAACACTGTAGGTTGTAGTACGATTAAAATTGCGGATGAAATCTGATGTTACAAAGTCATGTAACATCTCGTTGGATTGCCGCCACGTTCAAAAAATAATCAATGAAAATGACATAGCATTAACGTTTGTTTCTCACTTTCTCTCTTCCGTCTTTTTATTTAGCCGCCACACCATCCCTCAGCCCCACAACTTAATTCATGATAATTCTTTACTAAATATAGTAAAAGAAGAGAAAAACAAAATTACAAACTCTACATGTTTCTACAAATATAATATAAAAGTGAATCTGTGTCATTTGGATGATTGAAAAATGTCATTTGTGTTATTTATTTATTTATGTTATCTTATTTTTCTCTCCTTCATAGGACACTTGTCAATCATCAGGGAGTGCAGACCACTACACTGCACCCCAACATCCAATAAACCGTTAGTAACATAACACTGTAGGCTGTAGTACTATTAAAATTGCGGATGAAATCTGCTGTTACAAGATTGCCGCCACGTGTCCAAAAATAATTAATGAAAATAACGGAGCATTAACATTTGTTTCTCATTTTCTCTCTTCCATCTTTTTATTTAGGTGCAAGCCTGCAACCCCATCCCTCAACCCCACAACTTAATTCAGGATAATTCTTTACTCAAAATAGTAAAAGAAGAGAAAATCAAAATTAAAAACTCTACCTGTTTCTACCAATATAAAAGTGAATTTGTGTCATTTCGATGATTGACAAGTGTCATTTGTGTTATTTAATTATTTATGTTATCTTATTTTTCTCTAGTTCATAGGACACTTGTCAATCATCAGGGGGTGCAGACCACTACATAGCACCCGAACATCCAATAAATCGTTAGTAACATAACACTGTAGCTTGTAGTACGATTAAATTTGCGGATGAAATCTGCTGTTACAAAGTAATGTAACATCTCGTTGGATTGCCGCCACGTGTCCAAAAATAAATAATGAAAATAAGGGAACATTAATGTTTGTTTCTCACTTTATCTCTTCCGTCTTTTTATTTAGCTGCCACACCATCCCTCTGCCCCCACAACTTAATTCAGGATAATTCTTTACTAAAAATAGTAAAAGAAGAGAAAAACAAAATTAAAAACTCTACATGTTTCTACAAATATAAAAGTGAATCTGTGTCATTTGGATGATTGACAAATGTCATTTGTGTTATTTATTTATTTATGTTATCTTATTTTTCTCTCCTTCATAGAACACTTGTCAATCATCAGAGGGTGCAGAACACTACACTGCACCCTAACATCCAATAAACCGTTAGTAACATAACACTGTATGTTGTATAACAATTAAAATCGCGGATGAAATCTGCTGTTACAAAGTCATGTAACATCTCGTTGGATTGCCGCCTCGTGTCCAAAAATAATTAATGAAAATAAAGGAGCATTAACGTTTGTTTCTCACCTTCTCTCTTCCGCCTTTTTATTTAGCTGCCACACGATCCCTCAGCCCCATAACTTAATTCGGGATAATTCTTTAATCAAAATAGTAAAAGAAGAGAAAAACAAAATTAAAAACTCTACTTGTTTCTACAAATATAAAAGTAAATATGTATCATTTTGATGATTGACAAGTGTCATTTGTGTTATTTATTTATTTATGTTATCTTATTTTTTTCTCCTTCATAGGACACTTGTCAATCATTAGGGGGTGCAGACCACTACACTACACCCTAACATCCAACAAACCGTTAGCAACATAACACTGTAGGTTGTAGTACGATTAAAATTGCGGATGAAATCTATTGTTACAAAGTCATGTAACATCTCGTTGGATTGCCACCACGTGTCCAAAAGTAATTAATGAAAATAACGGAGCATTAACGTTTGTTTCTCACTTTCTCTCTTCCGTCTTTTTATTTAGCTGCCACACCATCCCTCAGCCCCACAGGTTAATTCAGGATAATTTTTTACTCAAAATAGTAAAAGAAGAAAAAAACAAAATTAAAAACTCCAGCTGTTTCTACAAATATAAAAGTGAATCTGTGTAATTTTGATGATTGAAAAGTGTCATTTGTGTAATTTATTTATTTATGTTATCTTATTTTTCTCTAATTCATAGGACACTTGTCAATCATCAGGGGGTGCAGACCACTACACTGCACCCCAACATCCAATAAACCGTTAGTAACATAACACTGTAGGTTGTAGTACGATTAAAATTGCGGATGAAATCTGCTGTTACAAGATTGCCGCTACGTGTCCAAAAATAATTAATGAAAATAACGGAGCATTAACATTTGTTTCTCAATTTCTCTCTTCCATCTTTTTAGTTAGCTGACACACCATCCTACAGCCCCACAACTTAATTCAGGATAATTCTTTACTCAAAAGTAAAAGAAGAGAAAAACAAAGTTAAAAACTCTACATGTTTCTACAAATATAAAAGTGAATATGTGTCATTTGTGTCATTTTGATGATTGACAAGTGTCATTTGTGTTATTTATTTATTTATGTTATCTTATTTTTCTCTCATTCATAGGACATTTGTCAATCATCAGGGGATGCAGACCACTACACTGCACCCTAACATCCAATAAACCGTTAGTAACATAATACTGTAGCTTGTAGTACGATTAAAATTGCGGATGAAATATGCTGTTACAAAGTCATGTGACATCTCGTTGGATTGCCGCCACGTGTCCAAAAATAAATAATGAAAATAACGAAGCATTAATGTTTGTTTCTCACTTTATCTCTTCCGTCTTTTTATTTAGCTGCCACACCATCCCTCAGCCCCACAATTTAATTCAGGATAATTCTTTACTCAAAATAGTAAAATAAGAGAAAAACAAAATTAAAAACTCTACCTGTTTCTACAAATATAAAAGTGAATATGTCAAGACCCCAAATTTAATTTTTAGCATTAATCAGCAAAATGAAGAAAAAGTGGCATCGATTAAGAAGATTCATCCATCATTATCAGTGGGTTGAGGTCAGAGAGACTATTCTTCGAGTATGTATAATCGAATTCCATTCTGAAAGAGGCAAAATCAGATCGTATAATTTCTCATATAAGGATAAATATGTGGAAATCACGGCTATGGATTCGAGGGATCCATTTTCTGATTTTTTGGTTTCAATGGAGGAATGGTGGAGGCACATGGGTTGAAAGATTGGGAGTGTTTGGAAGAATTGCTGACTTACTGTAGAGTTAATAGAAAAGATAATTTGACCAAAAAAAATGTTGAAAAGATAATCATGGTTTTGTGGATTAAATTGCTGTCTTTTTATTGGGTTTGTAGAATTCCGCTTGCCTACAATTATGAATTATCACACTTGCACGTGACTCCATTTTGGGAATTCAAATGTGGGTTGAGAGACGTGACAACGAAACAAAGAGACGGAAGAGAGAAACAAACATCAGTCCTCCGTTATTTTTATTAATTACTTCTATATTTAGACAGGTGACGACAATCCAACGGCGTAACAGGAGATTTTACACAGCTTGTTAAAGCAGATTTGAAGCGTTAAAATTGTTAGAATGTTCAGGATTTTCCAAAAAATCAGAATAATTACCCAAATTAGATTGTCATCATCACAGTCCTGTAGTACAAATGACTTAATTAAGAAGTAATTTATCAACAGAGACTTTGGCACAAATTGAATCTCACAATATGATTGGTTGAAGTGACGAAAAAGACTCGTCAGGTGCCCCCGCCCACATAACGAGAATTCAGCCCACCAACAGTGCAGTAAACGCGGCAAAACTGTCCGAAAAGAACATCCCATCCCAGTAGGACCACACAAAATATCTTTCCTTATTTGGACCCCACCTGTCTACTCCCGCTCCTATTCCCACCACACACACACACACACACACACACACACACACACACACACACACACCCCCCTCTTCCTAGCAGCCCACAAATTATCATCAATTTATTGTTCATATTTTCTTGTAAAAAGAAAAAATCAATTTATTTTTCATACTTCCTTGTTTAAATTTACAGCTAAATAAATATCAAACTTTGTAATTGATTTTCAGAACAAAAAATAAAAAAGTTATTGAACGGAAAAAACAATATCATGTTATACAGTTAATATTTGGTTGTCGGTAAAATCTTTTTATATATATAAAAAAAAAAGAATCCACTATAAACGTATTTTTTTACAAAAAAAAGATATTATATGAAGGTAATTATGATTATTCTAGTATATTAAAGTTTAAAAAGGAAATGATGTTACACACTCACTGCGAGTAGGCAAACGACAAATAACCACCGCCTTACCGGCAGTTTCTTGATATTTTCCCCAATACCAACCTATATATATCCAGGCCCACCCCCGTGTCACCGACTTTTTCCCCTCATTTACAAACAACAAGTCACAATATCCCCTGTTTCTCCCACAAAAAAAAAAGGAAAGGTTC
Organism: Penstemon barbatus; assembly: GCA_003313485.2. Taxonomy (NCBI): domain Eukaryota; kingdom Viridiplantae; phylum Streptophyta; class Magnoliopsida; order Lamiales; family Plantaginaceae; genus Penstemon; species Penstemon barbatus. Next base: position 4,476,040 of record CM064882.1, on the reverse strand, counting down.
ACACAGTTCTTCTTTGGCGATGGAATCTGATGAAAATCAAAACCCATTTCCTCCTCCGGCACCACCGCAACCGCCGTTTCCACCTCCGATTTCTTTCCCTTTACCTTTGTCAGTGGCCTCTCCATTTCCCGAACCTTTATCGATTCCCCCTATCTCGAGCTTCCAAACCCAATTTGAAAGCAGGGGAGGGGGAGAAGAGAATTTATCGGGTGTGCCGCAGCCTTTGGAATCATTACACGAGTCTCCAGTTCCTCCGTTTCTGTCCAAAACATTTGATTTAGTGGACGACCCATCACTGGATGCCATAATTTCTTGGGGTGAAAAGGGTAATAGCTTTGTTGTGTGGGATCCCGTGGAGTTTGCGAGGATGATTTTGCCTAGGAATTTCAAGCACAATAATTACTCCAGCTTTGTTCGTCAGCTTAATACATATGTGGGTATTCGTTTAATTTATCACTGGAATGCTCTTCGTGTTCTTGAATTTCTTCTTTTGTTTTGATTTCTGTAGAGTTTACTTTTAATGTAATTTTTGGATTTCTTATGTAATTTTTTTTTGTTAAATTTCGTTTCTTGTAAGTTTCTATTGTATGTTCTTTTTGCAATTGTATATTGCTGGACTTTTTAGAACTTTGCTCCATTTTGTGATGTAATTTGTAATGGAATTTGTTGAAATAAGAGTTCAGACTGTGAGTTTTATTGGCCTATATCGGACTCTTTTTTTAGTAAATTTTGATTAATTCTGAGATACTAAATCACAAAGAACATCTGATGAAATTGGAAAGTCCACCATTTAACAGGTAAATTTTTGGCTTTAATGTGTATTTACCTAATTTATTTCATGAACTTGTAGTTTGATGAAAGATTTTACTAATCTTTTATTAAGTCTAGTGCAGTGAAGCTCCTCTTACTGCTGGATATTGGACATTCGTGTATACTTTCGTTACCAATATAATTATTGAAGTTTATTTAGGAAATGAAAAATTACTGTATTTGATTTTAGTCACTTCTAATTTCTCTTTTGGGTTCGTATATTACAGGGATTTCGCAAAATTGATACAGACAAATGGGAATTCGCGAACGAAGGATTTCTAAGAGGACAAAAGCATATGCTGAAAAATATCCAAAGGCGTAGTAGATCCTCTCAGTCTCATCAGATTGGAAGTTCCTCTGGATCATCTACCGAGGCTAACAGAGCTTTATTAGAAGATGAGATCGAACGTTTAAGACAAGAAAGAAGTTCAATGAAGCAAGAAGTAGCCGAGTTGCAAAATCAGCAGCGTGTTACAATTAAGCACATGGAAATCGTTAACGAAAAGCTAGTGGCAGCAGAGAAAAGACAGAAGCAAATGATATCATTCTTAGCGAAAATGTTCCAAAACCCCGCATTTATATCTCGTCTTGAACAAACAAGGGAGACAAAGACAATTACGTCCCCGAGAAGCACCCGAAAATTCATAAAACATCAAAAGAATGAGCTCGGTGCATCAAGTTCATCCCTAGAAGGGCAAATAGTGAAGTACGAGCCCGAGCTCCGTGATTTTTCTGTTCTAGACGATAAATTTCCCTATTTGCAAGATATTGGACAAGATGATTTGGAATTGGTGCACGAACTTCTCGGTGCACCAGAAACGGTTGAATCCGTCCCGGCCCCAGGGGACATTGATCCACCTATTAAAGGTAAGGGTGTAGAGATTCTTCCACCACAGTCCAAAAACGAGTATTTTGTCTCGTTTCCCGAAGACTTAATACCAAGAACTGAAGGTATGACCACTGAAGATGTATGGAGCATGGGTTTTGAAGCCAGTGCTGGTATGTCTAGTTCTTCTACCGAGTTATGGGGTAATTTTAGCGGTTTTGGTGAGCCAGAATTAGGTGTTAGCGGTGGATTATCGGATATTTGGGACATAGGTTCATTTCAGGACGCAGGAAGTTCAGGCATCGAGAAGTGGCCAGATGAAGACCCTCCCTCTGTCGAGTTTGAGAAACGAGATAGTTCTAAGAAAATGGATCCATAGTTTGGATCCTAGTATATGATTTGATTGATTAATTGCAGATGTGATATTGAACTTTTATTCCATATATTATTTCATTTGATAATAATTTTTCACTTTATCATCAATTTTATCTGCTAATTAGGCATAAGTATTTCTGTTAGTTTTGTCTTCATTTTTATTTAGTGTTATATAGTCTGCAAAACTTGAATTAATTTGTATATTTGTGAGTTATGGACCTGCAGGTTTACGTCATTTGTTGGGAATCGGATTCTTTCGGGGGCTGAATCCGGAGGTCCACAGTTTATCAGAGGTAAGCATATTATTTGAAAAGTAAACACATTTTCTCTTATCATATTGATATTCATTCTGTAACTATAATAGAATTTTGCTAATCTGGTTGGTTAGTAAAGGATCTGCATTCATGGTATATAGTGATGGTCTGACTACTCAAAACTAATTATAAGTTCGACGTGGGATCATCCCAATCGAGCATTTTCAATTCCTAATTGACGTTTTTTATTTTTTGGTAAAATGATAATAATCTTGTCAAACTGTGTTTTGTAATAAGAACAGCATATCTAACATTTACAGACTTCATCAAGATATATGCGGACGATGAAAAAATGAAGAAAAAAGGAAATAAATGGTCCTAGGTAAGTATGTAATGCTTTGATTTCATTACGCCCCTTAATTTTTTATAGTATCTGTTTGAGGAAAGTGAAATTGTGAAGGCAAATTTTTTTGAATCTCTTTTATTCTCAAATTCACTCTAAAACAAATTACCTATTACTAATTTTGAAGTCTCTTTGTCTCTTCTTAACTTCAGCTGAGGTTTTATTTGTCTCTTGACTTTCTATTTTGGGTTCTTTATGCATAGAAGTGAGTCTTTTGCTCAAAAACAAGATCCTTTGCCTCAACAAAGGAAAGGGGAGACGAAGAATGTGGCTGTGTTGGTGAATGAAGAAGCCAAGTATAGAGCTATAATACCTACTTTGAAGAAGCTTACTCATTTTCTATTGTAACTTCTCTTATCCTCATTTATATTCCGAAATCTTATTTATTTATTTATTTTTATTTTCCGGTGGTCTGATAGAATGATAATCTTTGTTGCATTTTTGTAACGACCATTTGGAATTGATATCAACTACTTTATTGATGGAAAAAGCACAAAAGTTATGAATTGTTGCCACTATAATGGAGAGACCAAACCTACTTATGAATTATGATGACATCCTTCGAAGATGTTAGAATACTCCAGAATGTAGACTCGTCTCCTTGCCACGAATATGGTTATTGGAAATTTAGTTAATCTTCTGATGTAGGGAAAAATGGGCAGTATTTTGAAATAATTTATATTAGTCAAGGATATGTTGGATTTGTGACTTGAGATCGTGTTTGATGGATGTTAGGGTGTTTATTAATTATATTAGAAACATTATTCTATTAAGATTCTACTAGCATTTAGAAGAAAATTAGATTAGGAATTTTATTCTTTTTAGTAATGTTGGTATTTTAGGGTTTGTATCTATATAAAGTCCTGTAAGCCCAAAGGTTGAAGATAATTTTTTTACTCTTGCTTTTATGAACTTTAGTTATTTTCTCTGTTTTGAGAATAAATTTTTATAGCTTTGACGCTGGTCTAGCTAATTGCACTTCCGTTCTGCGTCATCTTCCTACAATTACGACTTTGATTTTTAATCTGATTAACAGAATTCATTCGATAGTTGAAAATTTAGTTGATATTCCTTTTGGTTACCACTATCATTTGCCTGTAAAAATGAATTAATGAATCCGTATCTCCTTTACTTGAACACGGGTTTCTGGTTACCACTATGATGGTATCATGGTATCTAAAGACAGTTCTGATTAAAGAAAGTTATGTAATTATTTAAGGAAGAAAAAGAATTATCTCAAAAATAAAAAATAAAAAAAAGTTGTATATATACATACATTACATTTGAAATTTGAAAAAGAAGAGGCGACACATTAAACAATATTCCAATGCATCATCCTAATTACTAAATAATGATTCTCACGGATACGTTGTGTTTCCCATATACTCTTCTCTTATAGGATAATTCAAATACTGGGACCATTCTGGGCCAAGATGCATTTCGCTCCCGAAGACCCAGTATTAAGCAAATAATGCGCAAATAGGATTTGGAAGACTATATAACATTATCACCTCTTAAACAAATGATACATTATACAACATATAAACAGTATACTTACATATATATTCTGCAAACCGTTTTCTACACTGCATTACTACGTCATCATAAACTGTTGCTACTGCATGTGCATATATTTTCTTATAACAATTTCTTAATGGCCTGAAAAAAGAAAATGCAGATTCTCATGGTTCCTATAAATGAAAATAGCTTCCTGAATTGTGCGTAAAAGAAAAAATATATATCTGTATTCTCAAATCACCATTTGAACTATCATGTACACCAAAGTACCTGCATAAACATCAGAAAAAAAAACATCAGAGCGCAATCGCGCATGTATTAGATTTGAAACCAAGAGAAATTTCAAATTTCTCTATTAACCTAACAATCTAATAACATAGGTGTCTGAATACCCAGTGAGCCTTATATTTGACATTATTATTCCGAAAAAGGAAACAATCTAAACCTCCACACATGAAGAGCCCACAATGTGAATAACCCACACATTGATGTTCAGTAATCAGCCCGAGTACACTTTTAAGATTGAGGTATAAGATGTTCATACATTTGCATTTTCAATCTATTTTTATGCATGTCATGTTCAAACATTAGCCAACTATTTTTATGAATGTCATGTTCAAATAATTAGTATCATCAGTCAAAACCCTTTCTGAACACAAGTCCTAGCAATTTAAAATTCGTAAGTTAAACACATGCCCAAATTTGACAGTAATATAAATGGAAATTTTTGAGTGATCTAAGATGATTTTAGAAAACTGCTCAAATTTAGTCCTGTCTGGTCATCAAGAAATATTTTTTCCAGTTTATCAGCTATCTCTGGCTTCGACGGGACAGAAGCTAAAACTGGATTATAATTCCTAAAGGTAAGATTTAACTGTTCAGTACAAGTCAAGTAAGAGGTTTCGAGATGAACACAACTTACCCAATCTGAGCAGTTTTCCTGCAAGAAATTGGATCTGAAGAATGTTGTAAAACATTAAAATTGAGATTTTCTGCTGTCTACAGTTTCACGTGGCACGACCTGGCTGAGTCGTTGGTGGAGACTTAATCAATGCTTTCAAAGAGTCCATGATACTAGCAAAGGAGGGCCGTTTCCAAGGTTCCCTGCAGTTTGATTGACTAAAGTGAGTAAAAATATTAATTCAACTCAAGACAGGTCTAATTATTGAAGGTCTAAAGTTGGCTAGTTTTGTCCCATCTCTCCGTATGAATTTATGGGAGACTAATTAGTCTCATGATAGTAAAATTTCCCATGGATTCGTTAATTTTCATGGCCAAGTTTGAAGCAATTGAAGTTGCATAAAAATAAATACGAGGAAAGTTAATAGGGTGCATGAAAAGGTACATAGGCCGCAATGAAAACACCAATTAATACAGATTTTGTGTAATCACGCTAAACACGTATGTTGATATACAGTTCCTATTTTATCCCCTCAAAAAGTAATATTGTTTCCTTTTCCTAATTATAAGATGAAACCAGATAGTTTACTCACATCGCCCAACAGGATTCAATTATGGCTGCTACATGAGGATTCACATCCCTCGGGATTTCAAGCCTTTTCCCCTTAAAACCAACAGCTGCTACAACCTAGAAGAATCAGAAAATAAGTTAAATCTCACCATTTAAATGAGCTCAAGCAAAATTATAAATGAAATGATTATTGCACAAATCCTTAAAGAAACTGAGGCACGACTTTGAAGAAAAACCATCACCGAGAAGGATAAAGAGCTGTCAGCCTTTTTCATTTTTTTCCTCTTCTCCTTTATTTATTTTATTTAAGATAATTGTCCTTAAATCATTCTTTCCTTCGATGACATTAAATGAGAAGTCTCCACTTCCTAGAATTACTAAAACACAATCTCAAAGTGGTGCTTGTATGGAAACGAATGCCACCGGTGATGAAAACCAAGAGGCGGGTACTTATATTTAAGAGACTAGGGAATGGTGCAGTTCATTTGGTTTATGACGGTGCAGTTCATTTTGTTTTGGAAAGATACAAAATTTTGTTCCAATGTTGTACCCTTGAATGTCAGAGTAAATTCACCAACCTGTGCAGGATTCAAATTACCCCAGGGTTGTTGCAACGTTGCAATCTCCCATAAAATCACACCAAAACTATACAGATCTGATTTTTCATTAGATGGTTCATCACGGAGCACTTCAGGTGCCATCCATTCAGGCTACAGGATAAAGTAAATAAATAGAAATAAAATTAATCTTCTTACTAATGTAGAGCACAAAACAGTAAATATGTAGGCATTGAATTATTGCATATATAAGATTAAACTTACAGTTCCGGCAGCAGACTTGGATGAAAGATATGTGTTTGGTTTTAAACGGGAAAGACCAAAGTCACAGACCTGAGGAATACATAACACAGTTAAGGATCTATGCAAAGAAAGAAATATTATATCAATTTTGATATGAACAAGGACGTATCTAACGGCTGTGAAAAGATATTCAATTAAGATACAGAATGAATAAACTAATAAAATAGAGACAGGAAAGGAAAGGAAATATGGCCTTTGGTCTATCACCTACACTACTTTTAAAGAGTTTGGAGGAACATGCTGATTTCCTTGATAACAAATGATGCCCCAACAGCACTTCTATCAAAGTTCATTATTCAAAACCTCACTTTTTTAACTGTACAAATGAATGATCTCTGCTTAAATTGATTAACAGATGTTTTCTGCATGATGCCATTAAAACTTGAGAGCATCACATAATTTTATCCAAAAAAGAAAACAAAACTATGCAGTTCACGATGAAAGATTTCCTAGAATATTTGTGATTATGTAAATATTTGATTAGGTCCTATTTTAGGTCTATAGAGTGATTCTTGGGCTAGGATAGAGATCTTAGAAATCAGTTTATATTTTATCTTTTATTAGGGAGATTAGGTATCGTTTTTGTCTCCTAGAATAGACCTATAAATACATGTACAGGAATACAAGAAAAGCATTCAGCCAAATGAATCCATTATTCTGTTTTCAGCTTCACAAAATAATTATTTTCACCAGTTAGCAAGCAAAATGTTGATGCATATCAAGAAAACCATTCTATTACCTTCACAGTATACTTTCTGTCAACTAAAAGATTAGGAGATTTCAAGTCCCGATGAACAATAGGAGGATTACGTTTATGAAGATAATTCATTCCTTTCGCCTGTATAAAAAGTATAAGTCCAAAGATTAGAACGTAGGGGGACAGATAGGCACAAAATACCACTCTGTTGGAGGCGGAGGGGGGAAGGGAGGGGGGAAGAGGACATTTGGAGGATGGTATAGATTAGAAATATGGATGTTAAAAGCATTTCAACCAACAATAAGTTAGGAGTGCATACAATATCATAAGCCATGCTCAACCGACGTCTCTCATCCAACACCTCCTTTGCACCAGGTTTATGCAAAAGTCTATATAGACTACCTCTGAAATGAAAATTTAACTCATACAGTTAAAGTAGAGCTCAGAAAGCAAAGTACATATGCTAACTAATATTTGAAGTTCAAAATTAACAGCATATACCTTGATAAATATTCTGTTACTATAGACAAGTTTGGCGGTTCGGTTACAGCACCCATAAAAAGCACAATGTTTGGATGGCGCAATCTTTTCATAATTGCCACCTATCACAAGCAAGAAAGTGTAGTTAAAACACCAATCAGTGTAAACGTATAACAGTTGAACAAGAGTACCCGCACCTACCTCTCGTAAAAATTCCTTAAATCGCTCTGCATGAAAGTCTTGTTCCATGAGAATCTTCACAGCAACATCCTGAAAGGTATCCGCCAGTGTAAGATTTAAAATCAAAAACATTAAGGACCTTATAAAAGCAAGAACTGAACATATACCGATAATAAGTAACTAATCACAAAAACAATGGACTTAGAATTGATACATAAGAAAACAGAATGGGTCATGAGTTCAAGGTCCCAAATGTGCAGCTACGTGTAACATCTTGAAAAAATAGAAGGATGGATATCTTACGGAACCATTCCACTCGGCACGATGAACTGTTCCAAAAGAACCTACAAAAGGAACAAGCAAATCGTTAGGCATACAATCAAGACAAACACAGAAGTGCTATTCTTCTTTATACCATTGAAATCTAAGATAATGTAGATGCTAAGAAAGGCTTATGAGCAAGATTAGAAAAGTACCTGCCCCTATTCTCTCCTTTAGATCAAGATCACTCCAGGGAATGTTCAGATCTTCTACATCAAAAGTAAATTCACTTGGTCTGGATGGAACTAGTTGACCCCCTTCACCGAATCTCATATCTTTACTTGTATTTACTCTTGGATCCAGCAGGGAAATTAGTGGCTGAACATCCTTATGTGCAGTTGGAGGTATGGGCTTTATGTTTGCGGAGCTTACAACATCCTGAGCATTAAATGGTCTGGAAAGCAATTGCTCTTTACCCCGAACCTTTATCCAGGAAGTAGTGGGAAACTGTGGCATGTTAGAAATTTCCTCTTGATTGCTTGAGGTGGCTGGACAGCAGGTTCTATCGACATAAGCTCCATCTGGTTGTTTAGGATACAATGGATCACCAGTATCACCATCAATAACAGTTCCAGCTGTGACAACAAGCTTTTTAAGTCAGAATTCAAGCCAATCAAATAAAAGGATTGGATATCAAACAAATAGTTATATGGTTTCAGCAAAGAAAAGAAGTATTTACATGGTTTACTAGGCATCAACATAGTTTAGAGAAAGTGAATAAGGTACGTTACGCAAAAAGTGCAAGGCATCATATAAAATTGTGCTTATATTATGTTGTGCAAAAGGACAAGCAATTTAGATTAAAAATCCAAATCTAAAATGAAAAACAAAAATTTCGATATTCATAGGAATATTCCAAATGATACAAATAACCTAATAAGTTGAATGCTAAAACAAGACTTTGGTTCGATCGGACCAATTTGGATCCAATCAATTTCCAATATATATACAAGTGGGACTTCCAACCTACCCACCCACTTGCCACCATTGGGAGTCCAAGAGAAGGTTAGAGATCCACATAAAATCAAAAGGTAGTAAGGTCAAATTTGTACAGATAATCACCTGCTAAAGAATCATCGAATACAAGATTAAGTGATTGAAAGTCTGAAAAATACTGTTTGGCCAGCGACTTGAAATCAATTATAGGTTCCACCTGCCTGAATCGTGGAAAGCGCAATGGTGAAGAAATTGAGATCGTAGAAGGACCATTGAGCAAGGAATCAGGCTCGCATAAGTATCCTGGTTTCTCTACCAAATCTATAAGATACTCCCTGTGATGTCAATGTCAAAATGGTTAGATGAGTGCAACATTTGTTATTTCTATTAACAACCATATATACACGACATGTATTAGTCACTTATCACAAGTTAGAGCACTGCAAAAAAAATGTACTTCGAAAGTCCAAGTAGCTGCCATCAGCCTCAAAAAAATGACACAAATAAATAGATAAGGAGTGAGACTCGTGTAAACATTCTCCACCATTGTACGTTGTATAGAACACGTAGAACCAGAGTATTGCAAGACTTTTTACCTACTGACTTCTATATAGTAATATTTGAAGGGAAAAAAATATAGCATGTAGAAGTGATCAAAATAAAATGCCTCTAGAATATGATTCTTCTACTTAAGCCAGAGAAGTAACTTTTGATTTTGTTCTATAGTGAATAAATGGATGCGATAAGATGGCAAGCAACAAGTATTACCTGTCAGGCCCAAAACGAACAAGACAGGATGAAGCATGTTCTCTAGTACAATATTTACATCCTTTTGCAATTCGACATGGTAAGCCAATACTGTCAGCTAGCACCTGACAAAATAATATAATATTAGATGCCCATCGGCAACCAGTTACCCAAAATTGAATCTAAAAGCAAAAGAGAAAACTATCTTACAGAATATTATGCAAAAACATACTAGAGAAACATGAATAAATGAGCAAAGAATTACCATTAAAGAAGAAAGGGAAAATTAAGAGCTTGGAGGAAGAACAATATGAAACAGAAAAAGTCTAACGCGAGTGAGCTGATCCTAGTCATAAATGAGGTACAGACTTATAGTCATCAATCCTTGCCAACCACAAAAATCAAAAGAATCTCAACTCTTTTACTATTCCCCGACCCAGTGAAAATGCCCTCTACATTTCTTCTTACACACCATCAACCACCACAATATATCAAACTCCTCGAGATATGCCACAAAGCAACGATTGGAGTCATTCAGATTCACAATTCTACTCTAACATTTAGAAAAATTGATCATTTTTTTTCATTTTCCCAGGGTTGAAGGAATCCGGGGACAGGGGTTCGAGCGGTAAGTCCCGCTGTTGGTATTGACTTTGTATATGTTTGTTGGAACAATCAAACAACCCTCCAACATCAATCGTCACAATTCACCTGTACCACCACTGGCATTGGCAGTTGATATTATATTTTCCTAATTTTCATATCAACAAATCTAGGTTATCTATTTTAATTCATATTTCATTTTACCTGCGATACAACTTATACCTGAAAAAATTTCTCGTTACCACAAGAAAATAAAACATGCAAACGAGTTCAGGGTTTTGCTGCTTTCTATTGGAATTTGGTCAATTATTTTGGTTTTATAATGTGCAGTGCTAGCGACATCACAAAGGAAGACAAAGAACAATGGGTGAGCAGCAAGGTTGTCATAAAAATAAATGCAAAATAGATTGTCAATTATTTTGGTTTTACAATGTGCACTGCTAGCGACATCACAAAGGAAGAGAAAGAACAATGGGTGAGCTGCAGGGTTATCAAAAGAATAAATGCAAATAGGTTAGGGACCTTAGGGTTTTCTTTTTTCAAAGAGCTTGTAAGTACACAAACATGTCTTTTAGCATATTCTTAAAATACATGAAACTACTTTTCTGTTGGACGAGCAAAAACAAAAGCAACTTGGCTATATTTGGCAAGTCTGGGTCCAGTTCAGGTATTTATAAGCCCAAATGCAGTACACTTATAAATTTTCCAAGCACAACTGACCAAACCATTGCAAAAGATGATCAAAACATACTTTGAATAGCAAAGAGCGGTGTCTGCACAGTCCGATTGACAGGCTACCAATAGGGAGCACAATGGACCCCAAGCAATCTCTCAAATCATCACTGCATTCTCTCCAAATTGCAAATAAATCATCTTCCCCATTAGAAGCCGCACCCCTAAGGAAGGGGAAAAAAACAGACAATTACGACAAGAAAGAGTTTGTGGATTACTTAACTAGGAGCTTCTAGTCTCACCCCGTATGATTGCAAACTAGCTTCGCTAGCTGATCAACAACTTCTTTCGTGGTGATGCAACTAGACGACAAGCTATGAATCCGATTGTGCAGCTCTTTCAAGCTGGGATCACCTCGTCGATCTACCGAAATTACTTCAACTGAAGTGACAATGGCAGGATCAACAGTCTTTAAAGATTCAAGGGAAGGTATGCTGCCACTTTCCTGAAGATCAGAGCACACAGCCCAAACATATGGATTCATCCCATGAATTGAGTAAAATCCATCGGGAACCTTGTCAAAGTACGATAAACAGCCATTTACCTAAGAAAAAAACATCTTCGAAGTGTAAAATCCTCTAAACGTCTCAATTTTTTTAAATATGAAAACGGTACAATTTTGGAAAGTACAGTAACAGATTGAAATGAACTGTTGTATAATGTAAGACCATAAATTACTAGCAAGTCAAATAATCATGTCTTTATGTGACATCCATTAGTATCGACAACTTATTACAAATTTCAAACCAAATTTAGCTGCCTTGTTTCTTATACAGGGTAACCATCCTAGCCAGAGATGGTACTAGACTCATTCCTATTCCTTATACATTGCTATTACAATGAATAGTTGGTCTCTGGTAAAAGGTAAATACCTGGAGTTCAACAATTTCCATAATTTTTGTACTGATGATGGAGAAGGAGATCAAAGAGGCCATGTTTATTTCAGACATTAAGTGACAAAATTATCTCCTCTCCAATAGCTCAAGCTACTTTTTTAATATAGACAATCACCTTGAACACTTTAATACTTCCACTGATATCCCTCAGGGTGATACAGATACAGAGTAAATTACATCTATATCTCTATTAATAGTTTTATCATTTTGCTTTCAAACCATCTCAATACCTGATCTAAACAAAAATCTTTCATGAAAACATACCTAGTAGTATTTTAAACTATTTCCATGTTAATGCAGCGAGCATTACTCCATAACTAGTGTTCTGTTTCCAAGCAAACAATGCCCCGTCTATATGTGACACCACTAAATTTCGCGCAAATAATTCAATTCAAACCCATAGATAATAAATTGAGTACATAAGAAGAAGAAGAAGAAGAAAAACCCTCATTAGAGCCTGCAAATATTTATTACGTTACCCAAAATCGGTGAGAAACGGCCTCAGCAGAGGCGGAAAAAGTAGAAGCAACGGATGCAGATTCATCCGGCACTGGATCCAGAAAATTAGGGTCGTCCGCGCGGCTAGCTTCAGAAGACAGCCGAAGAGCCAACGCCAACTGTAATTGGTAACTTTCCTCCGTCTGCTGCGCCCAGCTCTTTAAAGAAGACGAGCCTCCACCTCCTCCAGAAACCTCCGCCGTCTTCACCCTCAATTCTCCGCCCCCGCCTTCACTCAAGTGATTAAAAGCCGCCTCGGGGTTCGAAAGCGAGGGAACATGATAATCCCCCGAGATCGAGCTCTCACCGAAGCTACTCCCACTCGACTGCCTCTGGAGTCCAAAAGACCCCGGAAACGCCGTCGTTCCGATCCGGCCTTGCTGCGGCTGCGCTTGAATCATTCTCTGATCAATCAATTCCCAATCCAACCCCGATGCTCTATCGGCCTTCACTTTATTCTTCTCTCCGGAGTGAGACTCGTAGTAACTAGGCTGCTGAGCCAACGCTCCGCCGCCGGTGACGGAGAATTTCGATTGCTGAGGCGGCGGCGTCTGGTGATATGGTGGCTCGTCTGGAATTTGACTTAGTAAGCTGTAATTCGATCGCCTACCAGGCATTTCCATCGATTTCTTCTCCGATTAAAGCAACACCATAGCTTAAGGCTTTTCGGAGGTTTTTTTATGGTTTTTCTGCTTTTCTTTTTTTTCCTCTCTCTCTAGACTCTCTTTGCCGAAGTTTCTCTCTCCTCTTTTCCGGAAATAGGGGATGTTCTAGTCAAGTGGCACAATCTTAATATTCTTTTAACTTTTTATTTTTATTATTTTATGCTTTCAGTCCAGCCAATAGCACAGACTCTAAAGATGCTCTCTGTTTTTCCCTTCGTCAATTTTGTTAATTTATTCATTGGTGGTTTTTTAATAGTATTTAATTATAATGATAAAAATAGTTGCAATAGTTTAATTTCATGGCATTATTTTTATCAACTGGTCTATTTATGGAAATATACTACGTATCTACATGGTTGAACAGTGAATATACTCAAATGTTATTTTTTGGATAATTCAATACTTCAATAGAAAAATAAACATATTACAAAAGGTTTAATCAAATCAAAAAGTGGAATAACCATTATCACAAAAAACATTATAAAAAATTAAATCATGGATCGATTAAAACATTTCAAGGAATTAAATTACTATATCACAAAATAGCCTGTTTCACAGCTGGATGCAAAATTTATTTTACCATAATATGTACCGTCCTACCCTGAGGTTAAAATAGTGAATTCAAGTTGGATTTGATCATTAATTGGGGGTGTTTGGTCACGGGGTCGAAAAATCAGGGATGAGAGTGAAACGGAAATTGACGTTCACTTTTTGCTTCTGGTTGGGGAATACAATTTGTCAAAATTGTGTACGAGACAAAAGTGGTCTCCTAAAAGTGGATAAATGAAAATGTGATAAAATTCATTTGCACCGATTTATTTAAGAATACGTAACAATTTTGCCTTCTTAAATTTTTAGATTTTTTAGGACAGAGGACTTGATGTAGCCGACTTTTAATATTCAATATTTAATGTTCCAGGGGGAGTGAACGGCGGTGAAGATTTAAATATTAATATGGCAAACTGCAAATTATTATTATTATGGATATATACAAACCGAATTTAATGAGGATTGAATCGTTTGTATTTGTCTCCTGATGTATTCAGTTTTGGAATAATTCAAAACTAGTATATAGCATTGGTTTTTAGAAAATATATTTGTTAAATATCTTGTTTAACATATTAGAAATATCAACATATGATATTGAAAAAAGAAAAGGTTATGTCACAAAGAAGTGGAGTTAATTAATAATTAGAGTAATTTGTATTTTCTTTTTTAATAAAACAATGAGATATACTCTCTTCGTATTTCTTTTACTTATCGTGTTGGAGGATTACAGGGGCGGAGTCAGAAATTTGAACTGAGGGGGACGGGATTTTAGTGAAACTTTTATATTTATTTGCGTCAAGTGCTAGTCTTGCAACCCCAGAGACGCAGCCCAAGTTCAAATCTTATTGGTCACCACACTAAGTGCGCTCATCGGTCCATACTATGATCCACAGTTAGTAGACAAAATAATTTTATTTAATATGTCGATAATTTCATGACAATTCGTATAAATCATATATATAATCAAGTGAGATAGTTGTGTATCTATCACTAGGTAAATAACTAGGTCTATATTATAAGATAAATAATCATTAATCATAATAAAATATTTTTTTCTTCATGAAATCAAATTCATATACGGTTGAATTAATATCACAACTTTGAATTAATTTTATGATTAAAATAAATTCATTTAGAACACTTGAAAAAAGGTTTTACAAAATAAAATACATTATTAAAGATTTTTTGAAGCCACATACATTATTAAATATTTAGCTAACCAAAAATTTAAATATAATATTATATTTACTAATAGAAACTATATAGTGTATTTCTTATTCAAAGTAAATTGTTGGGCCATATTTCCAATTATCCAATTATTTAGAGGATGTGATTGGACTAATTAATGCACAATAAACTAATATTTTTTCCCTAGTGCATTGCTAATTATTAATGCAAACTGAAATGGCGGGGGCCGCGGGGCCGCACCCCATGTCCCTCGTCCGAGGATTGCACACAAATTAAAAAATATAATAAATTATCACATTTCTTAAAGGTAAACTCCAAAATAGTCTTTTAACCAATTAATCACAACATTAATTAGTATTAATTACAACAATTAACAATAAGGATAAAATTGATAGAAATAATATTAAATTACGGAATAAAATTCGGTGAGATGATATAGTTCAAAACGAAAACTTAAAATCAATAATTAATTTGTGATATTTTCTATAATTTAACCTAATTCCAATTATTAGTTTTAAATTTGTTTTCTTGTCTAGTCAAGAATGTGTCCATAGGTGTGAATATGAAAGGGTTTGCAAAATATCCAATGTATAATAAAGTAAACGCAATGAATAGTACTGGTCATTCAAAAGTGAAGAGGGCTTGAGATATTATTCTCTTTCACAGTTGATATCAATCTTGAGGAAATTTGCAAGATACTCTCCTATACTATACAAAATTTATATAAAATTATTTTGTGAAAATTTTATTCCATCAAATCTCTTTTTACTTTAAAAAACTCTGTAGAAAATATCAAATTTATGAAAAAAATTACGTCTTTTTAGATCTTCATAATTCAAGAAACTATTTTTAAAATATTTCACGTAAAGTTGTATGGACCAACACAAAGTATTCAAAAAATGATTTCTTCAAATATGTTGATATAAAACTTCCTATTTTTTACAAATTTGGTATTTTATGCAGGGTTACTGAAAAAATAAGTAGATTTGACACAATAAAAATTTCACATGACAATTTCGTGCAATTTAACATAACACATCATAGTATTTTGCATTTACCCCCTATATCTTAAAATGTAGTAGAAGCAGTACAATATTTTCAGTTTAGACTTTTCACGCGTTAAGTTTACCTTGGGCTGAATGATCTGTATATACCCGGTTACTTCCATTTCCAAGAGTGGTACATTTATGCAATTCTCAAAATTTATCCCACTTGAAAATCTCCAAGTGGGAATACATTAAATACATCTAATCAAATAGCGGCCTAGAAAAATCAACTTAGCATTGTCCGGTACCATGGCTCTCAATATTTAAGACTAACTAATAATATTATTGAGGTCGGAATCATGTTTCAGGTTGTACTTAGATTGAGAGAATAAGGAGGCCACGTGAGGATATTATATTTAAAATACTAACTATATTCTAAATCTTTGTGATTTGGTTTTCACTTATTTATTTTTGTAGTTTCAATACAAGGTATTATTTTCTAAAACGAAATTTAGCACATAACTAATTATAACAACAATCAATTTCAGATGAAAAAATGTAAAATTATACTATAATTTAGTAGACTATTATGACCTCAACATCTATATTCGATCTAAAGCTTGCACTAGATGAATAGAGGTTGTACGCTCTAACCCAAACGAGAAGGGTTTCGGGGTCCCAGACTTGGTCGTGTTTCTAAAAGGATTGGATCAAGTTGAACACGGATGGGAGTTGGCTGGCGAGATTGAACTCCGCATCAATAGGTGGCGTGGTAAGGAATGACGAGGGTATGTGGATTTTTTGTTTTGCCGAAGTGTGGGCTCGTGTTCGATAGAGCAGGCGGAGCGTTTGGCTCTCCGGGATGGTTTGAGAGCCGCGTGGGAAAGGATATTTGGATTTTTGGTAATAGGTATCGATTCTGAGGTCATTTATAGCCTCTTGCAAAAGACTGATACTCGAGAACACCCCTTGGACTTTATCTTAGAGGATTGCAGGATTCTGCTTGATAAGTTGTGGCATGTGTATCTCCGTCAGATCAAAAGGTCGACTAACTCGGTAACGCTTTGACCAAACTTGGCCACACTTCGGTAGAAGGTTTGGTTTGGATGGAAGAACCACATGATCCTATTTGGAACTTAATTGAGAAAGATAGACAGTGATTGCCCTTCTTGGATTAAAAAAAAATCAGCGCGGGAGTTTCTTTGCAGAACATATAAGCCCTTGTTTTGAGTATTTCATAGTAATTTTCCCTGCTTTCAATAATGTGAGTTAGAAGTTAGTTTCTGAATTATCACATGTCCATATAGTAGTTATTATTGAAGGTAATTTTATTAACCATTTTTCATAGTTTGGTTGAGATTTGTAATATTATTGAGGTTTCTATGCATGGATTATGGAATGTACTGAATTAATTTAAAGTATGTACACAAATAATTATAAAAATAGCGATTTTCAAAAAACGTACTTAAATAATTTGATGGATCGTTTGAATAAATAAATTTCTAACGCCAAATCATATTTATTATACAATATAAGTTATGATGGTGTAATTTTGTGATGATCATAATAATGTTATTAACAATTTGATTCATATTTACTATACAATATAAGTCATGACGGTGTAATTTTGTGATGATCGTAATAATGTTATTAACAATTTAATTGTTTTATAAAACATTATAACAAACTTACATTATATGAGTGGACTTATTATAGCTAGAAATTACATATTAATAAACTATTAAATATTAGAGTGTTTACTGAAAAATCACGCCTACAATATAGTATCGATTTGTCATAGATGCCTCATGCCTCTATCCGAATGGGAATTTACTTCATTAAATTCAAATGATTAGATAAATATACAACTGGCAAAAAATTGTAACTAGTTATAGACATGGAGAGGGGGAAATAGGTTGAAGGAATTGGTTGGGACTAGCAGATGTAAGTTCTTTTAATATTTTAACTTAAATAAAATTGTTCAATTTTATATATTTTTTAATTATAAGTGATATATTTTTTATTAGAATAGTTTAATGTGAAGTAATATAATAATAATGAATCAGCAATATCTATATGTTAAAAAAAAAGTGATCGGATCTCCACGTATTCTATCTCCGATTTCACAGAGATTTTATCTGAACTTTCCTTTACAATAGTTACATTATTTGGATTCAAATTTGGGTCCAACTAACAGAACTGAAGTTCAGACCTGGAACTCAATTAGTAACTAGACCCAAATTCGATACATAACTTTTTTTAATCGGATAAAACCATATCGTCGCCACCCCAAAACCCAACTCAACAAGGAAACATACCAATTTGGGCCTACGAGTCTATATGGGGAGTTTGCATTTTTCAAATGTTTATCAGTTTTTTTTTCATGAAAAGAAATTTTCATGCGTTTGCAAACTGTGATTTTGTTTTTGCTTCTCAAGAATAAAACAGTTAGAAATTGCTTTTGAAAAAACATGTCTTGACTTGTTGTTAGGTTTGGTGGTCTTTTTGTAATAAAATAGAAGCACTTTTGTGACAATTATGTCCTTTGTATTTTCTCTTAATTCCAACTATACACCGTCCTTTATTTTATGTAATTGTTTGTTCTTCGATGTTTTATGTAATAAATATTAGAAATATGTGATATTCATTTTTTCTACTTTTGTTTATGAAACGTCTTAAATTTATAATATATATATATATATATATATATATATATATATATATATATATATATATATATATTTTTTTTTTTTTCTTTTTCAAAAAATAAAAGTAAAAGGCTTGGCTTTGTATATTGTTGTAGCTATATTTTATTTTATTTGGGATCATAATATTTGTACATATTTACTCTTTAATTAACTTCTTTACATAGATAACTTAAAATTAGTTACTTTTTATGCTCAGGATGTTAATTTTTTTTTAAAAATAAAAATAAAAATCACTAAATACCATTGTTAGTTTCATTTGTTTCTATTTACCAAGATACATTTTAAGATTGTTTGGTTCATTGTGATATCAAGTGAGCTTGTTTGAATCATTATGGTTTGATATAATCTATTTAATGATTGGGAATTTTAGATAACCTTTTTTTATACATAAAAAATTGATATGAGTTTGGCTGATGAATCACAATAACCTTGTTTGATACACTTTCATATGACATAAGCTCAATCCATAATTTATATAATCTTATTTGATTTAATGTCAATTGCTTAAAAATCTAAAAAATATTTTTAGAAATTAAACAAAGATAATGTATGCAATATTTAAACATCAAGGGCAAAATGGGCATTACAATGAAATTCATATAAAATGAAAGAGTCTACCTTTCAAAAATTACAAATACCTTAAAAAAATATTTTAAGTTAGTATTTATTGTATTTTACAAACACTACTACTATTTTTTTAAAAGTGTTTTTAAGCACTTGAGGGGTGGCAAATTGGGTCTGGACCCAATGGGCAGCCCATGATCCGCCCAGACCCACTATAACCCAACCCATTAAGGAACATTATTTATTGGGTTGGGTCGGTTCGGGCCTAACTTAAAAATTAGAGGGTATTTTATGGGTTTTTAATGGGTCCTTACCGGGGTCTTTACAAAATAAGAAAAAACCGTCTCCTATTTTCAGTTCTCTCTCTCTCTCTCCTCAGTCGACTTCTCCAAAATTCAATGCCGCCATCTTCTACGGCCACAACGCCGCCGATTGTGGCCGTCCCATCCGAAACCCATATCCAAAAAGAGTCTCTCTCTCAAATTCCTTCCCGTGGGTTCAATTTCGCCGATTTAACAAAAACCCCAATCTATTTAAAAAGAATTCCACTTAGCTTCATTGTTCTGGTCGATCTACAGCCAATTGTAGGTTTATAATTAATTGCTTCATTTTCTTAATTCTGGAAATAATACCATGCGAGTTAATTTAATTTGATAAGGTTTTTCTTACAGAATTAATTTTTGCTTTTATTTGTTTTTGGCAATTTTCCTAGTTAGGCATGAAGCTTTAATGTAAATCTTGATCAGGGGCTTACAGATTTAATGTTTGCGTTAAGTTATCTGTTCTTTTTTAATTTATAGACGAATTAAATTGCTTGGTTTATTTTTTATTTTCCAATTTAAAAGTTGTTCTGGTATAATAGTTTTATGTATGTATGTATGTGTTGAAGAAAAGAAAAAATGTTTTCTAAATTAATTTTCATATCAGTTCTCTAGCTATCTCATGATTAATTTCAATTTTTGGTACGACCGGAGTTGGGAACAGGACGGAATCTTCGACCATCTGTAAGATTAACTTGGTGTTTTTGTTAAAGTTTCTACTTTCTATTGATTAAGAGAATTTAAGTATATTTGAATATTAGTTAAAGACTTGTAATTAATGCCCCTTGTTTGTATATTGGGTTTATTATTTGGATCCCAATTCTTGAATATATAGACATTTGATTGTGAAGGAGGAAAAAAAAAAAAAAAAGGGCCGGCCCGACCCGACCCTTTTATGACCCGGCTCATTTAAGAACCAACCCGTTTATGACCCGTTCGCCCCGGCCCATACCCGCCCCGGCCCGTTTGGACCAGACCCGAACCCGACCCGACCCGTCCGTTTGCCACCCCTCACTTCTAAAAAGTGATTTATGTTTTTTCAAAAGAATAGGCTGGAAGCTAATGTTTTCAACCACTTTTAAAATCAGTTATACTAAAAATCTCTTAAAAAAACATACAAAAAGTAGAAGCTAGTTGGATGCAGGTTCTAACTTCAACAAAAAGCTAAACAAATAATCAATGGGAAAAACTATAAGTTTTTACTTCTGGCGAAGTGTTTGCGAACACACTCTATGGCTATGTAGATCTATAACTAGGCTAAGCACGGTTCAGTATACTGACGGGATCGAACCAGAGCTGAATGTTCGATCCAAATCGTTTGTTGAGTCCAAATTTCGGTTTGGTAATCAGTTTTTGCCCAAGAACCGACATAGGTTAGCTATCGTTTTTGGTATTATCGGTCGGTTTACAGTACCGAACTGAACCGATGGAATCTTTTTTTATTATTTATCCTAATTGGTAATTCCTAAACTTAGTTTAAAGTTTACACACTAAATTCTAAATTTGTAAAATGGCCTCTCAATTCTTCTTTCTCATAATTTCAATTTGTGTCTCAACCCTAGCCACCCATAAGCCCCAACCGCCGCACTGCCTCTCGTCCGCGCCTATCCCACAAGCATCCTCTCAGTCGCATCTCTCTCATTCTCCCAATCTCGAACAACTACGACTCCAAAACCTAGAAGAAAACACCACAACTCAACACCAAAGTATCCCCATTGGCGCCCAAAGCAGACTCTTGGCTCTCATCATCCCCTCAAATCTTCCAAAGACATAGAAGAAGAGAGAAAAATCGCTATTGTTGGCAAAACTGGAATCGCAAATATTCCAAACAGAGAAAAAGAAAGAGAAAAATTTCCATTTTTGGAAACGTAGGAACTGGAATGAAATTGGGGATCTAATTATTTTTCTCATGAATTTAAAAAAAGGAGAAATGACAAGAGTTGAAATTACTTTACCACATGGCTAAATCTAGTGCATACACATGTTGAAGCGATAACCATATTATTAAATTTTCGATTTTTAGTGGACTGTATCGGAACAAAACCGAATAGTTTTATTTTTTCCCGAACTGAACCAAAAAATTCAGCTCGACAAACGATCCCAGGTGTCAAAATTACCGAATCGATTGAATATCGAAATTCGGTCCAGTCAGGTCTGGTTGCTAAGCCCTAAGGCCATCTCCAGCTGAAGAGGGGAAGGCAGGCATGAGGGGGGTCGTCGGCTTGAAATGAGAATTTTTTCAAGGGGCAAGTGGGAATGATGGCAACCGGGGGGGCATCCAGGCAGGCAGGCACCTACCCGCCTCCAGGCAAGCAAGGCGCGTCCAGGCCAATGGGTGACCGCCATTTGGCGCCACCTTATATATTTTTTTTTAATTTTTAATTTAAAAAACAATTAAAAATGTGTATAAAAAATTTAATTGGTCACTTTTTTCAATAAAATAAAAATAAAACATGTACATGTGTGTAAAAATCCTCAAATATTTTGTGTAAATTTTATTAAAAAATAGTCAATTTTATGTAATTAGTCACGTTTTTTTAAATAAATTAAAATATTTATGTGTTTTTGTAAAAAAAATTGGTGTATTTTGATAAACTATACTTAGTTTTAATAAAAAAATATTTATTGTTATATAACTATGACTTAACAAATTATATTATTATTGCAACTTAATCTAAAAATACAATTATGTTATCCATTAATAATAATTGTTGTTGTTTTTCATTCATTGTGTTTATTAATATTATTATTGCCGATAATAATAATAACATTATTATTTTTATTGTTAAGTGAAAGTGGAGAAAATTAGAAATTGAGTTAAATATTTTGGATTGTTACGTTGGTTCAATTGGAGATGACGGACTAAGTAAGACAGACAAACATGCAAGCAGACAATGATACATGAGGGGCTTATTGCCTGCTTCGGCCGGACTCCAGAGATGACCTAGCTTTTTTTTTTTTTTTTTTTTTTTTTTCTGGTCCTAAAAGATGGCCTAACTATAAGAGCATCTCCCATGGTCATCACCATTTTTTTCACCAAATCCTATATTTGGTGTAATGGAGATGAGTTGATCTCCCATGTTTAGCACACCATTTTTCATCATTTCACCATTTTTGGTGAAAGAATGGTGTGTTTGGCCTCCCATAGTTTTCATCAAAATTTACACCAAATTATAAAATAATAATATTTCATCATTTCACCATTTTTAGAGAATAGGATTTGGTTTGATCTCCCATGGTATTTCACCAATTGTGTCACCAAATAATAAATTTGATGTTTATCATATTTTTATTTCATTAAACTTTCAACACAATATTATCAATTATAAAGTGCTATTGACAATTACAAATCAAATTACAGAAAACCCCCTGTAGTTTCAAAAATTACAAGGACACCCCTTGCATGGTGTTTTTTGTAAACCACCATATCTCTTATCTGCTGGCGGATTTAGACAACCAATTGCAAGGCGACACGTACGTCTTATCCACTCATCTAGGATTGCGGATGATGCAAGCACTTGCATCATCAATTATCTTATCTGCAGATGAATTTGGACAACCAATTGCAAGGTGACACGTACGTGCTTTCCACTATAAGATTGTGGATGATGCAAGAGCTTACATCATCAATTATCTTATCTGCAGATGGATTTGGACAACCAATTGCAAGGTGACACGTACGTCTTATCCACTCATCTAAGATTGCGGATGATGCAAGCGCTTACATCATCAATTATCTTATCTATTATATATATGATTCCATTACAACATTCTACTCCACTTAAAATTATACTACTATATTTCCTCTCATCCCATTCTAATCCAGTTAATTTTTTTAGCCATTTTCGTTTTCTATGAGTATTTCAATTTCGTATTATTTCTAGTTTCATTTATTATCTTTTTATGTTGTTTAATTAATTGTGTGTTTCATTAAGGAGTTTGTCGTCATGTATTTTATTTCATGTATTATTTAGGTTTAATAATATAAATGTAGCTTATTGTCATTTTATTAACAATGTATTTCATTAAATGATTTGTTGTCGTGTATTGCATTTTAATTATTAATGATAATTAGTGTATTTATTTGATAATCAATAAATTAATTGATTATTAAATAATTAATTAACAATAATGTAAAGAATATTTATTGTTATTAACAATAATTTTTTTATTAATAATAATTAGTGTATTTATTTAATAAAAGCCGATAAATTATTTAAAATATAGTTAAATACATATAAATTAGAATAAACATGCCAATACATTGCTAATCATGCAATTAGATGCTAATTAATCAAATAGGGACAATTACACAAAATCCTATTTATTTCCCTATATTTGGTGATAAATATTGGATTTGGTGTAAAAAAATGGTGAAATGGTGGAATGGTGGGAGATACAAATTCCTTCACCAAAACATTTGGTGTAAAAATAGGATTTAGTGAAATGGTGAAATGGTGGTTGACCACCATGGGAGGCTAAAACAAAATCTCTATATTTTTTGATGTTATGATGATTTAATGATTTAGGGTGAGAGGCAGTGGCGGAGCCACATAGGGGCAAGGGGGGGCTATAGCCCCCCTGGAATTTTTTTTTTTTTTTTTTTTTTTTTTATATATGTGTTATAATTTTTTTTTAACAAAAAATTTAATATATTAGCCCAATAGCCCAAATATAATTTTAAGTCCAATAATATACCCACTTTAACAATAACTTACTCTTCCAATTATAAGAATGGAGAAGCAAGCAATCTATTGGTAATATTGCAATCATTTTCCTTTGTCTTCAATTTACATTTGATGGCGTCGATATTGGGGATCACTAATGACTTGTCTCAAGCTTTACAAAGAAAAGATCAAGATATAGTGAATGCTATGAAATTAGTCAAATTAGCGAAAGATCGTCTTCAAGAGACAAGAGATGATGGATGAGAAACTTTGTTGGAGGATGTTACTTATTTTTGTTCTAAACATGAAATTGAAGTTCCTTCAATGAGTAATGTTTATGTTCCATATGGGAGGCCAAAGCGTAGGATTGAACAAGTGACTATCGAACATCATTACAAAGTTGAGAGATTCAATTCGGTGATAGATAGACAATTGCAAGAGTTGAACAACCGTTTCAATGAAGTAAACACGGAGTTGCTTCTTTGTGTTGCATGCTTAAACCCATCCAATCACTTTGAAGCTTTTGACAAAGGAAAACTCGTTCGTCTTGCCGAATTTTATCCAAATGACTTTTCTTTTCTTGAGCTCTCGGCTCTTCCCAATCAACTTGAAAATTATATTAGGGATGTTCGATCAAGTGATGATTTTTCTAGTTTGAAAGGGATTTGTGATCTTGCTAAGAAGATGGTTGCAACTAAAAGACATGTCGCATTCTCGATGGTTTACAAACTTGTGACATTGGCGCTTATTCTACCCGTTGCAACTGCATCAGTGGAGAGAGTTTTTTCGGCTATGAAGATAGTAAAGAATCGACTTCGTAACCGAATGAACGATCAACGGCTAAATGATAGTTTAGTTGTCTTTATAGAGAGAGACATATTTAGTAGTATTTCAAATGATGCTATCATGGACCGATTTCAAAAGATGAAAAACCGTCGTGGTCAATTATTAAAGTAAATATGTAGATATTTTGGGTTCTTATGTGAATATTATAAACTTTATGTTAACTGTTTGATTTTTTTTTGTGTGTATAATTTTAGCCCCCCCTGACCCAAATTCCTGGATCCGCCCCTGGTGAGAGGTTAAAAACATCTAAATTATGTGAAAAAAAATAAAATTTTGTGCACCATGATAGATGCTCTAACCAAGTTAAGCACGATCAATATTTTACACACAAAATAAAAAAAAATTATATTTTACACATCAATCTATTTACTATTACTCGCCATTTAGAGCGCGTGTCATATCAATCACGAAAACCAAAAAGGGAGGGAACTCCATAAATGGGAAGGCGGCAAATTTTCCGCAAATCTCCCTCTGCCTTTTCCCCCAACACTTAAACCCACCAAACAATCTATTATCTTTTATCTGGTTTCACTCTCGGCAGCCACAAACGCGAATTCAAACGGTACGCGCAGCATTACACATCTATGCACTCATATACTCCTCCTTTATTATCTTTGTACGTTTAAATCTGTATTTATTTGCTTTGATTAGACGAAT
Organism: Penstemon barbatus; assembly: GCA_003313485.2. Lineage (NCBI taxonomy): Eukaryota > Viridiplantae > Streptophyta > Magnoliopsida > Lamiales > Plantaginaceae > Penstemon > Penstemon barbatus. The sequence continues at coordinate 4,450,283 of CM064882.1, read as the reverse complement.
ATTTTTTTTTATTTGATTTCTATACACAGCACCATATTGATCTTCATTGATTTGCATATCAATAGGAGTTTTATCTGTTCACATAATTAAACGTATTATTAGTACCTATATACTGGTTTCGTTCTCTTTGTTGTTCTATATTTCCAGCTCTTATTTTGGAGATTTGCACATAATACGATCTGCTTTTTTGGAGATATGCACATAGTACAACTGTTGGAGTTGGAGTACAATTTCTATGGATGATTCCCCATGATTGATTGGGATGGTATGTTTTTGCTTCTTAAAGTTAAAGGTTTTAGTATATTTTCGATGTTTTGATAGCTGAGCTTAGTTTTGATCCCTTGTTTTTGTTTGCACCAACACAACTAGTATAAGAAATCCAAATAGTTTGCGTGATATTATGTTCTAACTCGTCCTGTAACCATGTTTTACATGAATTGTTATGATTGGATTTATACATTTATGACATTGACACTCGAGGTGTAAGCGACAATGTTCTGGCCTGTCTACCACTAGTCTAATGCGTTATAATTTAGTTTTTTTTCTTTACTCCTATTGATAACTTACCCACTGTTCTTCCTAGATAATTCTGAGCTTGAGTAACTTATTTTTACGGCCAACAGAAACCAGACTACGACTAATTTACCAAGTTACAGGTTAGATTGCCTTAAGCCCTTACTAGTTTAGAATTATTCGGTCAGCAGATTGTCCTGCCACCTTTCTTTCTTAACATCACTATGACAGAAAGGTTGGTCCTGTTGTCTGGTCCTGTTGTCTGATTCTTAGAAATTAACACAGAAATATAACCCTGCATATGCTGCTCTTGAACATCACATGTTTTTGCTCAATATTGTCCTTGACCTTGATTTTCAGAATATGATGCGAGGATACAGTTAAGACGAAGATACTAATAATTTAAAAAAAAATTGGTTTATGAACAATGAGGAATTACCTCATCCGAATATAGATTTGGTCATGAAGAAGTAGGAAATACAACATTGAATATATGCGCACATCTTCTTCCTCAGCATGAGAGAAAAAGATGACTGGATACATTCATCTTGTAGAACTAAGTGAAATGAAGCCTGTTACATGACATTAATGCACAAACATTATTTCTTTAGTCATTCAGTGTATCCTCATGACAATCTTCGATTTGAATTTATCTGCCATTTTCCTGTTTTCAATTTCCTCTTCTTTTTTCATTGACCATAAGCTTCACTGAGTATTAATTTTCATAGGGCACACCCTCTATTATAACATAGCATGCTATTCATGGCGCACACTCTCTATTATACCGGTACATGCCACTCGTAATTGCTTTTGTTTAAAGCACGATTGACCCTCATTATATCAACCAGAAAAATGCATAGGGTGTTACCGTACTTGCATGTAGGATTTTATATACAGTTTAGTTTCTAAACATCTTTTCATCCAATGTTGTTCTATGATATCTCTATTTGCAATTTTTGTGGAATTCTGCAACTATGTGCAGCCGTGCAGGCTCTCATCCCATCACCCATGTGTGAAAACATCCTTGACCCCTTTGTTTTTACCGAGGGGCATATAATACCTACATGCATTTTGGGCATGAGGTTACTGTTACGTTTATCTAGTACATTCATTTAGTAGGCTTGGCCTGGAATCTGACAAGACGATTCTCTATTGATGTTTTATGCCTCTACCATGACTGCACTGGGAAAAGATTAATGCGTAAAAAGGTAACAAATCATATGAAAATTCTATTTCTAGTCCCTGCATGATATGAATTATTTCATCTTTGCACAGTTAGAATCGTTTCAACTAACAACCTCAGTCCTATGGTTCATATCAATCTGAGCTGTACCATTTCCTGTTAATTTAGTTTCTGAGTGATTTTGATGCCAATGGCTACTAATGATCCTCCACAAAATCTGCCATAAGCAATGTAAAGTGCACTCTGGTTAATTATCATCAGTCTTTCCTTTCCCTTTGGCTGATAACTTGCTTGCGGGAAAGTGTAATCTGGCGATGAGGGGACGCGGTGCTCTTATGTTCCTGTCAAATCCCCTGACACAGACAAACCCTGGGGAAAAAAAGGATAGCTAATTATGAGTAACAGCATAAATTAGGGGAACAAGTTTCTCTAAGGCACTACAGAAATGCAGTATACCTTGGAAAAAAGTTGCAGTAAATATTTGAAAAATATGTAGTGATTGAGAAAATATAATTTCTTAAAATTGAACATGGATACACTATGAAAATAAGATCCATGTGTAAAGGAAACCAGATCCACGTTTGTGATTGTTTTTGTTCTTGCTAGAGGTGGAAAAAGTTAAAATGATCAGTTTCTGCAGGCCTAGGTGATTATGCTTGGCTAGGTGAGTTTGTGGCAAATCTGCTTTGCAGAATGCCATTGCTTATACAAGTTAGGGTCTATGTCATAACTTGTTTAACTTGTCAACTTGACACGAGATTAGTGACTAGTCATTAACAGTATGCTAAAACTTGGATTACTTGTTAAGAAAAAAAGTGAAGTGATGGGGAATTTGGGAGAAAAAATGGATAGGTAAAAGAAAAGGACTGATAAGGTATTGACCACAGCAAGGCAATAGGCAATGATAAACTAATGGTTATACATTCTGAAACTTTTGGCTGCACATTTGCTTTGAAAAGGGATTGGTAGTCAATAGACATATCAAGGCTCTTTTTAAACAAACAAACTATACAGTTCTTGAAGGAGGAACGGATATAATATAAGGGGAATAATTCACACTTTGAAATCCCAAGTTCCTCTAGTTATATGCTTATGTTTAAAATGTTCTTACCAATAACCAGACAGATGAATCTTGTTATCCTAAGCTAATTATGACTGATATACATTACAGGCATAGAAAAGTTAATCTCCTAACATCTGAAAGTTGTAAACGTGGAAATATTTTCAACGGTTGGAACTGGGAGACAAAGGGTTGGTCAGTTTCCACCTTCCCCTCCGTCAACACAGGATAATCTGAAGTTTTAAGTGTTTACCAATCCTTCTTTTATTATGGATATCTTACAAGAAGGTTTAGGGTGAAAGTGGGTTATTAGGATTACCATATTAATCCTTCTGTTATCATGTTTCCCCACCTATTAATATGGTAAAGTGACTACTTAAAGGCATCTTATGATTTTTTTTGACATACAGGAAGCAGCTAAAAACAGGAATAATCTGATGTTTGAACATACCTCGCCAAAAGCAATATTGAATTCCCTCCGTGGTCAGCCCTGATAAACAAAGAGAAATGAAGTGTTCTTAAACAATATTAAAACTAACTAATATGCTTTGTTACTCAAGTTTCACCTTTACCTTTAAAGATAGTAGGTATTGACGTCCCAAAGTACACTGTTCTCCTTGGCAAGTTCCATAGCCACTCTCTTGGAACATCCATTGGTGTCAGGCTACTTTCGTGGTCCGAAAATACCTGCAGTCGAACACATTTCTATTGTTCAAATCCATTCTGAGTACAAGTTCTTCATTTGCATCGTAGGTGAAGATGATTTTATCATTACCTCGTTGACTTGGAAGTAGGTGCCGTTAAGTGGGAACCTCCCTCTCATGGCTGTTCTGCACGGTATCTATTAACAGTTGATCATGTTAGATTCAATGAACTGGCTTTAAGAATTCTATTAATCAGTTCTTTTTCTGTTAACAATATATTCACGGAACAATATTTATACCAGAAGAGTCCCCCTAACAGTTTGTGATTTCAGTTCACGTATGCTGTTGCATGATAAGCAAGTCTCTTCTGTGCATAGCTTCCCAGACTCTTGGGAACTACATCGTCTTTCTGGTGGTTCAATTGAATCCACTGTTTCGCCTGATATGGAACATTTTATAGAAGTAGTCAATTTTAAAATAACTTGCAAGTTAGATACTAGTCAATAAGCATTCTTTTGTAATTTTAAACCTGCCGAAAACATTCTACAAGTTTTCTGTTAGCTATATAGGCTTACTGCATTTTCTTACCTGGAGTCCATATTGCAAGTAGGTATGGGGAGGGATCATCTGGTTCTCTTTTGTCCAACTGCAAATTATGAAATTATAGTTTTGTCAGGAATGTAACTTGTACGAATAACAAATATTTTATACACGAAACAAGCTGACAGTTATTACTAACCCCTTCCAACAGAGGATGTGAATCTGGAAGCTCATAGCTGTTACAAAGAGAAATTGATTAGTATGATGCATGAAAGGATACTGATGTTTTGTAGTGTTAGGACATTATGTGGCTTCCGGATGTCTTAGAGTTTCTGAATGTGCTGACAAGATGATTTTGTCTACTTAAATTCTGTTGTGGTGCTGATATGGTGAATTTTCAATCATGTGAAGATTAGGAGCTTTTACTTACACTTGATGCTCTGTTCTGAGCCGGCTGACATTTTTAAGTTTAGGCACAGGGATTGAAGCAGCATCTGCAGTCAAAGCTACTAAGGCCTTTGACATATCCCCCTCCTGTAGTTCGGTATTTTGCTGCATGACCTTCTGTAAATTCTGAGCGAACTGTTCCATATTGAGTTGAATAGTAGGAATTTCATTGGGATCTTCATAGAACGAGTTTTCAATGTCGCATTCTGTAACTTGTGTATATTCTGGTTCTGGCGTGGCAGGCACTTCAACAATTGGCTCTGGTGTAGCTGGTTCTTCAATAATGGGTTGAGAATTGCCAACTCTAGATATTGTATTCATAGCATTATCTTGAGGTGCTGGCAACTGCAAGGTATTCATTTCTCTCGTCGGGTTTTGACCAGCTGCGATATTTTCTGATGCACTGACTATGCTTTTATCTTCTGGCGCTGGGAGAGCAAGTCTTGCACTGCATGCATATTAATCAAAACTCCATTATTTGAGAATCTAACTTTGATTCTTCACAAATTTGCTAAGGGATCTACAACATTATTTGTTGCAACTTTTATGCAGCTTCTCATGCTTTTCACATTTATAATTCTCATCCGTTTTTGTATCCGAAACTTTTATGTCTATAATTCTTTATGGTATAGATACACTAACTTTTCTTAATGCCACTGAAAAAGCATAACAAAAACATGTTTAGATATATAACAGAGCCCTCTATCATTAATGGTGTGACACCACAATAATGAATGGTGTATAATCTAGTGGATCAAGTGGACTAAATATTGAATGATGCACAAAACCTTGCAAATGCACTTGCAAAATGTCTGCATTCTCCTCTCATTGGACACGCGTTGCAGTTTGGCTTGCTCTTTGTGCAAAATACCTGAAAAAGACATGCCACTTTTGGTTATGTTTGCAAAATATGCTAGGTTTCTAGGGATCTCCTTATATTTTAACAATGTCATACCTTTCCAAATGTAATCAATTGATAATGTAGCTCATATCTGTAATAGAAGAGCATCATTTGTTAGAGGGCATTATTGACTTATAGCATCTACTTGATATAAAAGTTCTATTGGTGATTGTATGTAAAATATTAGAATTACAGTGTTCTTTGATCAAGCTTGCAGAGCCTAGGCCACAGATATTTTTGAATAGACTCCAATACAGGGTACCTGCACCAAGAAGCAGCGTAAGTCATTCTCTCTTTGGTGCTACATTGTAATTGGACCATATTAATAAGGACGAAAAACTAACAATTCTAGCAGATGCAGCTGAAGTGACTCTGGCAATGGCTGAAGTGGTACCCATCCTAATCGTACTGCTATACGACCAACATTCGTGTCAACCTTTTCGAGCATAGCAGATACAAATATGTCAGTAATTTTGTTTTTCATATAATTTAAAGAACTGCAGTTGAGCTTAATCTTACTGGAAAGGCAAGGTGATGAAGTGTCAAGAGCCGCACACACTCCACACTCTTCAGACCCAGACCTCTAATGCTCAACAGATACTCTCTAGAAAACGTAAGAAACATGTAAATGCTTTGTGTTTTTTCAGTCATAAATATTAATTTGAGGAACCTGCAAGCTTACTTTGCTTTGTCTGGTGGAACATCCCTAAGCCATTCCAAGTCAATGCTTCCATGGTCTCTAACAAGACGGTTTAGGAAGTCCTGCACAAGAATATAATTTGAAGAACAGTTGGCGATGAACTGAAAAACTAACTAGTTTCCTTTTTCATTGTAAAGAGACCAGAACTGTTCTGCTAAACATAAAACAACTAGACTTTGTTGCAAATATTTAACACAAACCTTGATTCTCTCTGCTAGCATATTATTCATTCCCCTTTCTTTGATAGTATGGGAAATCTCATTAACATCTGCACATCTTACAGCATCCCAGTCCACTGAGTCCATTGTGTTGGCTGTTCTCTCGCTTTTTCTGCCACTTTCCTGTGCCTGTTTTCTCAAGCCATCCCAATCAACTGGGTTTTGTTTCTGTTTACCAGTTCTCCCTCCTTTTGCTTTAGGGCCATTGACCATCTTGCCAGTACAATAGTCAGGGTCATTCTTATTTGAGTTGACTTCCTTGGGCTCAGAAATTCTTGGACTATCAATGTTGCTACTACTACCTGTACAGATTGCATTGTCTGGTATATCCTGCATGTTATATCCATTCTCTTGGAACAGATTCTGTGCTGATACTTGGTCCATTTGTTTTCCAGCTCTCTCCGGGTTTATCTCTATTTGACCATTATTGTTCGATTGTGTAATTGAACTGGAAAACTTTAGACCCTCTGTGGAGCCAACAGCTGTGAACTTTGGAAATGTAGTTTGGGACACAGATTCAGCTGATAATCCGCTTATTTCGGCAGTGCAAAGTCTTTTTCCACTGGAAGTATCAGAGAATTTGCCATATTTTAAGCATTCTGCTTGTGCTTTCGAATTGGGTGCCGTACACAGAGTAGAATTACTGCATGACATAATAGGTTTTACAGGATCGTCCAAATTGTTCTCATCTTGTGAGTTCAGAATTAATTTTTCTGATTGTACTTTCCAATTTACACCACACTCTTTCTTGTCACCACCTTTTTCGTAAACACCGTGTAATACAGTGCCGGCCATCTGCATTAGCTTTACAAAAGAAGTAGAGCTGCTGAGCTTGTTTGGTTTGACCTCAGCTAATGCTTCTTCTTCTGAGTAGCTAGCTGAGCAAGATTCAGTTCTTTCAGTTGTTTGGACAATCGGGGAATCTACGGAGTTTTGAGAAGAAATCACGGAAGTCTGGGAAGAAAGTCCATCGTCCATGTCTTGTTCATCCCTAACCAAAGTCATCGACTTGTTTGGGACTGATTCATGGGACATAACTGGACCTTGCTTTAACATATCTGACAATTGGCCTCTTAAGTTGTCTTCTGCGACACTGTCATCGGAACTGTTTCCAACGGACTTGACACTGTTGGCCACTCTAACTTCATCATCCCCTAAGTCATGAAGCAGTTTAGCATTCTCCATGCTCAGTGGCTCAAACAAGACCTTGTTCATTCCAGATGTCTCATCAGGGTCCAATATGCACACCTCAGGTTCTTTTATTTTGGTATCTACTCTCTCTTCATGTAATTCTGCTGGGTTGGTCTTTGACACGAGGGGAAATCGGGCAGCGAGTGACATGTAAGCAGAGCTGCAAGATTACATGAGTATATTACAAATATTTTCCTTGGACTTTTTGAGGCTAAAATGTGCTGATTATACTTGTAGCTAATTTATAGATAAGAAGTCCAGCCAACCTGGAAAGATGATCTGAAACATTCTGAGTGAGGAAAACACCAATCACAGAGTCAAGAACCGATCCCTTCCATGGAGAAAAGCGTCTGTCACCTGTGAAAAATAACAACATTTAAGAATTTTACAATATATAAATACAATGTCAAAAATATTAGCAGTATTTGGTAATTGAGAACACATGACTAAAAGGACGACTTTGCATTATTCTAGATACAATTCTAACTACAGTAGCAAGAACTAGATTTCTAATTCTATCGGGAGAGAGCAGTTGTGCTATCAAACACTTGTACACCGTTTGTCCTTGACAAAAATCAGATTTGGTACTGCTTTGCTCTATATGGTAAAATTTTGCGTCTATGGTCAGCCATTTTTTTAAGTAAACATGGTCTGCCATTATTACAATAAACAGATTCCAAACCTGTTTTTCTGCCTGCTATATGAGATCCAGATTGTAATACTTTAAGCAAGGCAGATTCTTTTTTCTTTCAAGTTTTGGGTCCTCTACATTCTTTGTTATTATTTTGCTAATTAATTATATTGCTGTACTTAAATCTTACAAGACGCTCAATATGGTAACATTTTGCGTATTTTGCATCTATGGTCAGATATTATTACAATAAACAGCTTCTAAACCTGTTTTTCTGCCTGCTATATGAGATACAGATTGTAATACTTTAACCAAGGGCAGATTCTGTTTCTTTCATTTTTTGTGTGCTCTACTTTCTTTGTTATTATTTTGCTAATTAAATTATATTGCTATACTTCAATCTTACAAGCAGCAAAAGCAGCAAAGATAAGGTTGAATTTTGGCAAGCTGAATAGATCACAAGGAACAATATTATTAATAGAATTGTTTAGTTTTATATACTGATATAATATTGTTTACATGTATAGAGACAGACTGATGTTTGCGTGTAACTTACTTCCTCTGAGTATGTAATACGTTTATTCCTCTGAGCAGAATTAGACAGACTGAGTATGTAATACGTTTATAAATATAAATGATTAATGTGTGCACATTTGGGTTTATTCCTCTGGACTGGTTAAATAGTATCATTCACAGTGCTTTCTTTACTTCACTGTTCTGTCTTAACTATCGTGCACAACTATCTCTGTATTCTTTGCGAATAAGAGTTAGTTTTAGCTATATTTAATTAGACAGCTTGTAGGCAAATTTGGTTATTGTGCATGTACCTTGAACAAGATGCATGCGTGCAATGAATGAGTCTGCTCTTCCATTGAATACCCTCCGTTCTTCTTCCCACCACTTAGTCTTTTCTTCATCTGTTCCATCAATGCCTTCACTGTTTATATTTTCTAACAAAAGCTTCCACACTCTAGTTGTCTCATCGTCAAGGTCAACTTTAGGCCGCGGTCTCCTTCTTCGAATCTGATCAAATGAACCATCAAATGGGACAACAGCGCCTCCTCTTTGGTATGGGACTAATGCATTTTGCTCTTGATACATATGGTATGCCATCAATTCATTCTGCTTTTGAAATGATAACTGGCTGCTCGCTGCATTTAGATCAAGTCGGTTAAGTTGCTGAGTGATTGAATCAACTGGAGACATGGATTTCCATGTTATAGCCAGAGGTGGTCCTGCATTATATGTTGCAAACAAGTCAGATGCTATGAATATTATAAGTTTATTATTCATGGAAGTAACATCATGCAGGTGATTAAAGTACCCATTGATGTGCTGGGAAATTCACGATGGTTATATGTATTTTGCCCTGTCATATTGATAAGCATACTTCTCTTTGACCGCTTTTTTGTCATCATTGTTGAGCGGGAATCAGCTACAAGGGCTTCCATGCATGTATTTGGTTCATTTAGAATTTGTATTTCTTGTTTGAATTTGGATGCTTTTGCTGCTTCGCCAGAAGAAACTGGTATTTCTTTACATATTTTTAGTAGTGAAGCTAAATCCCGTACTCGAGTAGGACCTTTAGATCTCTTCTTTTTAATCTTGTCTCTAGGTCCCAAAGCTAACAAATCTTCAAGAATTTGCCGTCCATTCTGAGTACAATCAGGTATTGGATTATTCGTTAGCATACTGGTAGCTCTACATTGAGCAACCGTAGATCCCTCATTAGTTCTTGATATGAACAGCTGTGTGAGAGAATCTCTATGAGTCCTCCTTTCAAGTTCCGCACGACTGTCTGAACCAGTCATGGTGTATTGTCGGCTAGATGTTGCTGTAGTGGATCCCTTCTCACTCCTCTTTTTCTTATAAATCGTAGGAAAATACATTCCAGGAGTGCAGCCATTACTATCTGCATTTTGAGAAAATAAAGAAAGGTATTTCTGCATGGAATTGTAATATGTTCCAGTTGCATTTGTGCTGCAGGTTTCAGCTTCAGGAGATGTACCCAAAAGTTGTCTTTTTAAGCCTCTGGGTTGTCTTTCTTGGGTCAAGCAAGTGTTGCTGTAGAGGGAACCACTTGGACTCTTGGGTGTCCACTGCCCACCGGGATTTACTGTCACTTGACCATTATTTGCCTCTTTGTCATGCGTAACATCAGAGAATACTATTTGACATTTTCCTTTGGTGCATACACTTTTATCACTAAGCCAGTAGTCATCATGTGTTGGATATGTCTTTGTACGAGGCGAGGGGCTTGATGAATGCCTTTCTGGCCTTGACAGGTAATCTTGCAGTACTTGATTTGTGGAGCGTGTGAGTTCATAAGCAATTCCGATGTCATTTTTCTCCATCATTACTTCTTTCCCATGTCTACCCTGAACAGTTGTACTTGATTGACCTTTTGCACTGTAGTTATCTTCTCGTGATTCCACATCAAAATTTGGTGATGGACAATAGGAGAAGCTTTCATCTCTCACTTGGGCTTCCAAGTCAAAATTCAAGGATCTTCTGCAGGAACTTCTGGTATGCCGAACAGCTGCCATGTCTATTGTTTCAGTGGTTCTCTTCTTATCCATGGTATCTTCAAGTTTGTCAATTCCTTTTCTTGTCTCATATGTCCTCTTTCCTACTGGGGTATCCGTAGAAGTGAAAGTTTTTTTGTTCGAATCAGTTCCATTGGTTTCCCCTTCTAAGGGAGAGTTGGTGGGATTGTCGACTCCTTTTCTTCGAATGTACTTCCTCTTAGCTCTTGTAGTATCTTGGGGAGTAGAAGCTTTTTCTGCACGTGGTTTAGGAGTACGTTTAGTTTGGCCTTCTATTACGACTTTGGGCCTGTGCTTTCTCCTCCTTGGCTTCTGCTGAGGTGTTTTGATTAAATCAGCTTCCTCGGAGCCTGCCTTGTCAGGCAAGTGATTCTCCTGTAATTGTGTGGACGTTGTTGCACACAGTTGATCATTGACCTGCTGAGACTGTTCTTTGTTCTCATTATGCCCCTTTACATTGTCACCAGTCATTGCGTTCTCTTTTGCATCTTTTGCCGTTGCAACGTCATCTCTGCTTAAACCTTGCATAGTAGACTGTTGCCCGTGCTCCACCTTATTGGCCATCTCAGGGGTTATAGGTTCAAATTGAGATGGTTTGCTCTTGCCCAAGGCTGCATTTGTAATTGTTTTGGGTGGTGAATTAAGATCAAAAAAGGGCCTTGAACGAATTGAGCTTCCACCTGTTGGATAAGAGCAGAGATATCTTTAATACAAGGAAAATAAAGAAATTTATGTTTAAGTTGTTAGATGAGATTTTGAGGTTATTGCTCTTTATTCACCGGCTTTTATCACAGACCAATATATATATATATATATAAAAAAGTAAAATACATTCTGTTGAATGCTTCATGTAACATTTCTATGACTATCTAAGATATTGGAGTATTTGTTATGATCAAAATGCAAGAACACCACACATAAAACAGTTGTTTTTAGTTGAAGTAAATGTAGTCCAACGCAAACCTTATAACTATTTCTTGAGTTTATTTTGATGCAGCATAGGCATTTTATTTTTTTATTTTACAGGCTTTGTTGTGACTATGCAGAGAATCATTTTGGACTTCCTAATTTTTCTAGCAATTTGGACAACAGTACTAGCGGAGATTTGTGTGTGCAATTGACTACAATTGTAAGTAAGTTTTCCATATCAAGATTCATGATTATACATACACATATGCTCACATGACAAAATAACTGTAACGAAGAGACTTACCATTTTGGATTTCTGGCATTCTGTATAATTCAGATTGAAACCTTTCACCGAGCAAACTGTCCAAGTCTGTTGAAGAGTCTCCGAAGTTGATTGTAGTCGGACTACTTTCAAAATGATGACGAAAACTGGTTTCTGCTGGGTTGCCAGCCTGTGCTAGAGCCAAAAGATTCCCAAAAGACATATTGGGCATGCTCTCCGCGTCATTCATTGTAAATTTGTCGTTTATACAGAAATCTTCCCCGTAGACATTTGAATTGGCAGCTTTGCCTGTTTGCCAAGTGTCAAAATTGCACAAAGTGTCCCTATAAACCTGGGATTCGGCTGCTCCATCCGCTTGCCAAATGTTGAAACAACCTTCATCTACGTTAATCGAATTTATTGAACTATGACATGCAGGTACTGTCTGAGATGTACCTTCTGCCACAAAACCCCCACGTAAATTTCCCGCTTCGAACCAATTTGTTTGGATAACCTGATTAACTCGGCTCAGTCTTTCTGACTCGAACCAATTGGTTTGGATATGATGATTTTCTTGCCTATTGTTGCAGATCAGTTGCTGTGTTGTCGAATCAGGCTTTGCCGGGGTTGCAGGAACCCAAGAACAGCCACTTTGATTATCTTTTCTAAGAGCCATCCCACTGGGGCAAAACCCGGTAAAAATCCTATCTTTTACCTTATATCAACTGTAAAAAATCTTTCTTTTTAATTTTAATTTTAATTTCACTAGAAGGGCGACTTACAGTAATTCTTCTTCAGTCTCAACTGCATTTCATGACATCTTGCCTGCGAGATGAAAAAAAATAAATTGAGAAGAAATGAATAGAGAATTGAGAAATATATCTTTCACAAAAAGGAGAGAATTATATGAGACTAAGTTTTCCTTATCCTTGAAACCATACCAACAAATCCAATTCACAGATCTCTGAAAAATTACACAGATATATCCATTTTTATGTATGGTAGAGAGTGTAAGAGGTAGGTGAAAAATAAAAAAACAGAGATAAAACTTATAAAAACTAATTGATTAATCCTTAATTTCATAGATATACAGAGAAGACTTTTTAGAACACAAGAGTAGAAAAATCTTCACCCTTGCTTCCAAATTCATGTAAATGCCATTTTTATGCATTTCTGATTCTTAGGACAAAACATAAGAGAGCACAAGAAAGCCCCAATTTTAGTTAAATTGGCAACCATTTCAATCAAACTCACCTAATTGTTGATTTCTGGTCAAGATCTCATGAAGCGGTGGACGGCTAAGGGAAAATGAAAGCAGAGTGTTTTCTCACAAAGAAATGAGAGAGAAAATAGGAAAACAACCAAATAGAAAGACCAGGCTTTTTATTCTTGTAGAGAGAGAACTTTTGAACTGATAACTCTCTTTCTCGGTAAACCACGTAGATGCCCGTTAAATAGTCATGATATTTTTTATTGATTTATATTTTTATGAGTTTGGTTTGTTTCACGTACAGCGCGGGAGAATAATAGCGTGATAGAACAGAAGCGAAAGTAGAATAAATCATACAAATATTAATATAAATAATCAATCTACAGAGTAAAATAAGTTTGATAAAGATTTTTCTCCCAACTTTTGATGATTATATTTTTAAGGTTCTAACTACATATTATTTAAGTTTTTATTACGATTGCCAAAATATAATTTAAAGCACAAAAAATAAAGAACGTGACTGAATTAGAGATAAAGTTTGTTGACTTTAATATTCTTTTATAGTAAATATTCTTTTATAGTAAATTTATATGACTTTAATATAAATGTGGATTTTAACATCCCATGGTGAATTTAAGAGAAGATTGGCATGAATTAAATTTAGATTACTAAAATATGTTACTTGTAGTGTAATTAAGTGTCTTTAATAAAGATACTAGGGCTTTTAGTGAATTAATCGAGGACAGAGAAGTAATTGAAGGAGTCAAATAATAAAACAAGGACTGCACCAACTTGGGCATATAGCCCGTGAGAAATGAGAATGGTTTGTTTCGGTTTTCAATTGAATCATTTGACGGGAATTGAATAATTTGACGGGGTTAGATTGCCGTCTGTGGTCCCCCCACCAGTGGGAACATTGGTGCACGCTTTTCTAACTTGGGCTTTGGGATAGAAATGCATTTAATACGTTTGGTGCGTGGAACTCATGATTCCAATCAAGCGGTGCTCCTTATTTGCTTTTCTCGTGGAAAGGGTTTGTGGTGATTCTTTGACAGAAAAACAGTTAGTAGTTAGTTTGGACGTTGGATCTTCTATTCAAAAATTAGTTGAAAAGTACAGACGAATGTATCGTGTGTCGTTGTCGTCATTGTCACTGTTTACTGACTTCCTCTATAGTCATGCTACTGAAACTAAAGTATTGATATTTGTGATATGATATTATATTGTCAATCAATCATTATTCGGCGTATAAAGTTATAGTTAAATAATATATTATTATATACGAATACGAAAAAGTTGTTTTTTGTCGTTTCTCGACAAATTCCTTCTTTACTTTTCAGTTTATGAAATATTAGCAACCATTTTCAGATAAACCTCTCCAAGGATAAGGCTAATTTGATTTTATAGAGACTAACTTTCTTAAATCCTAACTAATATTATAGAGGTTAATATAGCAATACAAATAAAGCTGCTATAAGGTATGAAAATAGTTTGAAGCTAGAAAGTGAAATATTTAATTGATCACGTAGTTTTAAATAAACATTCATATTTTTCAATTAGAAAATTGCTAATTATAAAATAATGTATAGCTAAGATAATCAATTGGAACGTTAAATTTATTTTATATTTGAACATTCAGTCTACATGTATATTAATAATATAATAAAGAATAAGTTAGTTAAAATTATTTACTTTGATTCACACTTTAGTGTATTGAACAAGTAATTTGAATTAGGGCTAATTTGGGTTCAACTTGCATTTGATATGTCAAGTATAGTTTTTATCTAATTGGAGATCTAATGAATCAGATTTGATTAAAAAGGACCCGAAATACATTGACGAAACATGGATTTAGATTGATATATTCTGTTCAAAATCTAAATTCTATAGAATTATATATCTTATTTTTATATACTAGTGAGTTTTTTTGCTACTTTTATCTTCACAACTTTTTTTATAAATGTTATATTATATGTAAAAATAATCAAATATAACTCTTACCATATGCTCTTTTTCTCTCAAGAATTTTGGACCATTTAGAATTTGATTGTGAATAATAAGTTTAATCAAGAACCTTTTTCTGGTCATAGTATTATCCATTTTACTTCAGATATTTAATGACTTTTACCTTGATAAAAAAAAAATGCAAAGGCCATAACATTAATTTAAACAGGAGATGTCGATTTTCATAATCTTTATTACATGGTCAAACTAAAGGGCATAATAATAATTTAATGCGGATTCGGTAGATTATATTTAACCAAATTTAGCGAATCTGATGCAGCAAATAAAAAAGTGCTTAACCGTTCAGCAAAGTCACGTGACTCCCCG
Organism: Penstemon barbatus; assembly: GCA_003313485.2. Classification (NCBI taxonomy): domain Eukaryota; kingdom Viridiplantae; phylum Streptophyta; class Magnoliopsida; order Lamiales; family Plantaginaceae; genus Penstemon; species Penstemon barbatus. The sequence goes on along the minus strand of CM064882.1, from coordinate 4,434,997 downwards.
GCCCCATCCGGCCTTGCTAATGTCACCCATCTATGGGCAGCTGTCGGTCACCACTCCTCAACCTTATCCTGACTCCAATGGTTCACCTGAAATAGCACCGGAGTTTCCGTGGCTGCTATTTTCATGTGAGTGAGCATACAATAAGGGTGAGTTAGTTGCTCTATTTTGTCATATTATTCTGAAATTTTAGGTGTTTGCTTTGGATTTATGTGGCTGATGCATACGAGAAGATAAATGAGGGTAGAATTGTCATTTTTATATTAATTGTGAAACTTTCATGGACCCTTAATTATGAGAAATTATGTAGTACAACCGCTGCACCACGTCATCAAGTACACGTGGTGCAGCCCACCAATACACATGGGGCATGTGGATTATTAATCCACAACACCCCATGTTCTGGCAGTGTGAACATAACTTTCTGAACCCCTATTTTTTTGGAACATGGCCAGAACATGGGGTGATGTGGATTAATAATCCACATGTCCCATGTGTATTGGTGGGCTGCACCACGTTTACTTAATGACGTGGTGCAGCGGTTGTACTATATAATTTCTCATTAATTATGTGTGGCTTGTACCCATTTTTCAGGTTCAACAATGTAAATACGGGATAAATAAATGCAACAAATATCATTTGTTATGTGAAATCGCACAAAAGTAATGTATTATCATTACAAGAAAAATAAATTTTAGTGACAAAATATGAAGTAACATTGTTAAAAACTGTCACTTTTTACATATATTTAGTTACAAAAATATTAGTTTTGTTAGAATAACAATAGTGATAAGTGCAATAGTGACAAAATATAATTCTAAGTTGTCACTAATGGCTATTTGTGACAAATATATGGAACTTAAATTGTCACTATTGACAATTAGTGACACCCTTTTAGTGACAATAAATATTGTCACTATAATTTAGCGACAACTTTTTAGTTGTCATATTTTTTACAACTTTTTCACAATTCTTGTCAATAATGTATTTATATACATCATTTTAGTGACTATATTTTAATTTTATCACTTTGTTATTTACTGTTTACTAAAATTTAAATTTTTTCTAGTGTATTGCTTAAAATTTTCCTGTATTTTTAAATATTATGCTCCACTTATATAAAAATATTTATTGTACAAAATCTTCATGTACCATTGGCTATTCGGCACAAAATATTTCATCTGTACGAATTTTGACAATCTATTTTGTACTTACGAAGGAATTCGTGTTGAATATTTAATAGTAAATAAAAATTTTTATAATGCAAAAAATATTTTACATGATAATTTTGTATATAAAAATATCTTGCACTTGGTAAGTAAATACCGTATATATATCGTGTTTGCTAAAATGATGAGCTCAATTTTTTAGCCATACTCTCTTTAAGAAGGGATTATAATTAAATATGATAAATTGATGAAAAGCCAAAAGGTGATGTAATTGTGTTCATATATGGGTCCAATTTAAAGTATCTTTACTTGTGATAGTGTTATGAAAGATGAACATATAAGTTTTAGCATTGGAAATGGAAGTGAAAAGATTCAAAAGTGCATGTGAACTTTGAACTTGTATAGTTCTTCAATCATAATAATATAATATAATAAATTTATCGATGCAGGACAAGGAAGAATATGTAATAAATTTATTATTAGTATTAGATCCATCACAAACCACCCAGTTTTTTTTTTCTTCCAAAAATTGATAAAAATATCTACAGTCGGATTGAGACAGTCCTTGTTTCTATATGGTTGAGTTAGTCAGTATTAGCTTATATTATTTGAGGTATATACCTTATAGGAAACTTTATTTCATTACCATCAAAGGGTGCAAGTAATGTACATTTTTCTTAATTATTTTTATGCATTCGTGAATTTAAATAGTATTCCCTCATATTTTATTAAAGCGAAGATAAAACATTATTAGTGTTAATTACTTATAAAAGATAAAATCTTATGTATGCATATAATTTATTTATTTTTACTACAGAATTCAGATCTTAAATGAATCGAATTAAGATTTATATTCACTCTTTCTATTTCGTATAATCATTGATTCAAATTCATTAGATCTTTAATCAAATAAAGATTATAATAATAGTCCTAACTATGGCATAGTTGATTAAATTTTTATAACACTCTTTGTATGCAATTAGTGATAAAAATTTAATTTTGTCATTATAATAATGGTGACAAGTGTAATAGTGATAAAATATTTTTAAGTTGTCACTAATAGCTATTAATGAGAAATATATGGTGGCTTAAGTTGGGCAAAAATTCAATTTTGGTACCATAGAATAGGCTCAAGTCCATTTTTCATACCAAAATATCAAAAATCATACTGCCGTTAGTTTTTTAACTGAAGTTTAGCCTTCTCCGTTAAGTAAAAAAAGAGGTGAGAAATGCAATTATTAAAAATTAGGCAGGTGTTTTTGCAATTATCGTCTTCTTCTTCCTCCTCCTATATGACCGCCGGCTCCGGTGGCTTTTGGTCGAAATTGGTTGAGGGTTTTTGTTCCCCTTGTTGTGGAGAACTCGTACATATAAAGATCTTTTCGATCCGTTGAGTAATCTATTCGAATTTTGAGTTTTAATTTTCGATTTGTAGGTCAAAATTTTCGAAATTTCAAATCGTGATTTCTTCTTCGATTCTTAACCAAACTTCGTGATTCTTGTTGCAATAGTTTCCCCTGACCATGGGCATCATTTTCCATAGGTTTATTGTAGCTGCCGTAGACAGTTGAGCTCTGCCCAAGTGGCGGCGCATTTTCGGCCTAAACCCTAAATTTCGCGAAAAAACACTCCTCCCCTGCTCCACCGTCGACGGCCGCTGCAATTACCTCATGGAAAATGTTGCCCATGACAAGGGGAACAAAAACCCTCAACCAATTTCAACAAACGGCCATCGGAAGCCGGCGATCGTCCATAGGAGGAAGAAGGCAATAATTGCAAAAACACCCTGCTCAATTTTAGACAATTGCATTTCCCCCCTATTTGGTTTCAACAGGTGACACGTGGCAGTTCCGTTAAGTAAACTAACGGAAGTATGATTTTTGAAACGTCTATTTATTCTACGGTATGATTTTCAATCGATTGGTATGAAAAATGGACTTGGGCCTATTTTATGGTATGAAAATTGAATTTTTGCCCTTAAGTTGTCATAATTGACAATTAGCGACACTCTCTTAGTGACAATAAATATTATCACTTTGACTTAGTGACTACTTTTTTATTATCACTTTTGGGGTATCGTTAAATCTCAATAATGACAATTCTTGTCATTAGTATGTTTATGAAAATCGTTTTAGTAATAATATTTGAGTTCTTGTCATTTAATATATATATAAGAAGTGAATTTTATCACTCAAATTACAAAAAAAATTTAGATCGATATTTTTTTATAATTAGAATTGCGCGATTAATCAAACCGACCTTCGAGTTAACACTTATCCATGGAGAGAATTTCACTTTTGATACCATAACTCAACCTACTTTAGGGATTTGATACCACAAATTTTTCTCCCGACACATTTGATACCATAACTCAATCAACTTGACACATTTGATACTTCCGTCAAATTGGAAACGAAATTGTCACGTGATTGTCACGTGGCCGTTAAAACTTTGCACATTTGATACCATAACTTATGTTGACCGATAATTTTACCGCATAACATTTCAGGTTACCAAAAAAGTCCCACATCTCTAAATTTAGTGACGATTTTAGTCCACATTGTTGCAAAATTTCCAAATTGACTCGAATAAGACCACGTGCTGACCAATTTAGAATTGTACACATTTGATACCATTACTTATGTTGACTGATAATTTTACCCCATAACATTTCAGGTTACCAAAAAAGCCCCACATCTCCAAATTTAGTGACGATTTTAGTCCACATTGTTGCCGAATTTCTAAATTGACTCGAATAAGACCACGTGCTGACCAATTTAAAAAATTTTACTCATTTTATTTAAATAACTAATTTAATTTATAAACAATATTAATAAATTAAATAATACATTAACATAACTATCACCAAAATTAAGAAAACATATTCTTTTTAAAAATAAAATTTATATAATAGAATTAATCTATTTAATATTTATTAAAATAATTAATTATATAATTAAAAAGTATTTAATATTTATTAAAATATTAAATAATAAATAATTATAATTTAATAAAAAAATCCCCACCCCACCCAACCCAACCCACCCCTCCCCCTACCCCCAGATTCCCAGGCCGTCGCCGGCCTGGGTCTTCTGTCCCAGGCCGGCATTGGCCTGGGATCGAAGAACCCAGGCCGGCGGTGGCCTGGGACAGAAGACCCAGGCCGCCGGCGGCCTGGGAATCGGGGGGTAGGGGGAAGGCTGGGGTGGGGATTTTTTTTTTAAAATTAAAATTATTTATTATTTAATATTTTAATAAATATTAAATAGTTTTAAATTATATAATGTATTGTTTTAATAAATATTAAATATATTAATTCTATTATATAAAATTAATATTTAAAAAGAATATATTTTCTTAATTTTGGTATGTTAATGTATTATTTAATTTATTAATATTGTTTATAAATTAAATTAGTTATTTAAATAAAATAAGTAAAATTTTCTAAATTGGACAACATGTGGTCTTATTCGAGTCAATTTGGAAATTTGGCAATAATGTGGACTAAAATCGTCACTAAATTTGGAGATGCGGGGCTTTTTTGGTAACCTGAAATGTTATGGGGTAAAATTATCAGTCAACATAAGTAATGGTATCAAATGTGTAAAGTTCTAAATTGGTCAGCACGTGGTCTTATTCGAGTCAATTTGGAAATTTTGCAACAATATGGACTAAAATCGTCACTAAATTTGGAGATGTGGGGCTTTTTTGGTAACCTGAAATGTTATGGGATAAAATTATCAGTCAACATAAGTTATGGTATCAAATGTGCAAAGTTTTAACGGCCACGTGACAATCACGTGACAATTCTGTTTCCAATTTGACGGAAGTATCAAATGTGTCGAGTTGATTTGAGTTATGGTATCAAATATGTCGGGAGAAAAAATTATGGTATCAAATCCCTAAAGTAGGTTGAGTTATGGTATCAAAAGTGAAATTCTCTCCTTATCCATGATATTAGAGGGTTAATTTAATTGAATCCAAAAATTTAAATCATAATTCAAAGTTATATTAATATGTTTTAGTCGTGAAAAAAAAAAAAAAGAAATATACATGTGGATAGAATATAATAGATCCAAGTACACGATTAATTGGTTTGGTTTTTTGTTTTTTATATAATTATTTCTTCCAAGTACCTGATCATTGTTGAATGATGATAGTAGGCATGCATGCATGGAGCCACTTGTAGCATGTTGAACAAATCAATCAACACGTTCTTACATACTATAGTGCTGGCATTTATTGTGCATTATATGTCCCCTTGCTTAAGGATTTAATTAAAATTTTTAATAATTTATTTTTAGTGGGGATGAACTTGGTTATGCTCCATTCATTAATTAAATAATTATTGTTTCCCTTTCTTCATGTTGTTTAACTAGAAACGACTTTCCTAATCTTTGGAATTTTGGATATTGGTTTATTAGTGTATAATATATTTAATATTATTTCACTCAAATCAGATCATAAATCATAAATTATGTATAATTAGCCCCTTGTGACGTATGATTAGCTCTTAATCTTCTGCAAAAACTTCTGAAAACATTGCTCAATCTCCAATGTGTCGAGTGTGTGTAAGTGATGTGACTTGTGAGATTACAGTTTATTGGAAGCATCGACGTTGTTTTTTGTGATAAATATTAGGAAAATGCATGTTCAACGGCGAGAATTCCTTCGTTTGATAACGCGCACAAGTATTTAGCATATGTTGCATGTATATATATATCCTCATCAAATTTACATTAAGCATTAAGGTCTTTGGTTTACTTTGGCAAATGGCACGTATTTTATATTTGGGATTTTTGCACATCACCCCTCAAAAAAGTTTTATTTTAACACTCCCCCCCTCCCCCCATAATTGAAAAAACATGACAGTACCCCCTAAGTTAACAAATGAGTGCACTTTGCCCCCTATTCATTTTTTAGTAATTTTCAAAGGATAAAAATGTCAATCAGAGAGTTTTGTGCAATAACAAAAAACTTTTAGAGGGTTAAGTGCACAAAATTTTAAATATCCAAATGTGACTTGTAATTTAAAAAAATAAAAAAAAAATTTAGTTATATTTTTGTACGAAAATTCAAATTTAGAAATTTTTTTAACAAAATTTTCATTAGTCCTAATTATTTATTTACAAATAAATAATATCTATACTAAAAATATTTTAATCAAATCAAAGAAATTTCAAAGTAAAAAAAAATATGTTATAAGATTAAAATTAAATTACGATGTGATTACCAAGTTAAGGAATTCTATGAAAATGTGCTTTGAAATGTTATTATTCTAATAACTTGAATTAATAATATTTTGTGTACTTAGCCCCCCAAAAGATTATAATTATTGCAATAAATCCCAAATTCACATTTCTACCTTTTGAAATCCACAAATTATTGACCAGGGGGCAAAGTGCACCTACTTATCAACTTTTAGGGGGTACTGTCATGTTTTTTCAATTATAGGGGGGAAAGTGCGAAAATGAAACTTTTCTGAGGGGTGACGTGCAAAAATCCATTTATATTTTAGTGATAAAATTATATTAAAAAAGTATCACTAAATGGTTTTTCTTAACTTTTGACTGAAAACTGAAGACAAATACTCTAAAATAATTACGTCAAAACGCCATTGTAATACCATTTTTCTTTAATTATAAGATATATGTTAGGGATTTAAAAAAAACTACTCTGATCGAACATCTCAGATCTGATCATGGTTTTTTTTTTAATGAAATGTTCATGGACTTGGTTTATCAAAGTTAATAGATTTTCTTTTATTTAAATATGATCTAGTATTTTTTTTAAGATATCGTGGTTAGAAATGTCATCACGTCATTACTACATCATTTGTTGTGAGACTAAATTAATAATGTAATTTTTAATCACATATTCTATAAATTTTTGTTAAGATTAAGTTTAGAAAATAAATTTTCAGTTCATCCCACGTGGTTAAGGGGTCTATTTTAATTTTTAAGTCAACAGTCCTAAATTACATAGAACGAGTTGACCGGCGTGGCGGGTGCGCAACCTCACGTGCACCTTTATTTTATTAGTCAAATTCATATCAGATCTTAATGTTTCGGATTAGATATCTTTGATCTGACAGATTTTGACTAATATTTTGGAAATTTAAGGATGGAATCAAATCAATCTATCATGCCTTCGGTTTATTTTTTATTTTTTCCCTTTTTCGAATGAATTGTTATTTGCCTTAGTTGTTCAAAATATAGTTAAATGATGCCCACATGGAAAAGTTGGCGTGTTAAATATTAAGGGCATGTTTCTTTGGTGTTTGGGAGAGTAGTTTGAGAGAGTAGTGGAGGTTTATGAAATAATCTCGATTTGCGTAATGTTGTTTGTTTGGGTTTTGGGAGAGTGATTTGAAAAATAAAGTAAGTGTAGGTTTTTTTTGGAAGAGTTAGGTTGTAGGTGTAAGATGTGTAAGACTTTATGTCAAATCATGTTTGTTGTGAGATAAATTGTGTAAGAGATATATTACTTTATGTCAAATCATAGTAGAGTTTGTATATGTTTTTTTGTTTAGAGATAAGAAAATTGTTGTTTGTTTGAGTTTTGAGAGAGTAGTTTGAGAAAATTAAGAGATAAAAAATTTATTTCAGAAAATAGATAACATGTTTGTTTGACATTTTCCAAACACGAAAGAATTTTGAGAAACGCCAAACAAACAGGCCCTAAGCTTTGCAAAATCATAAAAGAATGCATTTTTACAGATTACTACAATTTGAAATAATTTCAAATTAAAATTTTAAAGTATCACAATCTGGAATATCATATTTTCTATTGAAGTTATACATAATCTGAATTAATCCATTCATCCATTGCTAATGCTTACATATTGAAATAATATGAAAGGACACATGAAAAATATTTATTACAAGATGAAAATAGTTCAAAAGAGAGATTAATACTGAACGAAGCAGAAGAAGAAAAGAGGGAAAAATGAAGTAATTTGATTTCAGAATTAGGTTAATCTATTTCGGTTGTTTCTAACATAATGGGTCGAATATAATTAATTATTTTACCCGGCTTTATATCCGGTTTAGGTTGGTAGTTATTCTGTTACTTGTACTTTTACCTTTCTACCCTTGTATTCTCCTATTTAATTGTAGCTTGTAAACCATTTCCTGTACAGATTTATTCAATCAATAATCAAGCAAGATTTATTTACTTTCTCTCATAATCAGTTTACAATATTTCTCTATACATACAATTTTCAATAGTTTACATGGTATCAGCTGTAAAATAATAGAAAAACCGCTACATATCTTCATAGATTTCTTACTGTTTCTTCATTCCTTCATCAAGAAATTCATCAAGAAGTTCATCAAGAAGTTCACCCTTCATACATCACGCATCTTCCAGTTTCCAGAACTTCGTCAGATCCAGTCCCATCCAACATTCAGAAGTTCTTTCCTGCAAATTCATCCAAGAAATCATCAGTTTCGGTTTTCATTCATCTTTTCATCATATTCACACAGATTTCTTCCAATCAAGATCCTACATTCATATCAGCATTCAAGGTTTGATCTCTCCAAACTCTTTTCTCACATATTCAAATTCATACACTCAAATCTCTTCTCCCCTCAAGTAAACCTCTCTGTCTACAATTTTTTTCCTAATTCTTTCATATTCTACTCATTCACCATCATGTCTTCTTCTGATTCAACCCCTATATCCTCTGTCACACCCTCTACATCAAGAAACCGCCCAGATATTGAAGATCCTTCAAGTCATTATTATTTACACCCTGTTGATGGACCAGGGGTCATCTTGGTTCCTGAAAAACTAGATGACAAGAATTACCAAACCTGGTTCAAGGCTATGATAAGGGCCTTAACTGTCAAAAATAAACTCTCTTTCATTGATGACTCATTACCCGTCCCCCTGAGGACCCTATTCTTCAGAACTACTGGGATAGAAGTAATACTGTGGTAGTAGATTGGATTCTTAATTCATTAACTAAAGAGGTCAATCACACAGTCCAGAATCATACAATTGCCACTGTCCTATGGAAAGAATTGAGACAAAGGTTCCAGCAAGCTAATGGTCCTAGGCTATATCAATTACACAGGGATCTATTCCTACTACAACAACAGTCAATGTCAGTGAACAATTACTTCTCCAAATTGAAAGTTATTTGGGATGAAATCTGCAATTTCAGACCCAAATGTCAGTGTGGTCTACTTGATCAATACTTTGAACATTTCTATCTTATCATCTTCCTAATGGGACTTCATGACTCTCTTAATCACACCAGAGCTCAACTCCTCCTTATGGATCCCCTCCCAGATGTTACCAAGGCCTATCATCTTGTTTCCCAGGAAGAAACACAAAGATCCATTCATGATTTCTCTCCCACAGACTCCCTCAATTCACTGGCCTTCTCCACCAAATCTGCCCATTCCTCATACTCTACCAGACCATCCTCACAACTTCCCAATACATTCCTCTCAAATCCTACTCGCCCTCCTTTCCTACCCTCTAATCCCAACTACAGGCCTTCATTCAAACCACCTTCTAACTCTCCCTACCCCAGACCTAATAGACCCTAATGTACTCACTGCCAAATGGTAGGACATACAATAAACACTTGTTTTAAACTTCATGGTTATCCTCCTGGGTATAGACCTCCTGCTCCCAGATCCAACTCCCAATCAAACAACAGAATAAACAACATAGAAACAGATCTATCTACACAACAAGAATCTGTTCAGAACATATTTCAATCAATGTCTCCAGATCAAATCAATCAGTTATCACAACTTTTCACTACACATCTCAACAACAGTACATCTACATCAAATGATACATCTTCTCCTATGGATTCACATACCTGCACTATGCACACAGAATCAGGTACTTGCCTCTCATCTTCTTTACTTACTTCTACTCAATATAAGGACTCCTGGATCCTTGATTCAGGAGCTTCAAGTCATATCTGCAATAATATCAAATATTTTACTAGCCTTTTTCCAATTCAGAAAACTACTATTACTTTACCAAATAATTCAGTTATCCCTTCTCACTTTAAAGGCACAGTCATTTTAAATAACAATATACAACTCCTTAATGTTTTATTTATTCCTCAGTTCAAGTTCAATTTGTTTTCTGTAAGTGCTTTATTAGCTTCTTCAAATTTTACCATCACTTTTCACACACATCATTTTATAATCCAGGACATGACATCTTTGAAGAGGATTGGCAAGGGTGACCTAGTTGATGGATTATACATTTTAGATCAGCAAACATTAGCTACTCCTATTTCTTGTAATAAGATAACTGTTGATACTTGGCATAATAGACTAGGCCATCCTGCTGTAGATAGATTGCAATTACTACATTATGTTCTTGAATTACCTACTCATACATTGAATAAACATATATGTGAAGTATGTCCTTTAGCAAAACATAAATGCCTTCCTTATTGTTCTAGCACTACTATTTCTCATAATCCCTTTGATTTAATACACTGTGACATATGGGGACCCTTTAAAACTACTTCACATAATGGTTTTAGGTTCTTTCTTACACTTGTTGATGATTGTACAAGGTTCACATGGGTATTTTTACTTAAAGCAAAATCTGATGTTCATTCTGTTTTACTAAAATTCATTAAAATGATTAATACTCAATTTAACTCACAAATCAAAAAGTTTAGGAGTGACAATGCTAAAGAACTACTCTTTTCTCAATTATTTTCTGACCTAGGCATCATTCATCAATTTTCTTGCATTGAAACTCCTCAACAGAATGCTAAGGCAGAGAGGAAACATCAACATCTCCTCAATGTTGCTAGATCCTTAATGTTTCAATCTAATTTGCCTATTGACTACTGGAATGAGAGTATTCTTACCTCTGTCTTTCTAATAAACAGATTACCTACTCCTTTGTTACATAATCAGACTCCCTATTTTAAACTCTATCATAAACCTGTTGATTATTCATATTTTAGGAGTTTTGGTTGCCTATCATTTGCTTCCACTATTAAACAACATAGATCCAAATTTGATCCACGAGCAACCAAATGTGTTTTCTTAGGCTATTCCCCTGGTATAAAAGGTTACAAGCTCCTTGACTTATCCTCTCATGACATATTACATTCTAGGAATGTTCACTTTTATGAAAACATTTTTCCTTTCAAAGACACAAATTTTTATAATTCTTTCACTAACTATTTGGAACCCTGTCCTTCTATTACTCAACCTTCTGATAATCTCCATTTTTTGGACCCTCACCCTCCCATTCCAGTGTCCATTCCCTCCCCTACCAATAATAATCCCACATCTCCTGATCCAACCTCCCCTCCTTTAAGGAAGACTCTAGAATTTCAAAACCCCCTTCTTATTTACAGGATTTTCACTGTAATACAACCAAACATATACCACCTAGATATCCCTTATCCAATGACTTAACTTACTCTCACATATCTAAACCTCATCAGTCCTTCTTGGCCAACATTTCCACCATCTCAGAACCTCATACTTATAAACAGGCAATAAAGAATCCATAATGGATTAAAGCAATCCAGGAAGAATTAGCAGCTATGACTAACAATAAAACTTGGTCAATTGAACAATTACCCCCAGATAAGGTTCCCATTGACTGTAAATGGGTTTATAAAATAAAAACTAATCCTGATGGTTCTATTGAAAGATATAAAGCAAGATTGGTAGCACAGGGGTTCACTCAACAAGAGGGGGTTGATTTTAATGCTACATTTTCTCCTGTTGCTAAACTTGTTTCTGTTAGAGTGTTATTAGCTTTAGCCATGGCTAAAGGTTGGGATCTACAACAACTTGATATAACCAATGCATTCTTAAATGGTGACTTGGATGAGGAAATCTACATGCACCTCCCTAAAGGTTATACACTGCCTTCTAATATGGTTTCCCCAGGTATGTCTACTTCCTTAGTCTGTAAATTACATAAGTCCATCTATGGCTTAAAGCAAGCCAGTAGGCAATGGAATCATAAGCTCACTGAGGTGCTTCAATCCTTAAACTTCACTCAATCCAGGTCAGATTACTCCCTATATACTTCTGGTTCAGATTTTAATTTTATAGCCATGTTAGTTTATGTTGATGATATTCTAATAACTGGTCCTAATTCTCTTTTAATTTCTGATATAAAAACTAAACTAGCTACTGTTTTTAATCTTAGAGACCTAGGTAGATTGAGATATTTTTTGGGTATTGAGCTCTCTTATTCTAAAACTGGTTTAATCATTTCACAAAGACAATATTCCCTTCAAATATTACAAGACACAAGTTATTTAGCAAGCAAACCAGTGCACTTACCTATGGACCCGAAGAATAACCTAAGGTATGATGAAAATGATCTTTTAGTTGACCCTTCCCCTTATAGAAGGTTGATAGGAAGATTAATTTACCTCACCATCACTAGACCTGACATATCATTTAGTGTTCACAAGTTAAGTCAATTCATTGCAAAACCAACTAATGCACACTTAGCAGCAGTTCATCACCTACTTAGATATCTCAAATCTACTCCAGGTCAAGGGTTATATTATCCTAGGGATTCTAATCTTACTCTTTCTGGCTTTTGTGATTCAGATTGGGCCTCTTGCCTAGACTCTAGACGCTCAACCACAGGATTTTGCATTTTTTTGGGCAACTCCCTAATCTCTTGGAAAGCTAAGCGCCAGCCAACAGTGTCAAAATCCTCCGCAGAGGCAGAATACCGTGCATTATCATATACAACGAGTGAAATAATTTGGCTCACACAGTTATTAATTGATTTAGGAGTTCAGCTACACTTACCTCCAACCATCTATTGTGACAATGCCTCTGCAATCCATTTGGCTCAGAATCCAACTTTTCACGAACGGACAAAACACCTGGAAATTGATCTACACTTTGTTCGTGAGCACATTGCCAGAAAGCACATAAAATTGCTCCCTATATCATCAGCAGCTCAATTGGCGGACGTCCTAACAAAACCTCTCCCCAAATCTTCATTTTCAGAAATTCTGCGCAAGATGGGCGTAATTAATCTTTACGCGCCATCTTGTGGGAGGGGGGTATTACAAGATGAAAATAGTTCAAAAGAGAGATTAATACTGAACGAAGCAGAAGAAGAAAAGAGGGAAAAATGAAGTAATTTGATTTCAGAATTAGGTTAATCTATTTCAGTTGTTTCTAACTAAATGGGTCGAATATAATTAATTATTGTACCCGGCTTTATATCCGGTTTAGGTTGGTAGTTATTCTGTTACTTGTACTTTTACCTTTCTACCCTTGTATTCTCCTATTTAATTGTAGCTTGTAAACCATTTCCTGTACAGATTTATTCAATCAATAATCAAGCAAGATTTATTTACTTTCTCTCATAATCAGTTTACAATATTTCTCTATACATACAATCTTCAATAGTTTACAATCTTACATATAATTAAATTTAACGAATTACATAATAATATTTTTAAAACACTTTATAATTGGTTAATCTCTTAAATTAAAAATGTAAAACCAACCATATGTAAAAGTAACAACGATTACACAAGAAATATATGACCTACTTATTTTTTTAAATGAAAAGGAAGTTGAACAACAAAGCAACCCATTCATTGTGATATAGAGAGATTACCAACACCGATGGAAGTTACATCAAAATAACAATAGAAAATTCATAGGGAACTAGCAAATACCTTTTTAAAATTACGTCCGTACAATTACAGATTTTAGAAAGAGTTTGCAAATTACCCTTTTAGATTCCATGATACAACTCTCTTGGCTCTTGTACTTTGCACCCCCACCATAAATTGACTCTCATATTTTTACCACCTCATTTGGATTTAGACCTTATTTCAAGGCGAATCTTTATTTTATAATAGGATAAATTGTGAAGAAGTAAACAAACAAAATATAAGAATGAAACTAAATTAAATGCAAGGAAAATTACTTGAATGGATGATAAAATTTCTCAAGTGTCTATTTGACATAGACACAACTTTACAAGAAACTCATTATATTGTGGAGAACAAATGACCATTTATTCAACCGGTAAGAATCGAATTTCTTTATTTTGAATCCTAGTTAGAATCCAGGGAAAGTTCTTGTCTAAGTCTGGTTTGGTCAAACTCATTCAATCACCAAGTAAGTGTATTGTTCTTGCTTTGTGATTGATCACTCTCCTGAGAGTTACATTCAATCCCAAAGCAAGTATATTGTACTTACCACGTAATTATTTTAGGTTCGACAAAACCCAATCTAAATAAGAATTTCTCAAAATCCAGCTAATGATTTTTTAAATTATAAATATGCAAGTCCAACTTAAGACTTTGAATTAAACAACAATGTTACATGATCCTTATCTTAAAATGGGTAATCTCTCATCACATAAACACTTTTTCTTAAAGAGTAAATACGCATGTTGGTAGGAATTTTCGAACTTCTTTTCCAATATAGTCTTCTACACAAAAATATTTTCCAATATAATTCAAACTGAAAAGTATTTCCCTAAATATACCTTTTGCGAGATATCTTAGTTGGTAATAGCGATTCTTCAAAAAAATATCGCACTTGGCAACTGCTATTTTTTTTATTTTTCCGAACTTGTGAAAAAAAAAACTTCTATGAATAGTAGTTAGTTATGGGTAAATTTTTTTATTTTTAAATTTTGCGGAATTTATTGGAATGAGTATAAAAAAATATGATTTTATTCTACGATACATTACAAGTATATTGCAAAATACCATACTAAAAGAGGAGAGAAATGTTACATGTAAACTATTCTTAAGTTCATTGCAATATACTAGTTTACATGTTATCATCTTCACAATAACTTGTTTGATTGTGTTGGGAATTAGAACGGATCAAGTAATGAGATAAGTAGATAAATTTACAAAGACACTTGATTGATTTCAAATGATTGTCTGAGAGGCAAAACATTATTGGTGATGAATGAATGAAAAGATTCTTTAATTTGATTTGGGTGTCAAAGACTAGGGCTGTCAATGGGCGGATTTCAATTCGGATCCGTTCGAATTTGGTCCGATTTATTAGGATAATTGTCCGATTAGAGATTTGATGGACCTGATCCGATTATAAAGGTCCGAAATCCGAAACTCATGGAGCGAATTTGGATTTAGGTCGATCCGATCCATTAAAGATCCGTATCCGACAATAAATAAAAAGAAAGATATATATACAAAATGATTTATAAAACTAAGTATCATTAATAATATTTCAACGTCAATTTAAGAAGATAGTAATTTATAATTCGGTTATAAATTTATTTAAACCAATATGTTTATTCTACAAATATGAATATAGTAAAGAAACTTTGAAAATGTGAGCTAAAATTAAATAAAATTGAAAAGATAATAAACTTATTTTAGGAAAAAAATATTAATTAACTTTCTAAATACAAATTTATTGGATCCGAAAAATATCCGATATCCGGCCAAATCCGACCAAGATCCGTTGGATTACAAAAATCTAGATCCGAGCAAGATCCGAATCCGACAGGATTCGATCCGATATAAATAGAACCGGATCTGGACGAGCCTGATCCGACCAGAATCCGACCCATTGACAGCCCTATCAAAGACATCTCCAAAAAGATAAAATATATGTGTAATTACTACTATTACTATCTAAAATAATATATTTGTGATCTTTAAATTAAGAGATGTTGTAATGGAATTTTATGATCAGTTAAGTTAAATAATTTCTCAATTCCAATATCAAAAATATTTAGTTTCAAACAATTGCACATATTATTGTAAATTAGCAGTCGCAAAAGGTGCATTTAATGAAATATTTTCAATTTAAGTCATATTAGAAAATATTTTTGTCTAGAAGACTATATTGAAAAAAACTCTCAGGAATCTTGTATGGCAGCTTAGATAAAGACGAACCAAAAAAGCAAAGCATTGATTGAAGATGCTCAATGACTTAGTCAGGAGGACCACGCTACCAGCACTGAAATTGTCCTTTCGTTTGAGCTATTTCCACATAAGGGGATGTTTGTAACTGTGTGTACTTTTGCTTAAAATTGAGAATATACAAAAGAGAAAAAAAAAAAAAAAAAAAGTTTGTAAGTTGTAGAAAATCAAAAGCGAGAGTTTTTGCAAATTAATCAAAACAATAGAAATTGCTATTAAAAGTCAAGTAGGTCACCCGATGCTTATGAATTTTGGTGTAAATTTGGCTTTTCTTAAGAGAATCAAAATCAAAAGTTGTCATTGACAACACTATTAAACACTCCTTTTACCCCTAAATGCTGAAAAAATGCTTTTTCTAAGCAATTGCAGACACTCACAAAGTACTGAATACTACTGATGAGTTCATTAGCTGCAAATGTCTACATTCCATATAATTAAACGAGCAATTTACCTCCTTCAACCGACGAGCGTAATTTACTCGTCGAAATCGAAAATGGGCATGAAAAATATTTTAAAGGAACCGACGAGCGTAATTTACTCGTCGAAATAAAAAATGGGCATGAAAAATATTTTTATAATATAAGGGAACAAAGTGCAATATTTATCATAATATAGGGGAGTAAATTGCTATATTTATCATAATATAGAAGATAAAGTGCCATTTTCAATTTTATGTAGTTTAGCCCGTCTATATATGTGCAACGCAACACCACCAATTATCTCAGGGGCCTTTATTCAATATAACCTCATTTTCCGGCCCACTGAAAATGGATTCATAAATCATAACGCAGTCTCAAGTTAGCACCAAGTATTCAAAACAATCTCCTGTTCTGCTTTTGCTTTTGGTGACATATATTTGGATAGTATTAGCAATCATATGTACTAAATGACTAAATCATTTAATAACATCACTTTTATAGCCTAATTCAAGTGAAACTGTTTAAAACAGTTTCAGACTTAACCAAAAACAAAAAATATCAGAGAAACAGCATTTCATGAAGCACGTATACTAGAGGTATAACAAAGATGTACTGTAAAATTATATGCCACTCTTTTTTCATAAAACCAAAAAAAATATTTATTTGCGGCAAAAACCAATTCACATTTTTTCCCCCATATCAACACATAATTGAGATGAGATCCTAGAGAATATCTGGAATTGGGTTATTCTATTACATAGAGAACACAATATTCATACATGCAAATTGAAGTTCAAATTAATTCATCTAAGCACTCTGGAAAAAAAAAAAAAAAAAGTTAACAGGTCAATCAAAAATTGCCTGCATAGAAAGAAAAGAATGGGGGAAAATATTGTTCTTACATTAGATTTGAAATGTTTCATCAGGAACTAGTTGTCTCTCAATAAATAAGTTAATCTATATCATACACATTCCACTCAAGAAAGACATGATGCAAGAATCCAACTTACTGTTAATAAACATAGGGAAGTATCCTCCACGGAACCAGTTTCCGATATTCTGCCCATATTTCCTTGTACTTCTCTGCACAACGGGCTTCGTCTCTTCTCTCTCTCCATATAAGTAGAATGAAAAGGTATATAGGATAAAAATATGGAACTGGAGAACTGCATTTAAAGTGGTAAATAAACATCATTACTTGCAACAGAGATTAAATCAAAATCTAAAGCATAATATAGATTTTATTACCTTATCCCACAAGGAAGGCTAAATGATAGGGCCAAAAGCAAATCGCCAAGATAGTTACTATGTGTAGCAATGCCCCTGAAATGGAAAAAATAACCGAGTATCAGAAAGTAATAAGATGAAGCATCATAATGCTAGATAGTCGTGCAAGTTTTTAGCCAAATTCATAATTTACTAGTAGTGATCAACTGCTACTAGTAACCAAATTCGCATTTTACTAGAAGTGGTCAAGTGCTACTAATTGAAGTCTCTTCCAAATAACATCCATTTAAAAAATTGATATTTTACGAAAGAAAAACAGAAAAATGGGAACAGAAAGTGCCCTTTGCAAGGTTTAAGAATAATTATAATTCTTCCAACATAAAAACAGCCGTCAAAATAGAAGATGTGGAAATTTTGGACTCCAGACTTATTACAAATATGTTTCATTTAAGGTCATGGAAATAAAGACAGTTCTAAAGTACCAGATAAATCTTACCAGTAACCAGAAGCAAGCAACTTCCCCCCCACGACTTTCGGAGGCCTGCCCCAAATAAGTGCTTTGGGGTTCTTCTTAAAAATATGTTTCTGTTTGTTAGCTCCTCTAAATACGAGGTAGCTTCTCAATCACAAACACGAAAAGTGTGAGAAAGTAGTAGACATTCTATTGAGAATATCAGAATGTTGCAGACTGGAGAAAAGAGATATTACCCAATCAGAAAGACAAGACAATTTGCAATAACAGCAGCAGTTGTTAGCTCTACCTCATTATGTAGAAGCCACCAACCCTTTCAACATGGAGACAGAGAGAGAGAGAGAGAGAGAGATAGAGAGAGGGCTTATTTTAGAAGCTGAGAGAGCTTACTTTAGAAGCTGGTTTTGAAGAAATAAAAGTTGATTGGAAGATTTTACATTTTGCTAAACAATTCAAGCTACGTACGAATACTTTATAATTAACTTGCAAAGGTCAAGGTTATATACCTGGATACTGAATGTGAATGGGATCCAGACAATATCTCCAAACACCAGCATGAACCCCAACCTCTCAGCAATTATATCCCATCTAAGTAGATAACAAGCAACTGATGTTAGAATTATGTGAATGATATATTACAATTACATCAGATTTAACAAAAGAAACTACTGGAGGGGAGATAGCTCATTTTATGTTAGAGATGGAATACCTTCATCAATTATCAAAAAACTAGGTCACACATGGCCAGCAACATGAGAGAATTTGGTTCAATAATAATAACCCAAATAATCCTCTATCAAAAAGGTAAAGCGGGACGCTCTAGGCCATGATCAAAAGAAGGGTCTGAAATGAATCAGTTGTGACATTTCTTAGTGTTGTTAAGCAGAGTTGTAAGTCTTCTAACTGAGGATTGAAATGACATATAACTGAAGAGCAACAATATGCTACCGGATGGAGACCGACTCAAAAAATAATGACTCATGGCACAGTGACTAATTTTTTAAAAGTAGATATAATGACTTGACTGTACAGAATTAATAAACCAGATTTCCAAATGGTGTTCGAGTCACCTATACTTGCATTCTAAAAACTCTACTTACGTGGATGTCATGTACTCTTCATAGAAAAAGTAGTCCAGAATGTATAGCTGCATTGAAAAAGAAACTGTGAAATTCCACAACAAAATGAATGGCTTCAGAAATGAAATAGTTGAAAGTTGCCAACTTACAACACAAAAAAGCTGGTAAAGAATCATTGATCGGCTTAAGTTGGTCTCTTGAATGCATTTCAAAAGAACAGAAAGATTGATAAGAAGCCATCCCATCATTCCAGCTCTAACCAAGTAGAATCTGCAGAAAAAAGTACGCTACTTGTAAAATTTTGCTAGCCATAAAATACTTAGTTGAAAATGATATTTCACATATTTCAACCAGCGAGAATTTCCAGCACAAACTAATTTATATAAATTTTATTAAGACATAAATTGGAGTATTGCATAAAATTGATACCGCCATCTAATAAAGATTAAGGTCATGACTTTATTATGAATTGGGAAATGAAGGCTAAAACTCCAACTAGCAAATACAGCAAGGTGAATGGATAAAGCATCATTTATGGGGTGATATAGAAAGACTGTCGTACTATAGAATATCCCAGTATTTCAGTTTAGAAATTTACTTGAGGTCAATTCCCATGAAATGAGGATTCAGCTGTATCCCAAACCACCTATAGAATGACATCGTACAACATCAGCGTTTAAGCATCAGATTTATAATTGGTCAATCTTCAAAAGTTGTAAAGAGAATTTGAAAAAAAAAAAAAACTGAATTATGTTCATGCAGATTATTCATAGTTAATCTTAAAAGTTTAACTGTAACTTGTTTCTCTAGATTTTTTCTTGACGATGTATCCTTTCTTTGGACATAGATGCATATTAAAATTATGCACATTCAACATCAGAAACACAATTATCTGGACCATCATGCATCTTGACATGGCAGAAGGAAGAAATATACATAGTCATCTGAAAAGGAGAAATATACATATTAAGTATTAATCGGTTTGTCTAGGTTACAAAACTAAAGAAGCTTGTTATCTAACATCATGAGAGGAGGACCAGAAGAAGACGATGTGGTCATATTAGTGGAACTATTATAGCTACATTATGGGGCAGTAATGTTAGTGTACAAATTTCATGCCGACACCCAAAACCCTTTTCAAGGGGTATGTCCTATTAATCGTGAATTAGCAGCCTAGTCAACTATGTCAAAAGTGCTGCTATGACTATCAAATTGATGATGCCTTAGCATGGTGTAAAAGTATGATACTACCAAAAAAAGCTGCATGGAGGAACTTCATTAACAATGCATGCCACAGAAACAACAATCTACCTTGCAGTAACTGTTGGGAACTTTATTAACGAACATAAAGAATAGTTACCAGTCATGGATTAAGTTTCCTGTGACATGAGGCTTTAAAGAAGAACTCTGATCACGGGATCTACAGCCAGCCACATATAGAAGCAAGGTCACCTGGGATTGGAACACATAATGAGGGGGAAAAAATAAAAAAGAACAATAATAGCCATAGCGTGGTGATACTAACAGACAATGAGACCCTCAATAATCAAGTTTGGTAGCTTCATGCAATTTTCCGGAGATTACCTTTTCATCAACCAATCCATATACAATTCAAACAATTACGTACAAGTGTGTGCGTCCTAGTCGATGTAACCAGCAACTACACGTATTAATAGGACTTAATGGAATAATATGGTGGCTAATGCACTATCTGGAAACCTAGCAATATCATCCAGAACCAATACATCCAAAATGTTTATACCCCTTTAATCCGATCCAACCTCAACTATTTTGACTTAATCCTAAGCCGTCATATGAGAAAATGAAACAACCAATTAAAACTGAAACTTACAAAAGCACTGAATATAAATGTTGTTGAGAAAAGCTCGAGCCCTCTATCTGCAATTGCCTGCACAAATAATTAAGAAATAAACCTCAATTTAATATATAAATAGGTTCACTCTAAATGCATTTGCCAAGTCTACAAATATTGCATTCATCCAGTATAAATGTCTCTCAATGTGCATAAAACAAGTTAAAACTAGTAGTGAAAAATGATATTAATACTCACAGTAGGTGATACAAGATCCATCCAACCACCGATTCCAAGTAGGAAAACCAATAAAAGAAGTAATAACATACCTGTAACCAAAAAAAAAAAAAAAAAAACATGAAACATCATCACGCAAATTAAAACTGCGGAGAGTTGAGATTGAATTTCTTACCGTTGCAATGGTAATGGAGGCGAGTGCCATCTGATAATGTCGCTCCAGGAACAATTCTTCCAGGTAAAATAGATCCAGCAATCGCCAAGTAAGTAACGAATGACAACAGCATAATGACCTGTATCAAATATATACATATTTTGTGCAGGAAACAAGTCGATTCAATCAGTTACAATTACAAACATCAATGAGTGTGTGTAACTGCGTGTGTGGAGAGAGAGAGAGAGAGAGAGGGCGGACTGACCGAAGTCCATGAGGGAGTTAGGGAATGGAGAAGAGCGGCGAGATCCATGGGCGAATATTCAATGCGCACTCAGTATCGAGTCAGCTCACTAACAATTCTTCCTACTTTTTAAGAGACAAAAATAGGAAAAGAAAACCCGGTCGGTTTATCGAACCGAACCGGTAATACCGATTTTTTTATTTTATTTTTTATTATCCCTGAACTACACAGTTATTACTTATCACCAGACTTGATTCAGACCCATTTCTTCTTATCGTTATAATCCACTACTCTAGCCCTAGCCGCCCACAAGAATCCGCCGCCGCTGCACCGCCGGCTGTCCCTCAGCCGCATCTCTCTCTCTCTCCAAAGTTAACCGATCGGGTGAAAAAGAGAGACGTGTTTATACTAATAAAATCTGGGTTGATTTTTTTTTTTTTTTTTTTGGGTGATGAATGAGGGAGAATGCAATTTCTTGTTTGGAGTAGACATTTTTAAGTGGGCATCTAAGTTAATTTTGTTTGATTTTGACTTTTGTTTTCTCAACAAATTTTAGTCCTTGAAATATATTTCGCAAATATCTACCAAAGGATGTTAAATTTTTTCCTTTTTTGATAAATCTAAAGGATGTTAAGATAATGTGCAGAATTTCAAACATAATTTTCGATTCTCTTTTATTGAATCGAACCGTCAGGCTTTTTATTGAATCAAATCGAAATTAAATTTTTGGTTGGACAAATGGTACTACTTTTAAAAAAACAAAAAGGCCTAGTACTGAAATTCGGTTCGACTCTATTCGATTTTTGCCATTCGTTCAGTCCTGCCAAAACCGAATGGTAAGCAAGGTTGGTATTTGGGTACATATCGAATTTCGGTCCTGATAAAAATGTCGGCTTCGGTACGATCCAGTCGATTTATCGAATCGTGCTCAACCCTAAATTTAACGAGGTTCGAAAAATAACCTCTTACGAGACCCTTTCTGGATAAATTACAACCTGCCCTCCCTCAAATACAAAATTGACGCACGACAATTTCAATGACAACTATCGAAATTGGACATCAACTACATATTTGATGTCTGCTACAATATTTTAAGACATATTTATATATAAAAATTACTCCAATAGACACAAAATGGAATATCAACTTTAAAAATAAACTCCACCGACTGCATATTTAAAAAAAAAAAAAAAAAAAAAAAGGTTGTTGGAAAGCTATTTTTTTCTAACAATAAATTGATGACATTCTTCATTGACCCTAAGGTCATCTCCAATGGTTGAGGGCTAGGGTTAGCCCAGGGCCAGCTTGGGGTCTTGCCTGGTCGTCTCCAATGGTTGGGGCTCCGTGGGGGAATTAATTCAATTTTTTTCCTTTGCCCACTCTCGCCTATTAATATTATAGTTTTAAATTTTTTTAATATTAATATTAATAATAGTAATTATATTAGTACTCGTAATTTAACTATTAATTATTTTTAAATATTAATATTAAATAGAATATTTAATTAAAGTAACTTAAAATTAATACATAATACGCAAACAAATATTTTTATAACACGGAAGAAAATACAAGAAGGGAAATACAACAAACAACAAAGGAAATACAAGAAATCGAAAATACGGGAAATACAAGAAAGGAAACACATGAAAATATTACATTTTACTGATTTCTCCCCGGAAACCAGTCGGATCCTTCATTAGATGAATCTCCAAATAAGTTCGTTGGAAGATTTTTATTTGCTATTTCTCTTCTTTTGTTCTTCCAATACGCCTTTGTAATTGGAGTGTATGATGAGCAGTCCATCGACATAATCCGTTCCTCTTGTAACTTTTCTGTGACTGCCAATCTCGTTGCTTCTTCTTCCCGTTGACGTTGAAGATTCTCCGCATGCCTTCTCTCTCGTCCAGCCTTTACCAGAAGTGTAGTTTCTCTGGCCAGCTCCATGGCTGCCAATTTTTTGCTTTCAAAATCAGAAAGATGTGAACTCGACGAAGCCTTCCCTTTTCCCTTCTTGGCTTTTTTGTTACCAATAGGTCTTTCAGATCTTGAACTCGAGTGGGGAGTCTCGGGATTGCCCGAAGACTGGTCTGCCCCTATGATGTTGTCCTCCGATACCTCGATGTAAGCCTTTGTCAAGGCTACATCTTCAGCCTGAGTCCACTTAGTTGACATTGCCTTAAAATTTTTTGCTTTCTTTTTTAGTTAGAGTGAAAGATATTGAGAGATGTGTGCTTTCATAAGTGAACACAACTCCCTTTAAATAGGAAAAGCTATAGGGTGTATTATGTAATTTTCTAAAAATTGAACGGTTGAGATTGGTGCAGAAAAAGAACGGTGGAGATTGGTGCAGAAAAAGAACGGTTGAGATCAGATCTCCACATAAAAAGAACGGTTGAGATTGGTGCAGAAAAAGAACGGTTGAGATTGGTGCAGAAAAAGAACGGTGGAGATTGGTGCAGAATAAGAACGGTGGAGATCTGATCGGTACATAAAAAGAAGGGTGGAGATTGGTGCAGAAAAAGAATGGTGGAGATGGGTGCAGAAAATGAAGGGTGGAGATTGGTGCAGAAAAAGAACGGTTGAGATTGGTGCAGAAAAAGAATGGTGGAGATTGGTGCAGAAAAAGAACGGTGGAGATTTATACATCTAAATTTTATTTCTATGAGTGTTTATTTTGTATTTTTAACTAATTTCGTATTTTAAAAAAAAATTATTTGTATGAGTGTTTAATTAAATGGACTATTTCTATATTTATTAGTATATCATAATTTTATATATGTGTTACTTTAAATAACACATTAATTAAACAACACATTAATTAAAATAACACATTAATTACAATAACACATTAATTAAAATAAAACACTAATTAAAACAACACATTAATTACAATAATACACAACATTAATTAAATTTTAATTAAAGAACATTAATTAGGTTTAAATACACAACAATATAAATAAATACACAACATAAATACAACACAAAAGAAAACAAAAAAATAAAATAAAAGGCGGACGAATCAAGTGCCGCCACTGTTTTAAAGAGTCCAAAAAACGGCCGCTCCATCCACTCGCCCCCGATCCCCAAGCCGTGTCGCCCCGAGACCGCAGCCCAGCCCCAGCCGCCCCGCATGCCACCCCGCTCTCCAAGCCCGCACCATCTCCAGTGGTTTTCCGCCGCAGCCCGACCCCGAGACCGAGCCCGGCCATCTCCATTGGAGATGGCCTAACTTGAATGGAAATAGAGTGATGTCGTACTGACTACTGAATACATTGAAATGCCTTCTCTATCCCCAATTTTAAAAACAAAAATTATCATTACACCCCCATGGTTGATCAAATTACCTATAGTCCTCTCATGGATCAAAATTTACAATGACACACTCTCATTTGTATCTAACATTAAAATTTATATATTCTTCAGTTGATGTCGTTGTCTTTCATTTTAATATGTTTGATTGTTTTTTGCAGTTGTTATTAAATTCAATACATATGTGTATATCCAAATGTGAACTGATATTTATGATCATTCCTTGTAATACTCAAACCTGCTTACCAGTTACTTATGTAAATTGTCCCAAAAAATTCTTTGTGTTATTTTAATTTTCAAACATTTTCCTGTGTTTTGTTTTAATTACCACACTCGGACAGAGTAGAATTTGACTTTTTGACTTTTGATTAAATGATAAAATTATCCCTATGTATTGGTTTTTTTTATTCCTTTTGATAATCCATGTATATACTACTTGATCGATTGTGGTAATTAAAAACTGACACATGAGATTTTTTGGGAGTTAAAATAACACAAGGGGGTTTTGTAGGAGTTGGAAAAAAGTATAATGGTGTTTTTCTCTTTCGCTGTCAATGATAAAATTATAATATCAAAAGTAAAATGTGAACAAATACTTGCAATTTTCGCGTTGAATCACACTCTCTTTTCTGGGGGTGTATTTGGCACCGATATGAGAGCACGATAGTGTTTTTGGGAGTTAAAATAACATATGAAGTTAGACAAAGCATATGAGGTGTTTTTGTCTTTTGCTCAAAGGAAAAAGATTGTGATGGTACATAAGAAATTTTGTTAAAGTTCAGGGGTGCAAATGTAAGTTAGCCTCAAATTTTAAACATCCCAGTTAATTTTACCTAGTCCGCACTATAGAATACAATCTCAAAAACAACCCCCCCCCCTCCCCAAATTGTGAGAATTGATCTTTCCAAAATTCATATTTATAAAATTGACCTTACTGATTTTCTTTTACTCTTACTTTATTTTTTAAATCAAATTTTTAATTAAAAACATAAATCCTCCATAAAGTTTACTTACAATTAACATTCTCTTTTCTCTCTTCACACAATATCTCTCCAAACTAATAGACAATCCAATTCTCCTTCAACTTTCTTCAATTCTCTTCAAACACAAAATTTTCTTCCAAAATTATCTCTCAGTTCTAACTTTCTAAAGCAATCTCTCCCAATTTCAACTCTAAAAAACTCTCCACAAATCAAATTTGAATGGATCACCAAAGTGAAAGACGCATCAAACGTAGAAGTAAACAAGATCCAAACGTATTACTCGAAGAATTATATGAAGATTACTCTAACGAATTGCAAGTACTTTTTATTTCATTTTTAAGAATTAGGGTTCTTGGGCCCCTGGATACCTTTGACCTCATGGGCACCCAAAAATCCGGGTGTCAAATCTTATTAGGCGACTGGAATGTCGAGCGCCCATGAAGAGTCGTCCGGAGTGTTGGGCACCCTACATTCCGAGAGCCTCTTCATGGGCGCTCGACATTTCGGACGCCTCTTCATGGGCGCTCGACATTCCAGGCGCCTATTAAGATTTGACACCCGAATTTTTGGGCGCCCATGAAGTTGAAGGTATCTAGGCACCCAATGACCCTAATTCTTAAAAATAAAATAAAAATTACCTGCAATTCGTGATAGTAATCTTCAGATAATTCTTCGAGTAATAAGACATTTGGATCTTGTTCACTTCTACGTTTGATGCATCTTTCACTTTGGTGATATTCAAATTTGATATGTGGAGAGTTTTTTAGAGTTGAAATTAAGAGAGATTGCTTTAGAAAGTTAGAATTGAGAGATACTTTTAAAAGAAAATTTTGTGTTTGAAGAGAATTGAAAAAAATTGAAGAAAGAATTGAATTGCCTATTAATTTGGAGCGATATTGTGGGAAGAGGGAAAAGATAATGTTAATTATAAGTAAAGTTAATGGAGGATTTAGGTTTTTAATTAAAAATTTAATTTAAAAAAATAAAAGAAAAGTGAAAAAAAATAATAAAGATCAATGTTATAAATATAAATATGATTTTTGAAAAGTTCAATTCTCACAATTTCTACTTTAAATCTCTTCTCTCTTTGTATATTTTACCAAGCGCGCTCTGCCTCTCTATCCTACAAAACCCTAAACCCCCGCTCTTTAAATTTTCAGCAATGGAGTTCTGGGGTATGTATATTTATCATTTCTCTTTCTATTTTACTTTATTGTCATCGATCATGGCGATGCTTACTCGTTTAGTTCTCTGTTTCCATTTATTTTTTCTTCCTATTCGATGCCTGATTTTTCTCTTACTATGACATTTCTTCCTTTTACTTATTCGTCAATTAGTAATATAATTTTTTTCTGTTGGACATGTGAGTGTGCTAATTCTATATGCCATGGCTGACTGTATAATCGTTTTTTGTGAAACTATGACATTGCACATTGTATCCCCAGTTTTACACCCTATTGCTGTTTATATTGGTGTAGATGTTATAAATTCATATTATACGGATAGATGATGCAGATAAAATATGTTGGAAATTTAGGCTTATTAAATTACTATAATAGATTTTTCTGAATGTAAACCTGCATAATTTTTAGTACAGATTGGAGTTTGCTTATTTGTGGAAACAATACTTATGATTTTTTTTCTCGATTGTTTTTACCCATATGTCTTACCTTAACTAGGAGTAAGGGTTAACTATAGCATCTCAACTTTGCATACTAGTTACTTCTTTGATGCTGGAGGCTCTTGCGGATTCATAAAGGAAATAAAGAAAATGCTTTTACATTTTTTCTCCTGACCGAACAATAACTTGTGGTGCTGCAGTGATGTCTATAACATGGATTTATTGTTTTTGGATGGAGTGTCTTGAATCTGTTCCATTTGTTTAATTTGACTGAGACTTATTGTCCTCTGCCTCTTTGATTATTATCTATGTCTGTGAAAACTCACTCACCGGTTTGTGTTCTCTAGGCGTTGAAGTGAAAAGTGGACAGCCCCTTAAGGTAGTGCCTGGTGATGGCATGGTTTTGCATCTTTCTCAGGTATATCTAAGAAAATTGTTTTGTCAAACAAAAAAGTTTTTTTTAAAAATAAATATTTAAGATCTTGATCTACTGCAGGCTTGTATTGGTGAACTGAAAAAGGAGAAGGGAAATGAGTCTGTCTGCTTGTTTGTTAATGTTGATGGAAAGAAACTTGTTCTTGGGACACTTTTCACTGACAAGTTACCACAACAACAATTTGATTTAGTGTTTGTCAGAGATTTTGAGCTAACACACAACTGGAAAAATGGAAGTGTCTACTTCTGGGGATACAAGGCCAACAACCCTTTTGAAGAAGAATATCCTTTCTAAATGTTTGTCAAATATTATGAAACATCCATATTTTATACAAGTTTCTGTTGAACTCTATGTCAAGTGTAATCATAATTTGAATTTTGTTCCTTGACTCTGCTATCTTTTGCTTCCACCGAGTTGCCAGAGGAAGACTCTGGTGAGCATCTTTCTATATTCATTACTTGTCTGCTGCTTCTTTTACTCCTTATCTTCTTTATCTTATTTTATGCATGCAAGCTACTCATATTTACATCTCCTATACAGATGAATCTGAATCCGAGGAGGATATTCCACTCACTCTAGCAAATAATGGTAACAAGTTGTATTTTTTTTTCTGTTGATTGTAACTTAAAGTGTTTCCATTAAATCAGTATTAAACTTTGATATGACATGTAAATTTTCAGGGAAACCTGAGTCAAAGGCTAAGCAAGGAAAACCTGTAGAAGCTAGTAAGAAGGCTACTGCTGCCAAGGACAAAGAATCTGATTCTGGTAAGCAAAAGGTGAAGATTGTGGAGCCAAACAAAGATGTGAATCCCGAGGAAGATGAAAGTAGTGATGGAGACTTTATGTTGGAGGATGATGATGAAGATGACTCTGAGGTAAATACAGACTATTGCACAATGTAATAATGCTTTATCTAGTAGTTTACTATTATTGAATGATCAGTGTCAATAACTAGTTTTGGGGCGTTGCTATAGATTTAGTTGTATTGACCTTTATGTTTCTCCTTAGCTGGAAGCATCTTGGGTTCATAACTCTGTTATGTTTCTAAGCTTGATTCCTCAGTACTCTTTGGCCTTTGCTTGCATTAGTTTTATATTGCTGGGAATAATAGGCAATGAAAGGGGAAGTGGAGAGAGCAGTGTGTTGATTGAAAATTTTAACGTGTGCATCTTAGCTTGTGTCTTCTTGATGCTATTAACTAGATGTAAATTTTTTTAATGATTTTGGCTTTTCCATGGACATTAATTCTTGAAGATTTTTAGCATGTTTGCTCCGAGATGATTAATTGTCAATACTTCTCTGCTGTCTTGCTGATATATAAGTAATTTCTGTGAAATTGTAGGACGACTCTGATGATGAGGACGATTCTGATGATGAATCCGATGAGAGTGATGAAGAGACACCAAAGAAGGTAGTGTGCAAAATGTCCCACTGCCACATTCAATTGGCTAAAAACGTGGTCTATATGTACATTGGCTGCTAACATGACTTCTTTTACTAAGGTTGAACCAAGCAAGAAGCGACCAGCTGAATCTGCTTCCAAAACACCTGTTTCTGATAAGAAGGCAAAAATAACTCCACAGAAAGGTGGTACTTTCTTGCT
Source organism: Penstemon barbatus (assembly GCA_003313485.2). Classification (NCBI taxonomy): domain Eukaryota; kingdom Viridiplantae; phylum Streptophyta; class Magnoliopsida; order Lamiales; family Plantaginaceae; genus Penstemon; species Penstemon barbatus. The sequence continues at coordinate 4,405,312 of CM064882.1, read as the reverse complement.
TGTACTTGTATACTGTGGCTCCTTTGCATAAGATTCATTTGTCTTGGGCCTTTTTAATTTTTTTTCTGCATGTAATTCATCCAGATGGCAAGAAAGGCAGCGGTCATGTAGATACACCATACCCGAAAAAGCGAGCTGGAAAGACTCCTTCCAATAAGCCAAATCAGCAGACACCAAAATCAGAAGGATCACACTCCTGCAAGTCTTGCAACAAGTAAAATTTTAATGTAATTATAAGATGAAGTTGTTATGAAAATACATATAACTGACAAGTTGAGCTTACGCATGCAGGAAATTTGGTTCGGATAAAGCTCTGGAATCCCACTCAAAAGCTAAGCACGATGCAGGAAAGTAATCGAGAAAAAAGTTATTTCCTATGCAATTTTAATTACTGCATGACATAATTGAGAGAAAAGTTGTGAATCAGTGTGTAAAGCCAAGGGTAGTTATGTAATTCTAGTGAACCATTTTGAATTATGCGAATCGATCTTGTGATGAGGCTCTTTTGCTATGTTGGAGGACTTTTGGATTTATTAATGAATATGAATATTATTTCTTATCTTTAATAGATACTTTAACTTCTTAATAGGAGCAGGAGTGAGATGTGCCCTATGTGTTGTTGACTGTTTGTGACCTATTTGTCTGTTTATATTCTTCGTTTATGTTTTAATTGAGATTTCTTTACCATAAAAATATTACACAAGAATATGGACAATTCTTAACTAGATCAGGTTTAAGAGATATTATGAGCCTGTTTGTCTTGCTTTTCCGAAAAAAAATTCGGTTTTCGGAAAGACCAAACAAACAATCCAACCACTTTCCCAATTAATTAGCTACAGTAATTTTTTTCTCAAACCACTCTCTGAAAGGCCAAACAAACATGTCACTTTTCTACTCTATTTCTATTTCTCTCTACATTAGAAAAGTCAAAAATTACGGCTACTTTCCCAAACAACTCTCCCAAAATCCAAACAAATAACATTACGTAAATCGAGATTATTTCTCATATCTCTACCACTTTCCCAAATCACTCTCTGAAAGGCGAGACAAACAGGTATATTTCTTCTTTGTGGTTGAGAATTATGTTGTGGTGAATTTTACATTTATGTTCCCTCAAGTATAAAGTGTTTTACATTTATTTTACATTTATATTCCTTTTGTCAAATAATTTACACTTAAATTTCTCTTATAAAAATTATATTAAGAAAAAGTACATTGTGAATCAAATGTGACAAGTAATTTAATAAAAAACTTTTTTGCAAACGTGACAATTAAAATTAAACGAGTGATTATTAAAATTAAACGAAAGGAGTACTATTTTTGGATCAATTTTTACTGTATCAACTATCAATCAATGGCGCTAGAGCCCACTTCCTGGAATAAAAAGTATCAATGATGCATAAAAACAAATCAACGTTGTGGAAACTTCGTAGAAAGAATGATGGAATAATTATTTGTCTCGTGAGTTGGGCCATGCTGTACTATTTGGCAAGTAGAAATTCAGTCAATAAATCAAAATTGTGGGTTGCATCTGCAAAAAGTTTGACGCGATACCTTTGTTTGTATTCAATATTTGGAAATTTGTTCTTCTTATATCTATTTAAAAAACTAGTTTCTATTTAATTTGTAAATAGTTAATAAAGTACTGTAGTTAAAATTGCTTTTATATTAGTTTTCAAGATTATTATATATGTCAATACACATTAGGAATTAATATTGATAATAAACTATTAAAAATTCATTATTGCCAATTTATTTTTTAAGTAGTTATAATTTACTTTATTTAAATAAAAGCTAATAAATTATTATCATGCTTTTGTATAAACAACAAAAGATTATAATATAAAAAACATAAATTATTAATAACTCAATAGGAATTTGAGTTTTGCCGTCCAAGAAATTCTCTGAATCTGGAAACATCAGTGTACTTCAATAATCACTCAGCTCCCGACATACATTCTTATTGCATTATGGGGGTGTTTGAATTTAAGCAAGCTGTCCCTTTAATTTTATGTACAAATCTATCATGTCAAAAATCAATATCGCATAATATATACTATGAAAAAGAGAAGGGTTAATTTCACATACCTCCTTTATACTTTTGCTAATCCTTCATCTATTACCCATGTACTATTAAAATTTTTAGGTACCCTTTGTCATTAACTTTTTTGATAGAAGATCGTGAGCAATTGTTGACATGACAAAAAATTAGCTATACTTTCTGATTTTACCCTTAATTGTTGATTTTAAATATATCCGTTGTACTTTTATATACCTTCAACTGACTCTGTACCGTTAAAACTCTTAGTTACCTCAAAAAAGTTAAAAATTTTATTTTCTTGAATGGGATTATGCTAAATTAAAAACTTAAATTACCCTAACTAACTTCACAATTTTATTAATTCTCTTCATGAAAATCTTACTCATTTTTTTTTAATTAATTGAATTAAACACTTATTTTTTCTCTTTTCCAATCCAAATTCCATTGCACATTTTTTAGCAACTATACAAATATTATAAGTTAGTCAATATTTTAAGTGGTTACAATTTCTTAGTGCAACACTATAGTAAATTTTTTTTCAGGAGCACATTTGGAAATCAAGTTCTCACTTGAACCACATGGAAAACGAAAAACCCGGGGAAAAAATTATTATATTTGACTGATATTATGAGTTGAAACATTTACTAACTTCTAAAATTTGTACTAATTAAAAATGTGCAATTGAATTGAATTTATGTAAATAAACAAATGAACAATATGAAGAAAAAAATAACAGAATTGTGTGTTTACAATTTTATAAGGGGGATGAAGTTAGTTAGGGTAATTCAGTTTTAATTAAGCAAAATTGTGTCAAAGAGAACAAAATTGTTAGTTTTTACCATGTCAAAAGGTTATTGCAAGTTTTAATAATGCAAGAGATAGGTGAATATAATATATAAGAGTACATGGTTGGATTCTTGTGGAATTAAAATTAAGGGTAAAATTGAAAAGTAGAGTTAGTTTTCGCCACATCAACACATATTATCAGTCTTCTAATGGAAAAGTTAACGGCATGTGGTAATTGAAGGTTTTATTAGTACATGGGATATGTAATAGGTGAGGATTGATAAGAGTACAAGGGAGGTATGTAAAATTAACTCAAAAAAGAAGTCATGTAATTGTGTAACAATTTTTTGATATTCATATTTTGCTCTTGATTTAATTATAGAGTTTTTTGATTTCTTCACTTATACCATTACATTCTTCAAATAAAATTTAATTTTACATTTTCCCAAGAAAGATACTCGTGCAAAACTCTAAAACAATAATTATTGTGGAACGAAGTTAGTAATATTCAATAGAATACTTACATTATTTCATTTATCACGTATTTCCCACACATTTGTATGATCCAAATCAATCTGCTAGACTTCAACTAATTAAAGTTATTTTCGAAAAACCACATCTCGGGTTCGAATTACCATAATGTGAGCATTTCTCTGTTTTGATAATAATCATTCAAATAAGTTTCTAATATAATGATGAATTTATCGTTTCATGGGAAAAGCAACAAATAAAAGCCCAATTATAATCCTCATTTTTTTTAGAAAACATTATTATCCTCTTGTTTATTACTATTTGTAATTCAGACAACTTTATCTTATAGTATCATATATTATATAATACTAGGCTATATTTCAGAAAAAATATTTACAAATATAGTATAGGCAAAGACATGTATGACAATTTAATAACTCACTTGATAACGAGGCAATATAGCAACACCTAATGAGACAAAAAAAAAAAAAAAAAAAGAAAGAAAGAAAAAGAAGAAGAAGAAGAAATTGTTCTTGAAAAAGACAGTTAATGTGTTATTATAATATCATATGTTGAAGATATATATCTCTTCAAATTCATTTAACCACCTTTCAACTAATTGATATAAAAATGTTACCTTTTATTTTCTTCTACCCTTTCGATGAGGATAATACTTTAAAATTCAATTTGTCATTGTGTTTGTGTATTATGAATTAGCACTTTACAGTTCAATTTGTTTCCTCGTGCATGAATATATGAACGTATGAAAATATCCATAAAGTACTTTATTGCCCATAGTCAAAATTCAGGTGCTAACCTAGCTATTTCATTATATGCCAAAAACCAACAACGCTTTCATGATCCCTTAGAAACCCACTTAGCACTAAAATTGAAGAGTATTAGTTAGAACATAAATTAAATAAAAGGATCAAAAGTGTGATTATTTAATGTACTGAATAATTCACATATTGCGTACAAAATGTGATCTTGTTATTAATAGCTCATTGGAGGCTGATGTCTCAGAACTAAGGTCATCTCCAACCGACAAGCGTTAAGCTTCCTAATATTCCTTCCCCACCCTCCTCCATAGTCGTCTCCGACAGTGAGAACTCCCCCCGTCAATTAATTCTAATTCATACTATCCCTCCCTCTCAAATATCAATAATAATAATATTTTTTTAGTACACAATAATAATAATAATAATAGCCGTAATAATAATGTTTTTGGGTACTCAATAATAATAATAATATTTGGGTCATTTTTAATAATAATGGAAACAACAACTATTACAAGAAAATGGAAGCAACAATGATTACAAGATACAGATTTTTACCATCAATATTCGAAGTTGTAACGTAGACAAAATTAAGTTTTTAAAAATTAAATAACAATGTTATTAAATTAAATTAAAGTTTAAAAAATTATTTTCCATATATATTTACTTTGTACAAATTTTAAATTTTAAAATTAAAACTAATCATGTTATTACACATAACAAAATCTTACACAAAATTTAAAAATAGTGTTATTAAATCTTACAGAAAATTTTAAAATAAAGTTTCGTATTTTTTGTTAATTTTTTTTTTTAAAAAAAAAATACACTTTTACTTTTATAATCAACAAATAAAGAAAAAGAAAAAAATAAAAAAGGAAAGAAAATGCAGCAGGTAGCCACTGGAATGCACGAGCCTGTCCAGGCGAGTAGAAGCTCGCAAGGGAGAGGCAAGGGGACTTCCCCCTCCCGCCACAAGCTCCCGTCCCTTCCCCCTCAATAGTTGGAGATGCCCTAAGCGGTCATGAGTTCAACTCCCACTAATATGAATTTTTATTTTAGTTTAATACTTGTGATTGGTGTTTGATTTAATTTCTAATATGATTGTAATTCAACAAATTTATGAATCGGTGATATTAATGTAATGATCTAGGAATTTTTTATTTTTTTGATAATTATGATCTAGGAAAAATTACTAGCTTAATAAAACTAATAATAAATGTATAACTGTTAAAATTGTTGAGTTAGTGATATATATAAATCGTACATGTAGCAACTACGAGTCTACTATTGTAAAAGAAGTGGATTTTAATATAACAAATCCCTAAAAATAAAAGATTTTGATATCAATATCAATATAAAGTGCAATCCTACAAATCCTTATTAATAACATATTATGATTCTATCAATGATTTTGATATTATGGCTTAACAATTTGTTACTTAATAGTTAATACTAACTCCATTTCCAAATATATATGTTGTTTTAGTAAAAAAAATATTATTTCTAAATATATTTTATTTTGGAAATTCAAGAGAGATCGACTTAAGTTCTTTTTTAACAACTTTATCCTTACTCATTAATGATTGAACTCCTAGATATTCTAAATATCTTTTAATTTTCAACGATAATTTTGTACCACAAAACTTTTATTCTCCTAAAATTTAGGTAATTAATAATTTTCTTACTTTTTGTGCAATGAAATAGTTTTCTATAAAAAAAAAGTGGGAAAAAGGAAATTACATTTATTTTACCGACGATTAAGTTACCAAGAAAAACTGAAGTTCGTGGAAAACAAGCATTAAGTTGACGGGGCCTGGCAGAATGAACTGAAAAGATAAACATATAAACGTTTCGAAATATTTAAACCTTTTAATGTTTATTATTGCAATTTGCAAATTAATTATGCTATGTTGCACGTGACGTGATCTTTTTAAGTATAGTACTAATAAAGATCTAAATTTAGGTGGGGATGTGGAGTAGAAGATATTTTTTCATAATTTCTTCCTCATATAGATATAGTACGTATCCAATTCGAATTGAATAGCAGCCATTAAGGATGACTATGAAATTGCATCGAAATATCATTTCCATTTGGGTATTACTATTATTTGCTGCTGCATCAGCATCACCCAAAAAGAAAATCTGTACTCCACCAAAAATAATAATAAGAAAAATAAATTAAACTTAAAAAATATCCAAGTGAACTGACTAGCTGGCAGTGGTTCTTCGAATAGTAAGAGAAAAAAAAATCATGCTATTTAATTAGAAGAATATAAACCAATCATAGACTCCCACCTTGATTTCAAGGATCATATTTGTCAAATTTATGCAATAATTCAGGGAGTTTGGGGGTAAGTGACCTTATTCAACTTGGTTTCAAAATACTTGAAACAAAGTGACAAAATAAAATGTCATTTCAAAATATAAAAACAAAATCGCAGGGAAAAGGTGAGTAATTTTAGTCAACATTGAATTCGACCACGTTATTCAAATAAAATGTTAAGATTGCATTTTGGTTTCATCTATAAAACTAATTTCAATTTTATCTTTCTTTCAATCTCAGTTTTCTAAAATATTTTGTATTTTTATTCTATATTCGAATCTATTTTTACACTTTTCGTCAAAAGCTATAGAGGAAGGAGAATCAAAATTATGATTTTGTGATGCATATTACAAGAAACGAAACTCCAAGAATCTAGTTCTATAGATATAAAAATGCAAGTTTCCCCAACATAATAAATTTGAAATTGAAATTTGATCACGGATCAAATCATAAGAAGAATTATCAAAAATAGAATCAAGATACTCCTTAACTTTTTTAAATAGAAATAGTATTTTCATAAGCACGGTGTATCTTTCCATGTGGTACGGCTGACGACCATAATTATGTGTAACTATGTGTCCAAATTTGGACACTACTGCTACCTTTCTCTGACTTGTTACATTAATTACATGTGCTCCTACCAGTCCAATATATTCTCTTATTTCCCCTTAACTTCTTGATTATTACTTCCTTATTAAAAAAAACATTTTGTTGCATACTATAAATTAGTAACTACAGTATTTCCCAAAATCACTTTTTCTACTCTGTAATCTGTATCCGCCCATGGCTGCAAAAGGGCTTGTACTTTACCTGCTAACAGGCTTTTCCGTGGCCATTTTTTCTGTTTATTTCGTCGAAAATTACTCAAATGGCGGTTACACAAAACCGTTGATTTCAAGTTCCAATCTTTTGGAAGAGAAATATGGTTCTTCAGACAAAGTTTGGCCTGTAAGTTTCTCCCTTTAATTAATTTCCCACATTTTCTTTTTCTGTTTATTTCATTCATTCATCAAATTGAGTTTTTTTTTTTTTTTTTTTTTTAGGAATTGAAATTTAGCTGGAGAGTTGTTTTGGCAACTGTGATTGGATTCTTGGGTTCGGCATGTGGGACAGTAGGAGGGGTGGGTGGGGGTGGCATTTTTGTCCCTATGTTAACTCTGCTTGTGGGATTTGACACTAAATCTGCTGCTGCTATTTCCAAGTGTAAGAAAATTAAATAAAGTTTAATTATTTGTGTCTTTTTTTTTTCAATTTGTGTGAAATGTGTAATTGAATTAAAATTTATTCTGCAGGCATGATAATGGGTGCATCAGCATCATCAGTTTGGTACAATTTGAGGGTACCACATCCATGCAGAGAAGTACCAATAATTGACTATGATTTAGCTCTTTTGTTCCAGCCCATGCTTATGCTTGGTATCACTTTTGGTGTGTCTTTAAGTGTAGTATTCCCCTATTGGCTAATCACTGTCTTAATCATAATTTTGTTCTTGGGTAAGAAAATTTACACCATATAGTATGATTTAAAATAATTGTTTTTAACTTTCTAGCTACTAATACTATTAATTTTTATGTCAACAATAGGGACTTCTTCTAGGTCCTTTTTTATGGCGATTGGTATGTGGAAGAATGAAACTATAATGAAGGTTGGTAATTTTATTTTTATGGCCAGACTTGATGTTTATCAAACAAAGATTGTCTGGATCATTTCTTAATTAACACGATTTACAAAATTTTACTATTTTTAGAGAAAATTGGACTATAAATTATTTTGCACTTTTTGTCCCATAGAATAATTTTATCTTCTTTGGTCTCACGGATTATCTGCGTTTTGTACTTTTGAATAAGAGTCAAAAATGCAAAATTTACTTGCAATAATGCTATTTGTATTATGTGATATTTACTCTTTCCCCCCCTTTGGTTGGATAATCGCAGAAAGCCATGGCAGAGCAACTATCATTTGCTAATCCTTGTAAAGATTGTAAGTAAACTAGACTTAGCACCTTCCCCCTATTTTTTTTTTTTTAAAATTTTTTTTTTCTGTTAGGATGTTGAGTTTCATTATCATCTTTTTTGACCAGGTCTTATTGACACTGAATATAAACCTTTAAATCCTAAGGAGGAGAAAACAACATTGGTAAGTAAACATATTTCAATTTAACATAATTAAGTCTCCTAGTTTTTTCTTTTAAATATTTGATTAGCTTATTTCACATTGTTCCACATTTCAGCAAATCATTAGATCCAACCTTAATATAAAGAGATTTTCGGTGCTGCTTCTTGTTTGGTGTGGATTTTTGCTTCTTCAAATCATCAAGGCAAGTTAGCACATTTTTTTGCTAAACATATTTAAATTAGTATTACGTAATAAACATTTACAATGCTTAATTGCAGAATGAAACAAAGGCATGTAGTACATGGTACTGGGCCCTCAACTTATTACAGGTACTAAAATGTCACTCTTATTTATTTTTATTTCGATAACTATTTGCACAAATTAAATACTTAAAACAATACAAATCTGTTTTTTTGCAGCTCCCTGTTGCTCTTGCTGTGTTTGCGTACGAATGTGTTAAACTATACAAGGAGAGCAAGAAAAGACGAAATATTGAAAATTCCGAACAATTATGTGAGGCGACAATAGAATGGACAGCTAAAAATCTCGTATTTTGTTCACTTTGTGGCATCTTAGGAGGAACTGTCGGTGGCTTATTAGGCTCCGGTGGTGGTTTTATTCTCGGTCCCCTTTTGCTCGAAATTGGCGTAATCCCACAGGTACGTACGCGTATTCTTCAACATTAAAGTCCACAAGTTAAATTCTTGACATCGAAGTGTTGTTAAATGAATGACATGTGTTGCTATTTGATATATATTTTGGACAACATTAAATTTGGTACTAATAAAATGTCATTGTTTCAATTAATAGAAATTGTGATGTATATGTTTATAGGTAGCTAGTGCGACAGCAACCTTTGTGATGATGTTCTCCTCATCTTTATCCGTGGTTGAATTTTATCTCCTCAAAAGATTTCCCATCCCCTATGGTTTGTTTCTAAATTAGTCCAAATTAATAATACTAATAATTCATATTTCAATTTTCAAATGGAGTATTTATTTTTTGCAGGTTTATATCTTATGTGTGTATCGATTTTGGCTGGTTTCTGGGGACAATGTGTTATAAGAAAGTTGGTCACAATATTAGGGAGGGCTTCAATAATTGTGTTTATCCTCTCCGGTGTCATTTTCGCTAGTGCTCTCACTATGGGTAAATATCGTATATTTATCAACCATTTATATTTTTCTAATACTTTTTTTTAATATTTTTTGTTTTACGAAAATACAGGTTTCATCGGAATCGACAGAAGCATAAGGATGATAAATAACCATGAGTTCATGGGATTTTTAGATTTTTGCAGCAGCCAATAGTTATTACTATCTATGAAAATCAAAGAAAAAGAAAGACATGGATAAAAAATTAGAGTGCAAAATATTGTGATATATGAAAGAGGAGTTTTTTTTGATAAATATATGAAAGAGGAGTTAGCCAATGTATAATTGACCAGCCCTTAAGTCTTCACAATATATATTTTCTTTAGAATTTGTGTAGTGCACATCAAAGCAATAAGGGATTTGGTCAATGCCTCGTTGACCAACTCTCAATTTCTATTATAAGTGCTAGTTTTTCTTTTTTTGGATAGAATTTGTTGCATTGTTAGTTGTTGACATTATTATTTATTTTTACTTTACCATAATAATTATATTTTTGATATGAATATCAGCTTTGAGCCTTAATTTCTATTTGTTTGATCTATTGGAAAATTTTGATATTAGAATTCTTTTATAATTAATAATTGGTTTAAGATTTGAGGTGTATGTATCTTAATTGAATAAATAAAAGTATTCTATAATATGAAATATAGCACTTCACCTCCAATGTTCTTATAAACCCTCACATTTTTAAAATTTAAAATATATGAATTAATAAAACTATATCTCTTAAATATGGCACTTTATCTCCTACCATGTTATGATAAGTGTGACATTTTACCTCAGTGTTATAACAAATCTGGCAATTTACATTTTGTGTTGTGGTAAATATTGCAATTTACCCCATGTATCACAAAAATATTTTTCATATCCACTCTCAATTTCGACGAATAAGTAAAATACTTCTTTCAAATTCTTATAGGAAATAAATTTTTTTTTTCATATATTAGGGAGATAAATTAAATATATACATATTATAGGAAGTAAATTAACATTACCTCTCCAAAAAGAAATGGAAACTTAGTTGATAATCAACGGTTATCCAAACTGTACCTGGGCATGGTAGGTATTGGCCCAATTTTACTATTGGTAGCCCACATTTGGAATCACACTATAACGGGTGTTTGCAAATGCTTTTGAAAATCCAAAAGTAGTTACTTAAAGTAAAAGTAAAAAATAAGTACTTTTATTCAAAAGCAGTGGGTGTTTATAAATATGTAAGAAAAACAGCTTTAATTATTATAAAATTGTCACCTTGAAGAAGCAATAGAAAAAATACCCCCTTAGCTGCTTCTTGCCAACCTGCCTTTACCTGCTTTTCAGTTGAAGAAGCAATAACAGAAGCACCTACTTGGAAACACTATCAAAGTGTTTTAAGTAGAAAAAAAACAAAAAAATACTTTTTAAAAGCATTTGCAAACACCCCTTATAAATCGTTCACAAGCCCGCTATATATAGTACTTTATAAGCAATTTGGGTTTATTTTCGCAAAGTGAAATATACATAATAAAAATGAATGAAAATTCGGGATACAACAACCATATAGGGTTGCCTAACCTAATGTTCCTGTTCTTTCTTTTTTAGGATAAAATGTTTCTGTCCTTTTGCACTTTATGAAATTTTAATGCTATGACGTGCACTAAATAATTGCCTATAATAATTATAAATCCATAGCACATAGTTACTAGCTAGTTTAGAGACTTCTATGATTGAACCAATAATAAACATATATTGTATAGCCAATTAATTAATTAAATCTGTACAATTGATTATTAGTACCATAACTTGTGACTAAATGTGGTTGAGAAGGCTGCAGGTTTAGGAATTCATGACCGGCATATTTCTACAATTTCTTCCAACATTAATTGTCCAACTCCATTACTTAATTTCTAGCTTAAACAGAACTTGGTCAAATCTAACAATGTTAATAGGATCCTTAGCTTTGAAAGAAGCTTGCACTTTTTTGAATTTTAAATGGGATATTGAGTGTGCTATCTTAATGTAAATTGATTAAACTTTTTTATCTAAGTTAAAATGAAGTATTTTAGTTAGAAAATAATTGTTGTACTTGCACTCATCTTGTAATATAGATTTTTTTCGTAGTATTACATAAGGATTGAACTGTATGCGGGTCTAGATCCCTGCAGAAAGAGATATCAACGTAATTTGTATTTTGTACGTACCTCAAAATGAATTTATGTTAACTCTAATATCTAAATAACCTTAAAAAAAATAGATACATAATTAGATCATTTGCAGTTCATAATTGCATAGATTATACATACATAATTCGACAATTGTAGATGCACTAAGTTCTTGGCTCCAAGATTGAAGCCGGACATAATAATGATTATTCTGTAGGCAAGTTCCATCAGATAAATTTGCTACAAGAACACGAGAAATAGGTACTCATGAACCTTTGAGAGAACAAATCTCTTCTTTTTCAAAAATTCATAATCATCAATATCTGAATAGTGAAGATTACAACTCTTTTTATAAGACTCTAATCCTAGGCAACTGAAAGGAAATAAAACTCCTAAAGGAAACTAAATAACTCCTAAACTCATATAAAAACTAAATCACAAAAAATAAGGAAACTAAATAAGTAACTAATAAAAATCCTAATCTTAAAAAACTAATAAAAACATAAATTATCTTGGATGCTCATGCATCAAAGATTTGATGATGAGCCCTAAAGCCCATTAATATTAATAACCAATTATTATATTATTCTATTTATATGTCCATTTTTTGCCAGGAACTATATACTATTTGCATTTACTAATTAAGTAAACAACTTACAATATTTTTTCTTCTAATAATGATGTAAACAAAGATAAATTAAGGACAGGAAATGTACGTATCACATATCATGTATATCAAATATCACAAACAACATGCATAGATTATTAGAAACTCTTCTTGAATCTTGAAATCAACAAATTACAACCTCTTGAAAACTAATTAACTCTAGCTTCTAAAAGCAACTTAATTAGTTAGAACTTAGAACCTAGATTAATCTTAGATAGGATATTACCAAAATAAAATTAAGTTTCTGGAAAATTAGAAAAGGTATAAACAACAAATTAAATTAAGCAGCCTTGAAATTAATTTAAGGACAAGATAATTAGGGAAGAACAGGCCAATATGCTGGAGGCATCATAATTTGATCATTGTAGCTATCCTGCACCCCAAATTGATGCGTCCCAAGAGGAGGCTTTTCGGAGCTCGGGATCGACGTGCTTTCGACTGTTTCTGTTCCCGAAACTTGATCTGTAATATAGCCTGTCGATGCTTGCTTCTTCCCCACTTGCTCCTTTAGAACTTGTGCCCTCAATGCAAAAACCTTTGCATTTTGAAGAAAACTTATAAGAAATTAAAATGAAAATGAAAATTTGTTTGTGTATAGTATAGAATTTAAGAATATACATGCATGTCTAAATTATGCTTAATTAGAATGATTCGTTCATATGATGTAACACGTCATTCGTGCAATGGATGCATAAAATAATTTTTCTCATGACTTATATGTTTTTGGAAGTTCTATTTTTCCAAATGCATATAGTTTATATAGCTAGTTGTGCTTAGTACAATTCCAATGTAAGCAGGTCAGTGGTCACATGATTTTCTTCATGTATTTTTTTTTTTGGAATTATTTTCTTTATGTAACTATTAAAGACATAATACACCCAAATCATAAATATGTAATAAATTTTAAAATATATATATGAATGATTCTCCTTCAATTTTAATAGTAAATGATATTTCTGCGCATGAATCTATCATAAATGGAGAAACTAATAAATATTTAATATCTGGCTAGCCAAGAATAATTACTTTAACCAGAAAAAGAATTAAGAAGAAGATAATCTATTTTGTTCATTTGCCTTTGTTAGATTGATGTTCTGATTCTAACTGCAATCTGAGTATTTTGTCTAATTTTATACTTGCATTACTATATATTTATTTACTGGAGACAAATTACACTTTTAATTTTCATAAAATAATTTATTTTATTTTACACATTCGGTACCAATATTTTTTTTTTCTGAAAAAACACATGAATAGCAAATTAATTGTTGTATCGATTAATTATATTTTTTCAAAAAACTTGATATCAAATGTGTAAAATAAGATAAAATGTCGTATGTAAAGTGTAAATCTCTCGATATTTATCATCATAATTATTTTATTTTCATTAAAAAAAATTCAATAATTAGTTACAAGCATATGTATGTATACCTCTTGTTGGAGCTTGTTCTTCTCCCTGGAAACAGCATCAAACTGGTGTTTAAGAGCATCGTAAAGGCGTTCGAGTTGCTTAGCCTTCCACCTAGCCCTCCGGTTCTGGAACCAGACCGCAATCTGACGTGGCTGGAGCCCAAGTTCCTTAGCCAGCTTCAGTTTTCGATCAGGTTCCAACTTAATCTCTTCCTGGAAACTGTTCTCAAGTGATTCCAATTGTTCCGTACTCAGTCTTTTCTTCTTTGGATCCTGATGATGACGATGATGATGACCATGACCATGACCAATACTACTACTACTAATATTCTTCTCATCCATTATTAATGCCGCCGCAGGCACCATCATTCTATGTTCCTGCTCCTCCTGCTCCTGCTGCTGCTGCTTCATCATGATATCTAAATTCAAAGTTGAAACACACAAATTGATATTAATTAAGATTGATATCTTAAATCTAATTAATCAAACTAATTAATTAATAATGAATGAATGAATTACCTGAAAACTGATCATAATTGTAGTTGTAGAGATAGCCAAAGGAGTTTTCTGGTCGAGAAACAAAAGGAACTCCTCTAAGCTGCAGGTTCCCATTCCAATCCATCCTTAATTAATTAATTTCTACAAACAAAAATAAAAAAAAAATAAGTATCAAATATTGAAATAGAACTTGATAAATTAATTTCGGTCTTATTACTTTGGACAACTCAGAAAGACAGGTTTTTTAGTTCTTCCCTTTTGGTGAAATTGGAAGATTTAAGCAGTGAAAAAGGAATACGTACATTTATAATATTGTCCACAAGGGGGAGGGGAAAGAGAAAGGGTCTAAGCTTTTGTAAGGCTCCATGTCTTTAAATTTTGATGCAAGCTAGTAATAAATTAAATACTGCTGCATGCAGCACAAACAAACAGTACCTTAATTCAGTGCGTGTGATGCGTGAGAGAGAAAAGAAAAGTTGTTGTCGGTTGAAATGTTGTTTGTTTGTTAATCAGAGGTTGTAATGGATGAGTCCCCTCCTCTGCAATTGCAATTGCATGGCCTTTCATACTACTGACAACATGCCTTCCCTATCTCATCCGCCCTATTCCTTTACTCAAATCTAATTCTAAATTTACCCTTCATTCAATTCTCCTAGTGTAATTTATATCGATTTTATATTAAAAAAAAAAAAGTTAATTTCCCAAACTTTTGGTCATGTATTGTTGTTTACAATAAAAATTCCAAGGGGCATGTTTGATTTGTTGGAGCGATGAAATAAAATTGTTGTTAAATGTCTTTAAATCATGATAAATAATAAAAAGTTAATTAAATGACCGAAACTAAAAGATAAACACTACATTTTCTGAATTTTAAAAATTAAAGTTAAATGAATATACATCCACAAGGTATAATGATTCAATCTAGGTCTCATTAATTCAAAGTCTATAATATTTCCAATCTATGCCCTCGGTCATATTGATTTGTCTTAAGTATTGGATGGGCTTTGTCGAAATATTGGATTTATTTTGCAGGACTAATTAATTAATTAACTTCGTTGGAAAGTTAATCCTCGGATCAGCACATAAACATGCATGAATTATACCAATTTAATATAAATGGACCACTAATTGTCATTCTTCAGATTAATTATCCCATAATTAAATAGACTCGATTATCAAACACTACCAATTAAAAATATTTATAAGAACACATTCCACATATTTATCTTTGAAATGTTCATATTCCAACGTTTAATTTAATCTTTGAAATGTTTAATTATAAGAACACATGCCACATATTTATCTATCTTATATTCTTAATTATATATAAATGCAACATTTTGATTCTATCTATCTCCGAAAAGGATAAGAACTAGTTTTATTCTTGATTATTTTGCTTAATAATGTTTTTATACAACTACAAACATTATTATATATGGTGGAACTAGAAATTAAGGCAAAATTTGACTTCATAGTACGTATTTGTCTGACCTTGTTAAGACAAGAACAAATGTCAAATGACTGTAGAGATATAGGCAATTTTAGAGCGAGGCGCCGATCCCTATGTAGTTATTTATCACCCTACCTAGCTAGCTAATTAGTAAAAACAGCCATATATAATTATATGTACGTAGTTCAATTCAAAACTGGATCGGATGGTATTTTCTCATCGTACAATCAGTTATCCTGCAACTACTCTACCACTGCCTGACGCGTTGGGTTGTACAGTACTTTCCAAGAAAGAATCCAACGACCACTTTTTCTTTTTCTATCAAGTATTTTTTTGGTTTGACGAGTCAATTTTACTTGAGCATCTTAATTTTGAGTTATTTTTATCTGTAGGCAAATTTTGAGTTGTTTGGTCCTATTGATACTATTAGCAATGGTGGAAAGAAGTATTGTCTTGCTGTCGTGGATGATTTTTCAAGATATACTTTGGTGGTTTTCATGAAAAAAGAAGGTTGAAACCAATGAGCATCTTATTAATGTGATGGAACTGATTCAAAATGAAAAGAGCTTGAAAATATTAAGGATCATATCAAGGCCGGCCCTGGGTATAAGCCGCATAGGCGGTCGCTTAGGGCCACCGATAGTCGAGGGCCTCAAAAAAAAAATATTAATTTTATAGTAGGTAGAAATAAATTAATTCCTATTAGTAATATTATTTATCAATTCTTGCAAGCAAAGCTCAGTTAGCCTAGTGGTTGTAACAACGGTTTGTCAACCATGAGTTTTCAGGTTCGAAACCCACTGGATGAGAAGTGGTTAGTTTTGTTTTATTTATTCTCATGTTTTGTTTTATATATTTTTATAATGTCCTGTGCAATTCTAATTCAGTTATTATCGACGCATAAATATGGTCATATGAATTAGCATATAAAAAAAATTTAGATTTATTATTGGTACTTTTTATATCATTATTTTCTTTATAAAATTGAATTTATTTTGTAAAGTGTTCATTATCTTCTTATCAATTCTTCAATCTTTTGAACCATCTGTTGAATAGACACTTTAAAAAAATTCCTAGTATATCCTTTTACCCTGTTATTAGATAAAATTATAAACTTATTATAATATAAGTTAAATTTTTGTTCAATTTAAATCGCATTTTAAACATCCGTATTGAGTGTTATGAATATGTGCTGCTAATTATTTTAAAAAAAAAAAATATTACTTTTGAAAAAACTTGCTAGTGTATATTTTTCGTTTTTTTATGGATGAAAGCATTTTATCACTTTACCTTAAATTTGTTTTAGTTATTTTATCATAACATCGAAAAAAAATATCGACTTCGTTACCCAAAAACTTCGCCCCCCAATAAAATACGCCTAGCTCAGTCCATGCTTATGCAAGTGTAATTTGTGATTTTACTCCAAAAATTTATAGGATATAATCATTTTCTTATTAAGTAAAACTATATCTTGTGTTATCGATGTTTTTTACAAAGCGAGATTATATTTGATTTATTATTCGAATTGTTTATTATTTTTCTAATTAGTAGTTTTGTTTGCATTGCTTTAAAAAGTTTGTATTTGTTATTAACATAATTTTGTTGTACGTATAAATTTGAGGGCCACAATTTAAAATTTGGCTTAGAGCCACCAAAAACTCAGGGCCGGCCCTGGATCATATCAGATAGGGACACTGAATTCACTAACTCTACTGTCGAAGATAGTGCTTTGAACATTCTCTACATTTTAAAATCCTTTTATTCATCTTTGATAAATATTGTATGGTTTAAATTAAAATTGTTTTTCTCATTTGGAGGATTTTTGGGATTTTCCAGGTGCATCTTGAATTAATTAATCGTTTTGATGATTGGTATTATTTGAAAAGCGTCGTCTATGTCCATAAATAAGAAAGAAAGAAAGAATTCTTTTAGAGGCAACTCCTATCTAACCAAATATAGATAAATGAATAAATAAGAGTGGCAAATCTATGAAGCACAGATACTTTAAAAAATTATTAAATGCCGTGTCGGATACTTTTCGGATACGATACTCCTCAGGTACTTGTGGGATACGTATTCGACACTTCATGTGGCGTGTCAGTAAATGTAATTAAAAAGAAAAGTTGGACACACGTATCGGATACTTATTTACACGTATCCAACACATTTTATATGAGAGAATTGCATTTTTGGTACACATCTATAGGCCAATTCCCACTTTTGGTACATAGCTTTATGTGTCCAACACATTTGGTACACCTCTTTAACAAAGTTCGACACATTTGGTACAACCGTTAAATAAATTGCAAAATCACCGTTTATTCCGTTAGTTCGACACATTTGGTACACCTCTTTTACAAAATTGACAAAAAAAAAATTAAACTTGATAAACTTTTATAAAAATTATCATATGTATTTATTATATTTATCATATCATATTTATATAATGATAAAAAAAAATATGTATTTATTATTTATATGACATGTAAAATATAATAAACTATATAATGTCATTTATAGTTTAATACTGGAAGAAGAATAAAATATAATAAAAAAATTTATCAAGTTTCAATTTTTAAAAAATATTTATAAAAATAGTTTATTATTTTTATAGTTTATTATTTATAAAAATTATTAAAAAATATGTATTTATTATTTATATGACATGTAAAATATAATAAACTATATAATGTCATTTATAGTTTAATATTGGAAGAAGAATAGAATATAATAAAAAAGTTTATCAAGTTTCAATTTTTTTTTCTGGGCAGCCATGTGCCGCGCACATGCCAATTTTGTAAAAGATGTGTATCAAATGTGTCGAACTAACGGAATTAACGGTGATTTTACAATTTATTTAACGGTTGTACCAAATGTGTCGAACTTTGTTAAAGAGGTGTACCAAATGTGTTGGACACATAAAACCGTGTACCAAAAGTGGGAATTGACCTATAGCTGTGTACCAAAAATGCAATTCTCTCCATTTTATATTCTGAATTTTGCTAAGTCACCGCAATTGGTAATACCAATGTAAGGCGTCAAATCACACTTTATATTATATACAACTGCAATACAAGATAATTTGTCTATAACAGGACATCTTTTATTTAACATAATAAAATAATGAACATTATGTATAATTAATAGTATTAAATTACTAAATATTTTTTGTTGGTCCCAAGTGGTCAGATGAGGTCTAGAGGGGGGGAGGGGGGGGGGTGAATAGACCTCTGAAAATTTTTGAACTTAAAAACTTTTCAGTCTTCTGTCAGCAGACTAAGCTGATGAAGAACAGTAAGCAGACTCAGCTGATCGTGAACAAATCTTGGTCAGTAGACTGACCACTCTTCTTACGAACTTAGCTGTTTTTCAGCAAAACAGTTTTTCAAGAGTATACTTGCAGCGGATTGTTTTAAAGTGTTTTTCACAAGTAGACTAAGTTCTTAAAAGATTTTATCCCCAGTTTTTAACAAACTCCTTTTTAAAATCTTTTAGGTAATTCAAGGTGTTTAAATATGCAACTTTTAAATATGCAAGAAAACTTGAATGCAAGATAACACAAAGAATTTTTATAGTGGTTATATGGATAAAAATCCTTTAGTCCACTCTTCCAGATCACTCAGATTCTGGGTTATACTATAATCACAAAGATTACAATATTTCTCCACTTATACCTAGACAACTAATGAAAAGGCTATAAGCTCACAATAGGAGTTCACAAAGAAAACCTATCCTCTGAAGTAGAATCACTCACAAAGATGGATTCTCACTTCGCACAACACTCAGCTATTACAAAATCACTCAGATAATGTTTTTCTGTTTTCTTCAACTTGGTTTCTGTCAACAGATGACTTCCACCAGACGAGTGAGCTGTTCGAGCTTTTGAGACTTAGAAAATTTCTGTTTCAAAATCGAAATCTCTGATTGTTGTTGTGTGTCTCTCTCTTCGAACTTTGCTCTATTTATACTCGGATTTGAATTTATGACCGTTGAAGCAAATCAAGTCTTCAAATCCATCCTTCAGCTCTTTTGAAACGGCTCCCTGCAGCAATCCGTACAGTGTACAGTACTTTTCTGTCCATCACATTTAATGCTGCATTAAATGCACTCTGCTGATACGAGGATATCTTCAATCATTTGCCATTACTACCCTTCTCTTCCAGTATTTATTACCGTTGAACTGATCTCATGATCTCTTCCACTCTGCTGATCGAAGCAACCCTTCTGATAGGTACTCTGCTGATCAAATACTGAACTAATCTGATTTGACTCGGCTGATGACCTACCCTTCTGTTTGCTGTTTCAGCAAGAGATCACTAGTCTTCTGGTCTTTGAACTCATCTGATATCTTCTTTACTTGTTCAAAGATCCTTCTAAGGGAACTAAGCTTCCATACTTAGCTGATTATGATGTTTTGGAAATCATCAAAACCTTCCCTTAATATCTGACTTCTTTTATCTTCATCTTCATCCAACAATTTCCCCCTTTTTGATGATGACAAAACTTCAGCTAAGTACCTGTACCTAAACTAAAGTTTTGATCCTCAAAAATTTCTGAGATAGAAATAGTCTGTTGGATTAAAACTTGCAATTTTATAGATATTGAACTGATTACATATTACAAGTTTGTTCAGATGATTTGTAAAGAAAGATTACAAGGAGATTCATAGGTAAATAAACATGACTAATCTCCTAGCTTGTCTTCTTTATCTTCTTCAGCAGGTTTGGAAGTTCCAGCTTCCAATTTCTGCTTCAACAGCTCTAACTTCTTCTTTTTAGTATCAGGATCAAGCTGTTCTTCAGCTGAGTCCATAGCAACAGCTATCTCCTTATCAGATTTAGCCTTTGCTTCGGCTTCAGTTTCTTCAGCAGCTTTATCTTCTTCTTCTATGACCTTTTCATCTGTTGATCTGCTTGTGCCTTCATTTGCTGCATCATTCTTATCATCATCATCAGCAGACTCTTCTAACACTTCTGTTCCTTCAGCATTATCTTCAGCTTCCAATACAAAAGAAGTTCCAACTCTTTTCTGTCCAAATATCCTCTCTTCCCCCTTTTTGTCATCATCAGCAGGGTTGATTTGATAGTTTGGTAAGATTGGAGTAATCAGAAGTGAATCACAGAGAAGCTTGATGTTCTCTTCCATGGCAGTTATTTGAGCTTGTTGTTTGAGTTGATTGGCCTTAACAGTTTTGACTTCCTTGAGCAAGTCTTCTCCTTGATCACCCAATTGAATTTGAGTTCCCACAATCCAATTTGATGAAGCAGTGAAGTCTTTCATCATATTTCCCATGACTTCATCTTTTGCTCGGAGGGCAGTTTCAACTGTTTGTTCAATCTGTCTCCAACCTTCAGTAGTGCTCTGAGTCCGTCTTCTAAGTATATCCATATCTTGACAGATGGATTTAACATTCTGAGCAGTGTCTTCTATCAGATCGGTTGGAATAGCAGCAGCTTTCTGAATTGGTTGTTTGACAGCAGTTAACACTTCTGCAGCTAATTCTTCCTACATATCCTTCATAGATTTGATGATCAGTTGTTGGATGGAGTCCAACATATTTGTCTGAGCACCTTGAGAAGTTGAAGGCATATTTGTTGTAGCAGGAAGTGTTTCTTTGATAAGTTGCTCTGTTGGTTGAGTTATTATTGCAAGGGACTGATCTACTGGACTACCAGCAAGGCTTGGAGCGCTTTCCTTCTCCTTAGCTTGATCATCTCCTTCAGCAGCAACTTCTTTGTCCTTGATCTGATCTGCTGGAATATCTTCTTCTTTCTTTGAGTCATCAGCAGCATCAGACTTATCACCCTGTGCTTTATTCTGATCAGATGGGTCTGATGTACCCTCCTTTTGCTCTGATTGATCAGAAGACTCTGCTTTTTCTTTATCAGCAGGGGATATAATCTTCTTGACAGTCTCAACTGTCTTCATCATTCCTTCATTGTCCACAGCTGACCTGTTAGAAATCCAAGTAAAATTGTCAAGAGGAATAAAAGTGGATGAAGGTTCCTCAGGCAGCTCTTAAAAAGGTTTGAGATTTGGTCCGTAGACAATGTGTTTGATGTTTGGAAGAGGGACCAATGAGCTTGGTTGTCCCCTTAACTTCCTTGATTTCTTTGCCCAAAGCTCCATTGCTTGAGCAATAGCCAACTTTATAGATCTTTCCTTGAGGTCTTCTGATTCATCATAATCCTCAGGAACAGATTCAAGGATCTTCTTTGCTTCAGCCTTGACTATGTGACTTATCCTTAGCCTCAACCTGTCCAGAAAGAATTCTGAATCAAGTGCTTGAATTAAGGATCCAGTTTCTAGCCACTTCAGTACCCAGTCTTCTGCAGCAGAGAAGCCTTTCCACTTGGCCATTTCAGCAGGGCTCTTTGTCAGTCTGAATTCCCTCCATCTGTTGTATTTGATCTTTTCAGAATGGAAGAGTGTCAGACGGTTGATCCTTTCATTTTCAGCATCTAGCCTTTTGAGGAATTCTTCAAAGATAGCAGGGTCATCCCTGACAATCTCTAAAGCTAATCTGATTTCCTCTCTTCTCTTTGGCTTTATCTTTGGTGCAGGCATAGCTGATATTGGTTTGTTTGGATCCCTCTGGTCACCAATACTTAGCCCACCAGTATGCTGATTTCCATGAGCATCCTTGATGCTTGCTTCAATAACAGCAGCCAATTCTGCTGCCTCAACAGCATCTCTCTGCTCTTGAGTCATCTTGCTGGCCTCTTCTTCCAGCCTTTTTAACTCTAGGCTTTTCAGCCTATCTTCTTCTGCCTTCTCTGCAGCAATCCTTTGCTTTTCAGCAGCATCTTGTCTTTTCTTTTCTGCAGCAGTCAGGTAAGTTGCAAATTTCCCAGTCCGTTTCCTTATTGAATCAGGACTTTCAACTGCTTGTATTGGAGTTGCAGCAACAGGATTTGGATGCAGAAGGAGTGTCTCTCCTTCACCTGTTGTGGCAGTCTGCTGATCTTCTCCAGCTTCAACAGATACTACAGCAGAAGAGTCTGTAGTAGGAACTCCAATTGTGGAAACAACTTCTTCAGTAGATTTATCAACAGGTTCTTTAATAACTAATGGCCTCTCAACTGATGTTGTTGTTTCTCTTACTGGTTCATCAGAGAAATTAACCTTTCTCTTAACCTTTGATTTGGCAATCTTTTTGGCAGGGGGGTTGGCAGTAGGAGGTCCCCTTGCCTCACTTCTAGTTCTTAACCTTTTCAATCGTTGAAGAGGCATTTCTTCCTCTGATTCAGTCCTTTCAGGAGAGGAGTCAGTCTTCATCTGCTCAATCTCCTTGGTGAAATCTTCAATTACCTTTTCTGGGACTGCATCTTCAGATTGTGCTGATCCAGTCTCAACAGCAGACTGTGCTGTTGGCTCAGCAGGTTGACTAGTCTGACCCTCCTTCTTGCTTTTCTTAGAAGGGGTCTTCTTGGATTTTCCAGTGGCCTTTCTTTTTGGTCTTGCCACCAATTGTTTCACTGGTTCATATAGCTTGAACACCTTTGTGGCATGAGTAGGCTTTCCGCCACCCATAGGGCATTGCAGTGATGCAAACAGATTACTGAGTAAGATGGCATGAGAGAGCCTTTTATCACTCAGCAGCTCATAGACGTGAGCAGCCCAGTTAACTTTCAGACCATAGTATATGCAGACCATGGTGTAGTACCTCCTTCTGGGTAACCCATCTAGTGAGCTTGTGCTACAATCCAACACCTTCGCAATGATGTCTGCGAACCTTTGATACTCACTCTTTAACTGAGTTTTCATTAGGGTTCCAGTCATCTCTTCTCCCTCTTTTGCACAAATTGCCCAAAATTCATCCTCATTTTCTGACCCTAGACTGGTCACATCTCCTCCCTTATCTGATAGCTTATAAATTTCACTAAGAACAGCAGCAGAGACAGCAATTTTCTTACCACCGATGACAGCAGTCATCACAGTTTCATCATCGTTGAATTCCCTGGTTGTGTAGAAGTGATAGACGTCTTCTACGTAAACCCTTTCTTCATGTGCTTCCAGGACTGGAACAAGTGATGCCTCTTTGATTTTCTCCAGGAGTGAGCGCATCAGATCAGTACCCGAAAAGTGAAATTTGCTGTAGCTTAGGTATCTTCCATCAATAATCTTATCCATCTCTGAGATTAGTGAGCAGGAATCTGCAAACGCAATATACTTTCGAAGCAGGAGAGTTTGAGAGTTAGAGAGTTTGAGAATATTTGAGTGCGTAAGACGACTACACTGTTTTAGATCGGACTTTATACGTTTCTATATTTTGGGTTATCGTGATTAATCTGAAACGTTGATCTAATCTGACAGTTTATTAATCGTGTGGATGGGAGTTGCGGATTTCAATTTTATTATTTTAATGTCAGATGGGCGGGAAACTCTATCGAGACTAATCTGTTACTTATAAAAGCGCGTTTCTTATGATACGATTTATGACCATGCTTATATAAGATATCAGATGAGTAGAGTTTAACTTATCTGACAGACGAGTGATCTGTTATCTGATATTACTAGAGAATGCCAATAGCTAGTAATCTTCCTCTGCTGTTTGTCAATCCAGCAAGATAAAATAATCTTCAGTCTTCAAGAATTAAGAACAGATCTTCAGATAACATAACTTCCACTAACTGACATTAACAGATTTCATCTTTAGAACAGAAGTACCGCTAGTCTTACACGTTCCCCCTGTCTTTAAGAATCCATAAGCTAACTAGTCTGTTGAAAGTTAATCCTTGAATAGAATAACGGATAACTAAGTTGTTGAACTCCAATCTTCTGATGAGTTCCCCCTCAGCTTATGCATCCAAATTTAGTAGTCCTAGCTCAGCTCTTAGAGTTGAGAACCGTACTTCACTTAAAGGTTTAGTGAAAATATCAGCAATCTGATTGTCAGTATGAACATACTCTATCATAACATTGCCTTTTTCCACATGATCTCTAATGAAGTGATGCTTGATCTCTATATGTTTAGTCCTTGAATGACTTGTAGTATTCTGAGTAAGTGAGATTGCACTTGTATTGTCACAGTAGATTGGAATTCCACTGATTTTGATATTGTAGTCTTCCAGTTGATGCTTCAACCAAAGTATCTGTGCACAGCAAGCTCCAGCAGCTATATATTCAGCTTCAGCAGTAGATATAGAAACTGAAGTTTGTTTCTTACTCATCCATGAGATCAGACGACTACCTAAGAACTGACAAGCACCTGTTGTGCTTTTTCTGTCAATCTTGCAGCCAGCAAGGTCTGAATCTGAATAACCAATAAGCTCAAATCCAGATTCTCTAGGATACCACAATCCCAATTCTTGAGTGCCTTTAATATATTTCAATATCCTCTTGGCAGCTAAGAGATGAGATTCCTTGGGGTTTGATTGAAATCTTGCACAGACTCCAACTGAGTACATTATGTCAGGTCTGCTTGCTGTTAGATATAACAGTGACCCTATAATGCCTCTATATTTGGTTATGTCCACTGATTTGCCATCTTCATCTTTATCCAAGCGAAGACTTGTAGACATAGGAATAGTAGCAGTAGAGCTAGTTTCCATACCAAACTTCTTGAACAGATCTCTTGTGTATTTAGCTTGATTTATAAAAATTCCATCAGGCAGCTGTTTGACTTGTAAACCAAGAAAATAATTAAGTTCACCCATCATGCTCATTTCAAACTTATTCTGCATCAGCTTGGAGAACTTATCACACATCTGTTGATTAGTTGAACAAAAAATAATATCGTCCACATATATTTGCACAATTAATATATGATTCTCCCATTCAATTGTAAACAAGGTTTTATCTACCTTACCTTTGTGAAATCCTTTAATTAAAAGAAAATCAGATAGGGTATCATACCATGCTCTTGGAGCCTGTTTCAGTCCATAGAGGGCTTTCTTCAGACGATATACTTTGTCCTCTTCTTGATAGACTTCAAATCCAGGAGGTTGTTCAACATATACCTCTTCTTGCAGTTCTCCATTGAGAAAAGCAGACTTCACATCCATCTGATAGACAGTGAAGTTCTTGTAAGCAGCATAGGCTAGAAACAGTCTGATTGCTTCAAGTCTTGCTACTGGTGCAAAAGTTTCATCAAAGTCAATTCCTTCTTCTTGACAATAACCCTTGGCTACTAGTCTTGCTTTGTTTCTGGTAACAATACCATCTTCATTCATCTTATTTCTGAAAACCCACTTAGTGCCAATTACCCTTTGATGACTTGGTCTAGGAACTAAGTACCAGACTTCATTCCTTTCAAATTGATTCAACTCTTCTTGCATGGCTTCTATCCAGAAGGAATCATTTAGAGCTTCTTCAATTTGCTTAGGCTCTATTTGAGATAGAAAAGTGACAAACATAGCATCTTGTGCAGCAGCTCTTCTTGTTTTCACTCTATCTAATGGATCACCAATCACCAACTCTGGTGGATGATTTCTGAGCCATCTGAGATCAGGTTGCAGGTCTGAATGTTGTCCTCTGTTTTGATCTTGCAACACTACTGTTGGAGTTGCAGTAGTAGTCTGTTGAACATTTGCAGTCTGTTGAACAGTTTCTGGTCTGTCAGCTGTTTGCAACTCGTCTGTTAGACAATCAGCACTGTGATTTTGAACAGCACTTGAGTTATCAGCTGAATTTAGATTAGGTAGTATGATGGGAACATATTCTTCTTTTCTTCCAATGTCTAACTTCTGTAGATCAGTAGACAGATCTTGATTAACACTTTGATTCTTTTCAGAAGATTGACTTGGCTCATCAAATACTACATGGATAGATTCTTCTATTAGTAATGTTCTTTTATTGAAAACTCTATAGGCTTTACTAACAGATGAGTATCCTACAAAAACAGCTTCATCAGCCTTTTCTGCAAATGCAGTAAGGTGATTTTTCCCATTATTCAATACAAAACATTTACAACCAAAAATCTTAAAGTAATGAATGTTTGGTTTCCTGTTGTTCCAAACTTCATATGGAGTCTTGTTCTGATTTTTGTTGATCATACATCTGTTTTGGGTAAAGCATGCTGTATTTGTTGCTTCTGCCCAAAATCTTTGTGGCAGCTTAGCTTCAGCTATCATGGTCCTGACAGCTTCTTTTAGTGTTTTGTTTCTCCTTTCAGCAACACCATTCTGTTGAGGGGTTCTGGCAGCAGAGTACTCATGATGTATTCCTTTGATATTACAGTATTCTTCAATAGTAGAGTTTGTAAACTCTGTCCCTCTATCTGATCTGATCTTCAATATTTTGATACTCTTCTCATTCTGGATCAGTTCCATCAGATTAGTAAGATGTTCCTTGGTTTCACTTTTCTTCTTCATGAAAATCACCCAAGTATATCTTGAATAATCATCCACAACAGCTAGGTAGTATTTCTTTCCACCATTGCTGACTGGATCAATGGGTCCAAATAAGTCCATATGTAGCAGCTCCAAGATTCTCTCAGAAGATTGGTGCTTCTTGCTTTTGAACGATGACTTGATTTGTTTACCCTTCTGACAGGCGTCACAGAGCTTGTCTTTGCTCATGACTGTTTTAGGAATCCCTTCTACCAAATCATTCTTGATTAATCTGTTTATGGTCTTGAAGTTCAAGTGATTCATTCTCTTGTGCCACAGCCAACTGATTTCACTTGGTGCAGATGCCACCAAACAAATACTTGAATTCTTGTCAGCAGAATCCCAGTCGACTATGTAGACATTCCCTTGTCGTCTTCCAGATAAAATTACCTTCTTTGTACCAATCTGTTCAACAAAGCACTTATCTGTTGAGAAGATGACTGAATATCCCTTGTCACAAAATTGACTTATGCTTAGCAGATTATATTTGAGGCCTTTGACATATGAGACGTCAGATATCTCTATGTTTCCTCTGATTAATCTTCCTTTAGCTTTAATCTTGCCTTCTTTGCTGTCCCCAAAAGTAACCTTTGGACCATCCACAGCAACTGCATCAGTCAGCTCATGTATGCTTCCACACATGTGTCTTGAACATCCACTGTCCAAGTACCAAATCTTCTCTACTTTACTCCTACTCCTAATCCTAACCTACAAAACAAAAATAAAATTGTTTTAGGTACCCTTATTGAGAGGGTCCTGAAGGATTAGTTCCACCTTTGACAACCCAAGATGTTGATGTCTTAGGCTTCTTAGGTTTCTGAGTTTTGACAGGAGCATGAACAGTTTCATTTTTATCATAATTAGCAGATAAGTCATGTTGATGATCACTATGATAAGAATAGTGTTCATAAGCAGGGTAAGGTGCATGATAAGCAGGATATGCATGCATTGGATGAGCAGGATAAGGTGCATAGTAACTAGAAAATTGAGGTGCATGATACATAGGATGATATGCAGCAGGTTGCACATAATATGACTCATTTCCATACCAAGCATTTTGATTTTTCTTATTCTTATGCTTCTTTGGTTTACTAACAGCTTGCTCATTAACAGACGACTTAGTTTTCTCACTAGTCTGATTAGTTTTAACCTTATCAGAAGACTTCCTAGGACTCTTCTGTTTTGGTTTACTAGTCTGTTTTTCTACACTAGGCTCTTTGCTCTTTTTAGCCTTAGGAGATTTCTTCTCCTTTACCACTTTCTCAGATGAGGTAGGTTTAGAGGTTTGAACATACAGAATGACCTTACTATTGTCAGCAGAGATGAATTTTTCAGTATGATTCAATTCTAATTTATCCTTTTCTAAAGGTGTCTCCTGTTTACTAGGTGTAGGCATGGATGCAACAGTTGACTTATCATGAGACTCAATAATCTTTTCAAGTTCCATGATTTTTCCTTTATAGACCTCACATTCAGCTTTCAGAGATTCATGCTCTTGCTCAAGCTGTTTATACTCCGCTGATTCTTTAGGCTTTTCAGCTTTAAGTTTCAGTGAGTTATTTTGCTCTTTTAGCAAGCTCATCTCTTCCTTAAGCTTAACGAATTCTCCAGCAATAGTAGTATTATTCAACATCATTTGCTCTAGAGAATCAAATAGTTCATTATTTTGAGGAGTTACCTCATCCTCAGAGTCATCAGATTCCTTAGCCATCAGGCAGAGGAGAGCAGGTTTCTCTTCATCAGAAGATTCTTCATCAGACATGTCTGAATCTGAATCAGATGAGTAGACAGCAGCAAGCTTTTCTGCTTCAGCTACCATTGCTTTCCCTTTTTGATGCTTTCTTTCCTTTCTGATTCTCTTCTCTTCTTCAGTATATTTTTCTGCTTTTGGATATGGACAGTCTCTGACGAAATGTCCCAATTTCCTGCAGTTATAACACATTAGTTTTGCTTTATAATCATCTTTTTCTTGAGAAGAAGAGTTGGGTTTAGAAGTAGAAGCAGCATGATTGTATTTATTTTTCATCTTTCTCTTATAGAACTTCTTGAAGTTGTTCATCAATAATGCTACATCTCCAGCAGTGTACTTCTTCTTGTTGAGTAGTGATGCTTCATCAGATGAGTCCACATCTTGGCTTCTATGTGCTGGTTTCCTAGTATTTTCAGCAGCAACTAAGGCAGCTGTGGGTCCTGAAGTTGAGGTTTCTTCGATACCCATCCTAGGCAGTTTATACTCATAAGCCTTGAGTACAGAAAACAGCTCTGTAAGAGAGATCTTCCCCAGATCCCTTGATTCTTCCATTGCTGTCACCTTCATGTTGAACTTAGGAGGTAAGGCCTTCAGTACTCTGATGGTTATCTCCTTGTCTGTGAAGGTTTTTCCAAGCTTCAATACTTCATTTAATATTCTTGTAAACCTTGTGTCCATCTGATCAATGGTTTCAGAGGATTTCATCTTGAAGTTATCCAGCTTTTCTAGAGCAACACTTAGCTGATGCTCTTTTATGGCGTCGTTCCCTTCGCTCATATCTCTGACTTTGTCCCACATCTCTTTTGCAGATTTGCAATGTTTGATCTTGTCAAACCGATCATTGTCCAGGGCTTTAGTCATGATAAATCTTCCAATCTTGTCCAGGTTGAACAGCTTGATTTCTTCAGCTGTCATTTCATTCAAATCTTTCTCCACCACGGTATCAACTTCATTGATCTTTATCGTCTTGGTGAATTTGAATGGACCTTTTGTAATGCAAGTGAACATGTTGTCATTGTAGGCAGCGAGGAAAATCTCCATCCTGATTTTCCAGTCTTCGAAGGACATACCAGCAATGTGGGGAACATGGTTTATGCATTCCATTTTCAAAAAGTTTTGATCTTTCAAAAAGATGCTCTTTTGAAAAAGATTTGAAAACTTTTGAAAAACACTCGGATCAAGCTCGTTGATCAGGCAGCTGATTCAATTGAACCACCTGCTCTGATACCACTTGTTGGTCCCAAGTGGTCAGATGAGGTCTAGAGGGGGGGGGGGGGGTGAATAGACCTCTGAAAATTTTTGAACTTAAAACTTTTCAGTCTTCTGTCAGCAGACTAAGCTGATGAAGAACAGTAAGCAGACTCAGCTGATCGTGAACAAATCTTGATCAGTAGACTGACCACTCTTCTTACGAACTTAGCTGTTTTTCAGCAAAACAGTTTTTCAAGAGTATACTTGCAGCGGATTGTTTTAAAGTGTTTTTCACAAGTAGACTAAGTTCTTAAAAGATTTTATCCCCAGTTTTTAACAAACTCCTTTTTAAAATCTTTTAGGTAATTCAAGGTGTTTAAATATGCAACTTTTAAATATGCAAGAAAACTTGAATGCAAGATAACACAAAGAATTTTTATAGTGGTTATATGGATAAAAATCCTTTAGTCCACTCTTCCAGATCACTCAGATTCTGGGTTATACTATAATCACAAAGATTACAATATTTCTCACTTATACCTAGACAACTAATGAAAAGGCTATAAGCTCACAATAGGAGTTCACAAAGAAAACCTATCCTCTGAAGTAGAATCACTCACAAAGATGGATTCTCACTTCGCACAACACTCAGCTATTACAAAATCACTCAGATAATGTTTTTCTGTTTTCTTCAACTTGGTTTCTGTCAACAGATGACTTCCACCAGACGAGTGAGCTGTTCGAGCTTTTGAGACTTAGAAAATTTCTGCTTCAAAATCGAAATCTCTGATTGTTGTTGTGTGTCTCTCTCTTCGAACTTTGCTCTATTTATACTCGGATTTGAATTTATGACCGTTGAAGCAAATCAAGTCTTCAAATCCATCCTTCAGCTCTTTTGAAACGGCTCCCTGCAGCAATCCGTACAGTGTACAGTACTTTTCTGTCCATCACATTTAATGCTGCATTAAATGCACTCTGCTGATACGAGGATATCTTCAATCATTTGCCATTACTACCCTTCTCTTCCAGCATTTATTACACCAAGTGCATTTATTACCGTTGAACTGATCTCATGATCTCTTCCACTCTGCTGATCGAAGCAACCCTTCTGATAGGTACTCTGCTGATCAAATACTGAACTAATCTGATTTGACTCGGCTGATGACCTACCCTTCTGTTTGCTGTTTCAGCAAGAGATCACTAGTCTTCTGGTCTTTGAACTCATCTGATATCTTCTTTACTTGTTCAAAGATCCTTCTAAGGGAACTAAGCTTCCATACTTAGCTGATTATGATGTTTTGGAAATCATCAAAACCTTCCCTTAATATCTGACTTCTTTTATCTTCATCTTCATCCAACATTTTTTTTTAAAAAATTATGCAATTTAGTACTTAAGAAACTTAACTTGATCTATTTCAATATGTATGAATATATACATATATTATTTTACTTATTTCAATATGCATAAATATATAAATTTATATTTTTTATATTCGTATCCATGTCGTATCGTATCCAGTAAATTTTTAAAAATCCGCGTCGCCGTACCCGTGTCGTATCGTATTCGTATCGACGTATCCGTATCCGTATACGTGCAACATAGGCGGCAATTAATAATTTTAAATGCTACTCAATTGGAGACGTCGATTTTTCTAGGGTGCGTCCCCTTTAGTTACGGCCGCACGTGCGGCCCACTCCATCCGCCGTTAGATCGGCTTAGTTGAATGTCATCCGTTGGATTGGTAACTAAAGTTTTGGGATTTAATTTTGGTTTATTTCTAATTAAAAAAGCAATTGACTATTAAACCCTTCGACTTAGTTTGTCAAAAAAAAAAAAAAAAGCCGTCTGAAAATAAAAAAGACCATTTTGCTCCCCATTAAATTTTATGTTTTAAGAAGACGTTTGTACCCCTATTTAAAAACCGAAATTAATAATTAATTTGCTCCTTATTTCCTTCTCTTTCATAATCTTTCAAAACTAACAAATAATTTCCTTTTATTTTATAATCATTCAAACTTAATTGATTATTTCTTGTTATTACTTCTCCACCATTTTTACACCATCCATGCCTTCAATAATCTCACCACCATTTTTGCACCTTAAATGAATCCTCTCCAAAATTGCTTTACAAATTTCGAATTAAAAAAATAAATGAAATTCCAATTACTTTTGAATCCAAGAAATCAATATCTCAAATCAATAATTTTGATGTATATAATCCTTAATCCCCTTTTATTTATTTATTTCTATTCGGTCGATTAAGTTCGAATTTCTTAGATAATAGTTTAAATTTCAGTTCTTATGTTATAGGTCAATTACAAAAGTCATTCATTTGACACATCCATCAATTTTTCATGAACTAATAGTTAGATAATTTTTCATGAAGCCGAATAATATCGGATTAATACTATTTCGGATTAATATGAAGCCGAATAATAAATTTAATTTGAATCTGAATAAATTTAGGTTGAAATCTTTATTTTCAAACTATATTAAGAGAACAATATAATCACATATAAAAAACTTGAATTCGATTAGGTTTAACGTTAATTAGTTCACATAATAAAAATTATCATTGCCAAATTAATTACCTTATTCATCACGGCTTGCATCAACTTTGTCATCCGGGATTGTAGAATTTCCCACCATATTTAGGTTTGTGGAGATTGTGATGAAAAGGTTGATTAGGTTTGATAAGTTAGTGATGAAGAGATTGACTTTGAACGAACTTGTAGTTAGTTTTCTTAATCGTGCAAGATGAATTTTGAATAGTAATTAGTTTCTTAATCGTGGAAGATGAATTTTGAATTGTAATTGGTTTTTTTAATCGTGAAATTTTGAATTTGGATGTTTTAATCGTGGAAGATGAAATTTAGTTTTACCCTAATTGTGTTTTTAAATCATGGAAATAAATCGGATATAGATTTAGGTTTATTATGTGAAAGGGTATAAGTGTCTTTGTGTAATTAAGTTTTAAGTGTTTTAAATTTAAGTTAATTAAAAAGGATATAATTGACTTTTCAATTTTAAGTTATTATTTTGATTTTTATTTTAAAATAAAACAAAAGGTTAAATTGGACATTAAAAAATCGGTGCAACCTTGGCAAAAATAAAGTATTAGTTATCGCGCCACGTGTGCGATTTAAAGGGGGGGGCCGCGCGTGCGGTTAGTTGCGTGAGGCCGCACCCTAGTCGGCCAATGGAGACGTAGATATACGTACGTCTTCACTGTCGACATTTCTGATTTCTGTATTTACTAATATAATACCACCATGCTTCTTGTAAAAAACAAAATTTATTATTAGGATGTTAGCTAAACGCAATTATTTTTATTTTTTAATGCATAACAATTACAATATGCCCCAAAAAAAAAAAAAAAAAAAAATCCACTAGCAAATTAAGAGTCGAGGGAAATGGGAATGCTGGTCACTAATTAAATATCCGCCGGCCGTGTAATTAAAAGGACAACACGTACGTAGTTATGTACAGGAGCGCTATTTACAGCATGCAGCAGCGCCGACTACACTACATTACAATGTAATAAGTAATAAGTAGGGTAAACACCACTTTTGATCCCTCTTATTATCAATATTTTACAGAGTGGTTATTCATATGTTTTTTTTTTACTTTAGTCCTTACTATGAATTATTTATTTCATTTTAGTCCTTTTCAAGTGGTTCAAGGCGATTCCGATAACATTTAATATGCTCATGAGGGCAATTTTGTCTTTTCAAATAAACTAACAGGGATATTTTCATCTTTCTAATTATAAAAAAAAAAACTAAATATATAATATCTTCCAAACTAGGCTTTCATTCCAATTCAACTTAATCGTACATTTCGTTTCAAACTAAAGTTTTTTCATAAAATCTTTTTCAAACACCAAAATTGCTCACCAATTAAACAATATCTCAAATAGTCTCAATAGTGAACGGATGAAAATGCCCTAAAAAATATTCATATGCATGTCACGTGTTATCGGAACCACCTGATAAGGACTAAAGTGAAACACATAATTCATAGTAGGGACTAAAGTGAAATAAATAATTCATAGTAGGGACTAAGTGAAAAAAAAAATATAAGAGGGACCACTCTGTAAAAAGTTAATGATAAGAGGGACCAAAAGTGATATTTACCCTAATAAGTAATAGGAGTATGTAATATGTTGGGTTGGGTTGGGGTTGGGATGGTAAATGAAAACTGAGTTAAATAATTAATTAGTTCTCTACGTACGTACGTACTACTATTAGTACTATAACATATAACTGCATGCATGTTACTCCTACAATATACGTAACATAATTATTAATATATATAAATATATAACGCACACATTACTAAATGTTGTTTATTATTATAATAATAATAATAATAATAATAGGACGACTACGTACTACTACTGCACTCCCAACCACCATACACATTTACTCATGATACACAATATATATTACACCTGTACCACATCCACATCAATCAATGTTATTGAATTCACACTTCAGTTTATTTATTTTTGGTTCATAAATAAGGTTCCCAAACTGTTTGTTTTCGAAAACCTACTCTTTTTAATTTAGGTTTGGGGTGCATGGGGTGGGGGTCCTCTTCTCTTCTCTTCTCTTCTGTGAGATAAAAACAAAACAGAGAAGAAGCCCATCTGATAATTAATAACTATATATCTCCGGTGTAATAAATTCACACACACAGATAATAATAAGTCTTCTTAAACAATAAAACAATAAAAATATAAATATAAATTAGCCTAACCAAGTTGAATCCACAAATAAAATAAATCGACCTTAATTATGAAGCAGTTATAACAAGCTCAAACTCATATTTCATCATATTTTATTTAATTGCAATAGAGTACTCAAATACAACTCGTAAACGTTTTAATTATTTAGTCCGGTTCAAACTAGACACACTTTTCTTTTAACTTATATATATCGGACTAGCTCAAACATATTCTTGTACTCTTAAACTAAACAAAGACAGGCCACCATTTTGTGAATAAACTGGAATTGATTGCTCTTCTGAATTATCTGGTTGAAGGAATAAAAATGAAAAAACCTACGAGCAGAGCATATCTGCAATACAAATTTCTATAAACAATCCAAGAATCTCATAGCTAAAATTTAATATCAAACCATATGATTACAATGATCTATCAAACTTGGCGCTTTTGACAACATGTAAGTATATAAAATGTACTCATTTGCATCTCAATGAAGAAACAACACTAAACTATGTTTTGGTGACAGAAAAACAAGCCTTTAAAATAGCCACATTTTTCTTAATATTCTGCAAAATCATACCTAAAACAAAACTGTGCGTCAATTCAAAACCATAAAATTACATGAACAGAGGACACGTACCTACATCATAAACAATTTAGATGATGTCCTCCAAACACTAATGCTTTTCAGAAGTATAAAGCGCATGAAAAAAAAAAAACCCATATAATCAAACAGAACATTCTCATACTCTTTACTTCAAAACCCCTTTTCTTCTACGTTCTTTCAACTCACTTGGAATAATAGATACCGAATCAACACAAAGTCCACCTTTAGAATGCGTGCAGTCTATTTGTTTCATCGAAAATCTTACTTCAGTTTCAGGGTCTGAATCGGTGACTACGAATTCACCTACTTTGCAATCTACCCAACAACCACGTTTGTAACTTCCATTAGAATCGTCTTGTGTTGCATCATCTAAGAAGCACTCACTCGAAGCTTGTTGGCCGTCTGACGTGGAGAACTCAAATCTGACAGGCTTGATATCCCAACCATGAGCGTGCTCAAAATTACATACACGGCGTCCAAGTCTCTTGGAAAATCTTCCAAGGTGAATTCTAAATGATAAAGTGTATATATCGGGTGGAAATGGGAATTTTACTGAGCCATCAACTTCAAACCACCATATTTGCTGCAAATAAGCTACTACGTGAAATCTGCATGAATGAAGTTATATAGAAGGGAGACTGTCAAATTCTAAATCAGCTCTATTCTCATCTGCGTAAAGATTATGTCATAGTGCAGCATTGTCTGTTGAATTTCAAAATATGCAAACAAAAAGAGCTTTTTTCAGATCAGGATATTTCGACTTCTAGCATAGACGTGCTAGATTGGAATGCAAATAACTTCCAAAAACATGTTACATGCATAAAAAATCTAAACTTGAAATTTTCAGTTTTTAACAGGCTAGACGGATATGCCAATGAACGCCAACTTCAACAAGATGAAAATAGCAGCTATCTGCTTTTAAGGTAATTTTCATTAAAACTTTTCTCTAGAAAGGTCAAGTAAATCAGAAACTATTTCCAAGAAATGCTTTTGCAATAAGTAAAGAAACGAAGAAAGATCTTTGCTTCATATTTCTGAGCTTCAAACCTTTTTGACAAGAAGAAGATCTTAGCTGCAGCCCTGAGATAATAATCAAAGAACTTAGCACAACTAATGACTTTGTTTTCCAACTCAACTTCAGAAGTCAGAAAGGTTTGGGCTTCTGTACTGTGGAACAAATAAAATAACCCTGATCATGGAACAATATGCATTACAGAGAATTCAAGCCCCGAGTTTAACCAATCGTGAATCTCATGTGGCTTAAATGCAAGAAACTTACTGACTAGATAATCTCTGATAAAGCAAACCTAACAGCTATGCATAAAATCTTCCAAACCTTTCTGCTTACATAAAAGTAAGGCTCTTTAAGCACTATATTCCAATAGGGCGAGGGCCATTAGATAAAACAAAAACGAAGGCAATTATATGACTTAACTTTCTGTTTGTTGATGAATCTGTTTCAGAAAGATTAAGTATGCAAAATGACTTATAATGATTGCACACATGCTATAAGTCCTCGAATATGCATAATAAAGAAGCTAATATTCATGATGTGTATCAGTGAAGAGTAAATATAAGGGCAAAGGAAGGGACTGATTTATGAATTATACCTTCAAGCATATGGTTACTATAACAAATAGAGCAAAGTTGTAGCCAAAAACAATAACCCGATTTTTGGGTAAGTCTCTGGATCCTAATTTGCATGGATAAGAAGGATATTTCACCTCTAAAACAATGTGAAGTATCCATCTAAAGTATTGCTTGTCCTCACACTAATGAGTACCCCCACATTGAGGAATCAAATAGAGATCAAATACAAATTAGGACTCACTGCAACTGCTGAGACTCCAAACATAAGTCAGGGCAGCACTTATAAGCAACCTCTTACATCCTGTTATGTATTTGATGCAACATACCCGACTGTACTGATTATTTCACTTTTAATCACACAAAGTTCAAGGGAGGTACAACTGACATGAACAATAAATCTTTTTGTTTGACTTCATGTGTGGAATCGAGTGGATATAGACTCTGTTCTGTTACGGAAAAGTTGAAAATCTCAACTAAATTTTTTATTTTTTTTTCTTAACCTTTTCTGTCAAACTCAAGGATATAGAAATCATGACAAAATTCAAGAATCTAGAAATCACAACGGAATTTACAAAACAGAACTAGTCATTTCACTAAATTTTTTAGAAGTAAGTCTTCTAATCCTACCTTAATGTTTTCTAAATATGAACAGAGATTCCAATGAGATACACATCTGATGCCTCAAAAACCAGTTAGTTCTAACAAAATTTACTATATCCAGAGCTATCCGTAAATTAAACAAATCAATATTTGCTAATTTTAAAATACAAATTTACCTTGATTACACAGAACACCAATTTAGTTATCTCAAAAAGTTCAAAATTCTCGACATACTCAGAGTCCATATGCAGGGGGCATATAGTAAGATAAGGGGCATAAATAACTGAAAACTAACCTGGATTCCTCAGTTGGAAACCAGTTCCAATATCTCCTGTCATCAATGCCTGTTATTCCCATAGCCCTGGCAGATATCGACATACAAACCCTCCCAGTAAATTTGTCCAACCATACCACCTGCAATCCCCTATGGTGAAAAATCCCAAAAACTCCCAATTCCAAGTAGTAAAATCAAATTAATTCCTTAGCAGATGTAAAAAATCAAATAGAAAAATAGTAAAATAAAATAGCGAATTTCAAGAGAACATGCCTTATTGTCATCCTCAAAGGGAAGAGAGCGGGACAGGAGGGCAAATATGTCTTTTTTGGAGAGGTTTTGGTACACATCGGGGTTAGAGAGGAGGTTAAGGAGGTCGTGGTAATTAGATGGAAGTTTCGCCTCCCAAACGGCGTCGGACGAGGCGGCGCCGCGGAAGGCGCGGTTAAGACGAGCCAAGTTGCATATCTCCGGCGGCGTAAGATAGAGGAACACGCACGCCACGCAGCTTTCGGGTATGTCACCGAGACCCGGCCCGCCCGACCCGTTTTCGCCCAAATTCGACAATGATGCCCCCATTTTGGCACCTAATCAAAGAGTAAGGAATATTGCGGTGGTGGTGTTGGTTGGTGAAGGGTGGGAAGCGAAAGCGGAATTTGTTTATATAACTGCGCACTGGCACTGGTGTTCCGCCATTACTTTTTTGCTTTGTTTTTTTCCTTTTTTGTTTTGAGCGTGTCGGATGTGTGTTTTTCTCTCTAAGCTAATTTGGTTTAATTAATAAATCAAATTTATGTAGCAATTTTATTTAGAGTTCCTTTTCTTTTAATAAGAATTCCCTTTTTATTTCAATCTTTTAGCTGCACAAATAAAACAACCAAAAGATAAATGACATATTTGCCCTCCTCTCCCGCTCTCTTCCCTTATTGTCATCCGAGCGCGGGAGAGGAGGGCAATTATGTCTTTGTTTATGTTGAAAGCTATTTTCTAACGTTTCAAAAAATTCATATATTCTATTTTCCTATCCTAAATTATGACCCAAAAAGCATTTTTGTGGTGCTTTTCCAGATAAATGACAATTTTTTAATTAGTTCAAAACTAGTTTACAAACACATCTTTTTTCCATTTGATACATAAACATCAACTTTGAATCTTATAAAAACCAAGGCCTACTTAAATGCCTTGCAACTAGGCAAAGGGCTAGGGGCCCCAAAATACATAAAATTTCATTTCTTTTACATGAATTTTGAAATATCTATAAGTACCAAAGATGCTTATGCTATATGAATCAATGCTTATGAAAACAGTAAAATTTAATCAATGCTTATGCTATATGAAAACAGTAAAATAAGTGGAAGTGTTTGCATTTTAGGAACCTTTTCAAAAGGGCGATTTTGAAAAGACATTGTGTAGTCTACATCTACAACAAGAAAAGAAATTTAGAATTTTCAAAGATGCTTTAGGGTCTATTTTGATGGGTTTTTGCTCGGTTTCGCGAGTCTCGGATTAGAAAAATTGGTTTGAATGGTTTCGATGAAACCTTTGAGACTCCATTTGGATGAGTTTTGACTCTTGGGTTTTGTGATTTGAATAAGTTGAAACCTCACTTGGATTGAGTTTGGATGTTGGGGTTTAGGGAAAAAAGTAGGTGATAGGTGTCAAATCAATGTCTTTTTTAGTGAGATTTGGGGAAAAAGTAGGTGGCAGGTGTCAAATCAATGTTTTATATGTTTGAAGAGTTTGAGTGTGAGTTTCTGAATATGTTTTTGATGATTTTATGAATTTGACGAAAACTCATTTGAAAGAGTTTTGGCTCGATTTTGCGAAACCCGCGAGACCGGACTAAAACTCACCACATACACCCTTACTTCTTTTATCGACATAAAAATGTGTTAGAAAAAAAAAGTTAATGACATGTTTTTCTTGTTGGAAAACGAAATTAGACAAGCGTATCTTTTTTACTATTTGTGGATCACCTTTTCATGTTTTGTACTTTGCGTATTCTGGTTTTGAAATAAAATTATAGGGGCATGGCTGTTTGGCGTTTCCCAAAAAAAAAAATTATTTGAAAAATGCCAAACAAAACTTATACAAACTCTATTCTGATTTGACATAAAGTAATATATCTCTTACACATTTTATCTCACAACAAACATGATTTGACATAAAGTCTTGCACATCTTACACCTACAACCAAATCTTCCGGAAAAAAATATATATCTACTTTATTTCTCAAACCACTCTCTCAAAATCCAAACAAACAACATTACGCAATCGAGATTATTTCACAAACTTCAACTACTCTTCCAAACTACTTTCCCAAACACCAAACAAACAGCCCATAGTGTTTATTGCCAAAATAACTTAACTCGATATATGACGGTTTTCAAAGTGGATTTTATAGTATATTTTCACATGCATTTTGTTAAGAATATATCCCCATGGCCATATAAATATATAGGTTACTCACAAAATAATTAAAGTGCTTCGTGAAATTTAAAAGGCAGCTTCGTATCTTATTATTATCTTAAGAAAACTTATAACAAGTTTAAGCAATTTTTCAATGAGGAATTCAAATTTCTTCCTCATATTAAGATTGCCTTCTCAATCCAACTTTGACCATCTACTCAAATTATCAATCTAGTTTACACTTTAAAAAAAAAAAAAGGAATTTATTAATTTATAATTGATTTGAGCACAACCAACCAACCAATCTTTTATTAATTAGTTTTAGTCAATCATATACCGATCATATTTTAGTATATTTTAATTTTTCAATATATAATTGAGTGTGACCGTACGTATTTAGTTAACTTATTCTTGTATCATGTTCAAATTCGAGAAAACAAATACCACTAAATTAAACAATTCTCAGCTTTACATTTATACTAACAAAATTATATAATTAATCATTTCATTGATGAGAAGTACATGCACTAAAATTAAACAATTCTCAACTCTCTCTTTTAAATTAAAGGTATCTACTATTTAGATTTTTTTTTTTTTAATACAACTTCATTTTTAAGATGTCTCAAATACATTGCGTGAAAATCTCTCCAAATAATTAATAATTTGAACCTGAATTTAGTATATTATAAAAACTAATGTCTTCATGTGTCCAATTGATTTTTAGACCTAAGAAGTTCACTAAAAGTTAAATTACCTCCCCTGATTCTAATTGTTCTCAATATATTTCGTATGTACTATCAAACAAAATTTGACATGCTTTTGCTTTACTTTTATTTTACTCAGTTGATTTTTGTCACAAGTTCACCAAATTGAGCAAAAGTTTAGAGTAGTAAAGTGACAATCTTTGACCAAAATAATTGCATGTAGGGACATGCGAGCAACAATATAACCATATTGTAACCAGAAAAAAGAAAAATAATCAATATAACCACACAAGTTAACACTAATATAATTTAAAAATGTCACATGTGGTAGTGTGTTTGAGTCTGTAGATTAAGATGGAGGTCTAAACTTTTGAAATCTAAACTATTTTAATTAGATCAAAGTAAACAAATCAGAAGAATAAAAATAAAGTAAACTACTCATTTATTTAAATTTATATGCTCCAATTCAGTTCTTAATCAGCCACCACATATATTAGATCATATTGGACTAAATGTGGATAAATATCTGGCCCATTATATAAACATTTTTTTTCAATGAACAATATTATAAAATATTTCTTTGTGGACTAAATTGGTGACCCACACCCTATAGCAATTTTTTGTTATCGAAAGATGGGTGACCAAATGGGAAACTTAGGTTTTATCAATTTAATTTTATATAGTCGCTTGAAACGTGATCTAGTTCTACACATAATTTTCCACATCGATCATGATAAATTAATTTCTGAAATTCTCATCCGCCTTAATAAATCGAATTTTGGCTTATATACAGAACCATCAAAATGTAATTTTTTTTCTTAGGGGAAAAATAATAAAAAATGCTACTTAAGTGTTCGAAGTTGCAAACAAATTTTATTATCACAATTGAAGACGTTAACTCGAAAATTATTTCATTGAGGAACAAAATTATTTTGGGCCCATTTAGAAAAAAGCCCAACCTTTTTTAGTCCATGCAGCCCAACATATTGTACAGAAGAAACAACCAAGTGACCAACCGAGCAATCTGTCCTTGTTCGTTTGGTTGT
This sequence comes from Penstemon barbatus, assembly GCA_003313485.2. Taxonomy (NCBI): domain Eukaryota; kingdom Viridiplantae; phylum Streptophyta; class Magnoliopsida; order Lamiales; family Plantaginaceae; genus Penstemon; species Penstemon barbatus. Next base: position 4,363,246 of record CM064882.1, on the reverse strand, counting down.
CAGGAAAGTGAGTGAAAATTGTTGGGAAAGGAAAGGAAAGGAAAGGAAAGAAAAAGGAAAAGGAAAAGGAAAAGAAAGTCATTTTCCTCTACATGTTTGGTTGTAAGGAAAACCATTTTCTTGCAATTGTTTGGTTGTTAAGAAAGTCTAGAAACATAATATTTCTGATTAATATTTTTGTTTGATTATGAATTACGTTTTCTTTGTTGATAAGATATTGTATGAATAATCATGTTTTCATTATATTAATTTTATTATAAATTAATTTGACGTTATTTTATATTTTTAGTCACCGAATTTATATCCATTTTCAAAGTTAACAGGGGAATATTGTTAATTTTTAAAGTTAATAGGGGGTTATTGATAATTTTTTAGGTTAAAAAGTCGTTTTTGCGTCATTTTCTGGGGTATAGTTCTTATATGACTTGAGAATATATTTTTTTGCTAATAATAAATAAGCACAAATGGGCTTTCGGTAAGAAAAAATTACAAATGAGGGACTTTGATAGTTAGACGAAGTACAAGGGGTGTTTTGCAATTTACTTTAAAATTTTCTCACGATTTTCTCGGGATTTCCCCATCAAATTGGTGGGATTCCTGCAGGAAAGTTGAAGGAAAATAATAACTTCATTTCCTGCTATCCAAACAACATATGTGGAAAAAAATCGACTTTCCTTCATTTTTCCACACTTTTTCGATAACCAAACAATATATTAAGGTCCCACATCGAATCTTCAATCTTGTGGGTCCCAAAAGTCTCCCCGTCAGAGCATTGAACGTAGATGATGATAATTTGGTTCTACAATTCAGTGGGACTCTCTCTCTTTCTCGCCCACAAAGCAAAAATATCTTTGTCCCACTGAAAAAAAAAATGCAAAACCATGGGCATTCTTCCCCAGTTTTTTTCCATCAGAAAACCAACAACTCCCCAAATTTAAAACCGGTATTCTCATCTCCAATCTCTGTATAAACCCACATTTTAATTTGTTTCCACCACTTTGTAGCTATCCCCAGTTGCAATTATTATCTCTTTATTTTTCTTGTTTTGCTTTTTAGCTTGTGGGCTTTTCAATTAAGGTCAAAATCAAGAACCTTCCTCAGTTTTCTGACATTTTCCTCCCCCCCTTTTTTTTTGTTTTAATTTGGGAATTCTGTTTCCATGAGGAAGAAGTTTTTACTAGTTCACGTTTGATTCATTCGATTTTGTTCTTAATTTCAACGAAAGAAAAATAGCATCTTGTAAAAAAAAATCGAATTGGTTTTTTTTCCTTGATATATTTTAATGGATTCAAATGCTATGTCCGGTGGCATATATTCTAATGTGCAACCCGGAATGTTAGGTTTAGAAATGTCACTCCACCACCACCACATACCCCAACCTCCTCACCAAATCCCTCAACAAAATCAACAACACCCACATCACCCTATGGTAGCTTTTGCCCATCTTGAGACTGATAATTACCATCCACACCCTCAAGCCCAACAATCTTTAAAACAAGATTACCCTTTTGCCCCCAAATCCAAGAACCAGAGCTTAACTCTAAGTGATGAAGACGAGCCTGGTTTCACAGCTGAAAACAGTACCGATGATGGTAATTTCAACAAAAAACCTTCTCCATGGCACAGAATGAAATGGACAGACAACATGGTTAGATTGCTAATCATGGTTGTGTTTTATATTGGTGATGAAGTTGGTTCTGAAGGTACTAATAATGATCCATCTCATAACAAGAAGAAGACTGGTGGTGGTGGTGGTGTTTTACAGAAAAAGGGGAAATGGAAATCCGTGTCTAAAGCTATGATGGAGAGGGGATTTTATGTTTCGCCGCAGCAATGTGAAGATAAGTTTAATGATTTGAACAAAAGGTACAAAAGGGTAAATGATATTATTGGTAAAGGAACGGCTTGTAGAGTGGTTGAGAATCAAAGCTTGCTTGAATCAATGGATCATATATCACCTAAAATGAAGGAAGAAGTCAAGAAATTGCTTAATTCTAAGCACTTGTTTTTCCGGGAAATGTGCGCTTATCATAATAGTTGCGGTCACGGGGGTGGCCCTAGTGGCGGCGGCGCTAATGGTGGTGCTCAGCTGTCGCCACCGGAACCTCAACCCGCAAAACCTACGAGTGATTCAGACAATGACGATGATAATGATGAAGACGAGGATAACGATGACGATGAAGATAATAGTGGAAATGAGTCCATCGATGAAAGAACGTCGAGAAAGAGGGTGAAGAGGGGTAGTATTAGTACTTCGAATTCGGGGTTGATTCAGAAATTCGATGGTGAATTGATGAATTTGATGAGTGATGGGACCAAAAGTGCAATTGAGAAGAGGCAATGGATGAAAACGAAGTTGTTCGGATTGGAAGAAGAAAGAGTTGGGATTCAGTCACAAGCGTTTGAGCTTGAAAAACAGAGGTTGAAATGGTTAAAGTTTAGTACTAAAAAGGAAAGGGAAATGGAAAGGGAAAAGCTTGCGAATGAGAAATTGAAGTTGGAGAATGAGAGAATGGTACTTCTTTTAAGGCAAAAGGAACTTGATTTGCTTGACCATTTTCAACAGCAGTCGAACAACAAGAGAAGTGAGCCGCCTCCTTTTTTTACTGGATGAAGAAATTTTACAGTGTAATGAAATTAGGTACTAGGAACTTTATCAAAAAATTAAAATAAAATAGGGTACTAGGATTTAAAGAAAGAAAGTTGCTAGTTTCTTGTTCTTCCGAAATTTTGCTTTAAGGATCTAGTGTTTTACTACAGTCTCATTTATTTGGAAAATATGCAGTGGTTTAAATTATTTAATAGCTTTTCATTTGAAATTGATCAAACTCGAAGTAAGATTTGTAGCTAAAGACGGATGACATAAATGGCAACTAATTTGTAAATATGTTGCAATTATTTAGTGCCGAGGAATTGTATTTTTCATAATAATTTTTTATCTATTTTAGATATTTGATATCGAACTTTTAAAAAAGATAGGTTTAATATCAAAACTAAATGATTTTTTTCACATTTAAATTTTCGCTAATTTTTGGAGGCAAAAGTTTGTGTTCTTTATTGGTTGGAAATTTTTTGACGAGAGCTTTATGATAGTATAAATTTTAATTCATGAGACATAATAAATAATCTGTAAAAATTTCTTGAAATTTATACCAAAATAAAATGTCATAATCTATAATAAATCACGTCACAATAATTTTTAGATATGATATAGGACATACAAGCATGTTATGATCAAAATTTTGATAATTTTTAAACATACTGAAAATCATCATTAAAACTGAAACAATAGTAAAAAAATTAGTCAATTTAGATATAAATATGTCTTTTTTTAAAGGTTCAATTAAATATCTAAAATATGTAAAAGTTTAAAAAAAAAAAAAAAAATTCCTTAAATTAACATCATAGTCAGACCCTTGCTTTGAATAGTGTGACATCTTACAGTTCTGACTTCTGATTTCTTACCACATCATAAGGGTGTATTAAATTTTATATTGTATTATCCATTTAATCTTATCGACTAGAATTTTCTGTCCCTGAAGAAAAGGAATGAGTTTCGAAAACATAAATTGCACGCCCAGTGGGACTCGAACCCACAATCGCCTGATTAGAAGTCAGACGCCTTATCCATTAGGCCATGGGCGCTTTTTGTTTGAAAGTCCAATCTAATTAGTACAGATTTACAATTTTATTGAACTTTAGATGAATTTTAATCGGATTTTTGGCATTTTGTACCCTAAAATTATAGAGTTTTGGCATTTTGCATCTCAATTTAAAAGTTTTGGCACTTTGTACCTTAAAAATATAATGTATTTGACATTTTACATCCTAGTGTGTGTTTTAGTGAGAAAATTCAATGATAAAAAAGGTAGGAGAATAGTGAAAACATAAATTGCACGCCCAGTGGGACTCGGAGAATAGTGAAAACATATATTGCACGCCCAGTGGGACTCGAACCCACAATCGCCTGATTAGAAGTCAGACGCCTTATCCATTAGGCCATGGGCGCTTTTTGTTAAATTGTAACATTTTAATATTAAATATTTGAAATTTGAAAGTCCAATCTAATTAGTACATATTTACAATTTTATTGAACTTTAGATGAATTTAATCGGGTTTTTGGCATTTTGCATCCTGAAATTATAGAATTTTGACATTCTGCACCCCAACTTAAAAGTTTTGACACTTTGCATCCTAGTGTGTGTTTTAGTGAGAAAATTCATTGATGAAAGGGTAGAATAGTTATTTTCAAATTATTTTTTCCACTTTGCACCTTGGCAATATAGATTTTGCACCCATAAAATATGGAATGTTGGCGTTTTCCCTAAAATTATAAAATATTAGCATTGTTCACCCCGATTTAAAATTATAAAATATTAGCATTGTTCACCCCGATTTAATTTTTTTGGCACTCTGCACCCTAAAACTATAATTTGTATGACATTTTACACCATAATGTATTTTTTTTATAAAAAACATACTCATGAATATCGGCTATGTAGAGATAAAATGGTCATTTCTATGCACAACAATCATAAAATTGTTATTCTAAATTTATTTTACTTTATAATAACTTATTTTAACATTTTCTCTCTGTAAAAATTTAGATTAAAAAAAAGACATTTTAAATTCATGTATCCTCAAGATTATTTACTTTATATCTAAAATACACGTTTACATTTTAAATTCGTGCAATTTTTCATATATAATTGATCACATAGTTGACAATTATATAAGAAATTAATAATGTAATATCTTATAAAGTATTTTTTTACATTAAATAAAGCATTGGAAAAGAAATGTTCACAAATTTGATGTTATAGTTCGACCTAATTGAATCAAATTAATTGATTAATTATTTGATCATTGTTTTTATTATGTGAAGAAACTTATTATTTGGTATTTGTTGTCTAGAATTTTTGCATTTTAAGTTTTCAACATATAACAAATTTAATTTGTGTTAAATTTGAGCATATCTTTTTTTAATTGAAGGATAGCAATGTAGTAATTATAAACTATGATGGACTATAATATAATTTATAAATAATATAGTATTCAATAATATTTGAATTATAAATTTATAAAATTTAGTTGTAAATTTAAAAAAAAGAATAGTTAATTCATGTTTCTTTTCAATTTCGGTACGGTACGTTTTTTACGGTACGAGAAGTTTAAAACCAAAACCATAACAAAATACTCGGTACGGTTTTCATTCATACCAAGACCTTCGGTTTTGAGAAAAAAAAACCTAACATTTGGTACGGTACGGGACGGTCCGGTACGGTTTTGTCAATTAATTTTTTCTTCAAAACACACACTAGGGTGCAAACTGCCAACTAAATTATATTTCCAGGTTACAAATTGCCAAAACCCTATCATTCCAGGGTGCAAAGTGCCAAAAGTCCAACACAGCCCTTTGTACAACCCAAATTTTATGTATTTAAAGTTATTTGTGTTACCTGCTACCTGTTTAAAAGCTCAACTTAATCTAAGAAAAATGATTATATCACAACCCTTTGTACAGTCCAGATTTTATGTATTTAAAGTTAATTGTGTTGCCTGCTACATGTTCAACAGGTTTGTTCTTGAAATAATTTTTTTAATCTATTAACAACACAATCAACTTTCAAAAATTACAAAAGGGATCAAAATTTTCCGATATTACTCATATAAAAAATAATTCAATACTTTTCAAATGATAATTGAACATTCACCAATATTTGAATATAAATATCTCAACTTTAAAAAATTACAAAAGAACACCTAAATTATACGATACTACTCATATAAAAAATAATTCATTACTTTCCAAATATAAACTCGAAAATATATTCATTACTTTCAAAAATAATTTATCATTTATCCATATTTGAATATAAAATATCTCAAAAATTACAATATAAATATAAACTCATAATTTAAAAGTATTTGCAATGCCTAGAATTTAGAGTTTATGACATAATATTTGATTTAGGGTCTAGGGTTTAGGGGTCTAGGGTTTAGAATTTTAGGATTTAAGGGTCTAGGATTTATGGTTTAGGGTTTATTTTTATTTGATGATAAATTATGGGTTTTTTTTAAGATTTTTTATTATGGGCTGAGATATTTTGATGCTAACATAGTCCTCTAAGGAAACTAGTTTGATCGCACTCTCACAAATTAATATATTATGCTGGATTGTACCTATGATTTATTTCATTTTCATTCTCAAGACAAGTATATTACAGTAAAAATAATCTAAGTACTAATAGACGATTTGGAGAAAACAAAAATCTAACGTGTAATCAGACTATTTTGGACAAAAAAATAGCCTAAAATAAAAAGATGATTGTCATAATGCCATGTCATGTCAATTTGACTTCAAATCATCATCACAAGTGTTCATAGTATTTCCACTTCTAACTTTCAAAGTTACATAATTGTATCTCCATTTGCTCAACAGCATTCCCAAATGGGAATTGCAGCATATGTATTTGATTGCCATAAAAGAATCACCATTTAAATGCATGGTGGTAGTGGCAGATTATGATAGTTTTTCACACATCAAGAACAATGATAACCCATGTAATATAGCTAAGAAAAATATAGGCCTACGCATTTTAATCTTCAAGCTCAATAATCTTTACTACAGATGCATCTCCGACTTTCTGGCAAACCACAACTCGATCGTGTGACTTGATGAGTCCCGATGCTTTTCCATGATCGAGTGCGACCTTTAGAACTGATTCATTAGTTGCATTCGTAGACTCGGCCTGTAAAATATTGAAAGAAAATTACACGTGTGATGCATAAATTTCATAGTATATTATTGGAATTCAAAGTGCATATATGGCAAACAAATCTCAAGTAAAATGAACTTACTGGATGTCTAGGATCGGCAAGCAAGGGGAAAAGACCTCGTACTATAAGTGATTGCCTTGCCTGAACATGGACAAGTAATCCATCAGTTTAAAATTTGTTAATTATATTCTCCGAAATAAGCACACGAATTTTTTTAGTTAGTAGGACATGATCTTGGTTTAGAGTGAATGGATACCTCAAATGCACCACTAAAGCTCCACTTCAATTGATTTGTCCTGAGGCGAGGGATGACAACAGATAAAACAGGCATCGTTGGCCTATACTTCGCTATTAATCTGCGTTTAGCAGTACAATGATTGAAATCAAGGTACAATCAGGCAATTCTAATACATAACCAATATGTGCAAGAACAGACACATTTAAGAACAGTATTATTATACCTTGCAGCCCTTCCGGATGAGGTAAAACATATGATAACAGATGCCTTCACTTTAAGAGCTGCCCGAACCTAAAGATGAAAATTTATCATCGAATGAATTATTTACTTTGTTTGGCCATTTCTGTTTCTAATCATTCAAATTATGTTTTTTCCTAGCAACATACCGCAGAGGAAGCAATAGATTCCAAGTGCGTCATAGGCTCGCCTACAAATTTCACAGTCCTCTTGAAATATTGGTCTTGGTGGAAAACCTTCTCTGCCTACAAGTATTACAAACCAATAAAACAAGCTTGAGTAAAAGATGATCTTCGTCACAATACTATCTATGTTCATTATAGCAACAGAAAACTTTACGTTCTTACCTCAGCACAAATTTTCCCAACAGTAGAAATAGTTTCAACAGGGTATAATCCACGTAAGGTCTCAGCTCCAAGAAGAATAGCATCACATCCTGAACATAATCATCGAGTATCATCCTCATTCAGTGGGATGGTGGGTTCAATTATAATACATAAAAGCATAGACTGAAAAATGAACATATATGAAGAAAACTAGAGGATTAGAATACAAAACTAAGCCATCAAACTAATACTGGAAGGAAAGTTCTATGATACATCAAGTGGTTTAGAGCTCTAGTGATTTAAACTAGTAATAATAGGCATCTATACATAACATTTCCATTGAGAATTACAATGACTGACCATCTAAAACAGCATTAGCAACATCGGTTGCCTCAGCACGAGTAGGCCTGAGATTATCAGTCATGCTATCAACGACACGAGTTACCACTGCTGGCTTCCCTGCCATGTTACATTTGTAAACAGCTGACTTCTGAAAAAAGAACACCTGCATATACAGAAAGCTGTAAAATTATTCCAAAGAGGCAATAGAATAACAAGGGTGGCAGTACAAGAAAATTGTAAAATCCAAACAGCTTAAAGAGAAGCAGTTATTTAGGTCGAAATTAACAATAATGAAGCCAGGGAAAATATTGTAAAATGAGAGAAAATAGAGAAGTTCAGAGCAAAGGCAGAGCATTCACATTAAAGAATTCCCAGGAAACTAGGATTAAAATAACTACTGTAGATAAAATTATTTCATAAAATTTAAATCTCAGTATATGGAGAATCGGCACAACAATTGACATGTAAACATGAAGAAAATATTGTCTAGGTTTACTCAGTTGTGTAGACTAAAAGAAACATTTGGTTTAGCAATACCTTCTCCGGTGGGAGATCAATGCCGAGGTTTCCACGAGAAAGGATGATGCCATCTGCCTCCTGTAGGATCTCATCGAAATGGGTTAAACCCTGCAAAATGTGGGGAAAAAAGAAGTAAGCTATTCCACTTTGCGGAGTAACTCATGTACACCATACAGTCTACAAGTAGCCTCTGAAATTCACCTCCACATTTTCAATTTTGGCAAATATCTGAGTCGAACTTAGATCACCAAGCTTGGAGAGATAGTCACGGGCCTGCATTCGGAAAAGAATCATCAGACCTAAGTTTTAGATGATCGGGGAAATCTGAGATGCCTTTCTTTTTCCCCTTCATCACATTACCTCACGGACATCCTCCGCATGACGTGTATAAGACAATGACAGGAAATCAATTTTATTCTTGACACCCCATGAGGCGATAACCTGAAGCAAAACTAGGATTATCAGTTAAAGCAACATACAGAATATATAAATGTGCAACAAAACAGAAAGAAAGGACAGAAAATTGTTGTGTACACTTTCAAGTAGCCAGAGAAAAATCTTATGCCAATACCTATTACACTTATACACTAAAGTGTAGTCACTAGAGTTGTACTGCTTAATAGTGCGTCATGGCAATCACCACATGAATAAAAAAATTACTCCTACTATTTAGCCTACTTCATGTGAAGAATCACTTATCATCTTACATCGATAGTTGTTTCTAACTTGTTCTTTAAATCTACAAGTTTTTACAATTAAAACTGAACTATGAAACTCAGATAAGACAGATCAAGAATGACTGTATACTGCCAAATAACCAATAAGCCCATCAAAAATCACCATCATAAGAAGAATTAAAAGAGCACAAGAAATATTTTATCACTACTAACCTCTTTGTCTTTAGCAGACAGAGTTGGTAGATCAATACGGATTTGAGAAGCATGCAATGTAAATAATGATCCAGCCAAGGTTGCAGAATTCTTGATGAAACAAACTACATCATCATCTTTGACTTCATCCACCTGCGCAACCAAAGCACTACTTCAATAAATAATAAACTCAAAAAAGCTGATAGTTTATTTACAACCTAAGGTAAAAGCCTAGAAATTATGTACTCATATCAGTTATTTTTCTATCTGACCAAGGAAATGTTCCAAGAATACCAAAATGAGGTAGGAGGTACCAGAATAATAACAAGAAAATATTGACGAACCAAATCGCATAGTTCAAGTAGTGCAACACATAAAACAAGTAACATTTTGTTAAGAACAACTAAAAGAAAAAATAGAGCATGTTCACATATACAAGAGAAAATGGTCAGAAGCCGATGCAAGAATTTAAAAAGAAAAGGGAAAAGAATTTAGATAATGGTAATAACCAAACTTATTGAATTCGAAACTCCACAGCATACCTCCAACCAAACAGAAGTGATTTCACTTCCTGTGAAGAGGTATTGGCCAATAAAAATGGTATCTCCCTTCTTCACAGCCTGCAATTATATAAACACAATTAAACAGTAAATAAACAAAAATCTAATTCTGGTTCTAATAAGGAATTACATCTACGCTGCAGCTACAAGATTGAGGTAATCTTTATGTCTCTTGACATTGCCAAAAGCTAACTAACTTACCTTCTCAGAAAGCACAAGTTAATTAACTTGTTCACAGTTCTTAATTTTCAAAAAAGGAAATCAGAAATAAATGGTAATCGAATTCCAACCTTTGCAAGTCCAGCAAAATTAATTGGCAGAATTTCAGATGATGCTTCTTGACCTTTATCAGGGGTCAGAATAACCTTGTCATCTGCCTTAAGTGTTATAGCTTTCTCAGTTTTGTTAACAACCTGTAACTCAGGGCCCACAGTATCTAACATAACCTGAAAAATGTCAAAAAGAAACAAGCATCATTAACACATTGAACACCAAAAAAAAAAAGTCAATAGCTGAATAAATGAACTAACACACATACAGAACAGAGTTTCTTGGTACTCTTAATAGCAGTCTTCAAATTCTCCAAGGTCTCCTGATGAAACTCCGCATCACGCCATGAAAAATCGAATCTCGCAACTGCACCGTTCAATTAAAAACAAATAAATCACGAAATATAAGAACTAATAATATCAAAACAAACTGAATAAAAATTAAGGAAATTAATTAAATTACCGGAGAATCCAGCTTTAAGGCAAGCGGAAATAACCTCGACGGATCGAGAGCTTGGACCTAGCGTCCCCACGATCTTCGTCATTGCGGAGAAACTCTGCACCCGCGCACACCAGATTACTCACCGAAATCCAAATCATCAAAACAAACATAGATCTGTACGAGTACAAAAAAATTAGATGAATTAATATTGACTTACCGCTTTGGATGGCTCCAAAATGGAGGCCATCCGGATTGGCTCTTCAAGTAGCAAGTGATTTGAATGCATTTTTTCTCGATTAAGAGTTTCGCAGAAATTGAAATCTGCTAGGAAAGGAGAAGAAAGATGAACAGTTCTAAACGGGGGGAAATATTTCCTTCTTTTATTTAGTATTAGAAAATGTAAATACTTTTTTTTTTTGCTCTCTGGTTAGGCCTTTGATGTGAACAGGTGATGGCGTGGGCTCAACAATTTCTTTCTCCCCAAGAAATATCTTTTTATGTTTTCTTTATTGAAACCCCCCATAAATAAAATAAGTAAACATATGGGTGAAAATAATACTACTACTCCCTGTGAAATAATTCAATTTGGAAAAGGTATAAGTAGATGGAATTACGGATCGAATTCGAATGATCGAATATCTTTTTACGTGTGAGTTCGTGATTAGGGGTGTAACCGAGTCGAGTTATATCAAATGATATATTTTTCAAGTTTGATTTGAATTTTGTATCGAGTTTGAAATTGTATTTGAGATTAATTTGATTTCTTAACGAACCCGAGCTCAAACAGACCTTCAAAAATTATCAAACGAGAAATCTTGTTTATGGCTTGTTTGATTTATATGACGAACTGAGTTCAAACGAGCTCAATTCGAAATATTGAGTAGATTAGTTTAATTTTCAGCCCGCATGAATAAAGTCCGAACATAATTTATGAGAAACCTTTTATAGTTGTTTGTACCTAAAAAATCGCCCTCGATAAATCAAGGTATGACGGCTCGATGACAAGCCAAAAATGGCATATAGGCCGAACCAAGTCACTCCAAAACGAATCAGACCAAATCGGATCCAATCTGGACCGAAAATGGGTCCAATCGAACCAACGGATTAGCTATTGAGCCCAATTTCAAAACTCGACCCAATTCTCGCAATTAATTAATTTTTGGGCCAAACATAAATTAATTAATTAATAAGGTTAATTAATTTATGGGCTAAGCTTAAATTAATTGCAAACTAAAGACCAAATTATGGTTAATTAGGCCCAGCTAAATTCAATAAGTGCTTTTGGACTAATTAATTAATTTAATTAATTAATTGGGCCAAGATTAATTAAGTGGCCCACTTGATAAGTAAGGCCATTAATTAATTAATTGGGCAATTATATAAATAGGCCGATTATAACTACAAATTAAGGCCAAAATGGCTCGACCCGAAGCCAAAATGGCCCGATCAGCCCGAACTCGACCTGGGCCCAGCCCTAAAAATCGGCCAGCTCTCTTGTGTTGTCTAAATCTGATTTTTGGTTAAAGATTAATATTAATTAGAGATAATTAATAAATGATAAGCCATATTAGTTGGTTTAAACAACAACTTCCTTAATTATCTCTAGTTAGTTATCATTAATTAAAATTCAAATTGAAAGACACGTTTCTTCTTCTCCAACTACCTTAATTTTCAGCAAAAACATAGAGGAAAACCACCATTAACATAGTGGAGGTAGTGGGCAAATAACAAAGTAGTGGGAGAAGTGGGATAGTGGCCATCAGCCCCTTGATTTTCGGCCATCAGGAGAGCAGTTTCTGGCATCAGCTTGTTTTTTCAGCAACTATAAATATACAGCAGCTGCCATTCGCGGGAAGACACACACAACTCAATCAACAACTTTTCAGTCTAACACTGATCGGCTCAACGCCTCTCCGGAAGTCCAGCGCTCCGCTGCTTCTTTTTCAGCAAACACCCTGTAGAACCCCTGATATCAACCGTCACTCCTCAGCCACCAGCCACCCTCGACAGCCTGAAGTCTTGCCGCCGCCGCCGCCCAAGGTCCGCCGCCGCCGCCACTAAAAATAGTCTGCCGCCGCCGCCGACATTAAGCCGCCGCCGCCGCTGCTTCCGCTGTCCAGACGCTGTCTCGAGCGAAACCCCTTGATAGCAGGCAGTTAACAGCTGTTTTCTGTCAAGTTATCAGCCCGCCAACTCCTCGATATCAGTCTGTCCCTCCTCAGCCACCAGTGATCCCTGACAGCCTGAAGTCTTGCCGCCGCCGCCGCCGCTCACAGTAAGCCGCCGCCGCCGCCGCCGCTCTCTTCCGCCGTCAGCTGACACTGACTCGAGCGAAACCACTCATATCAGCAAGTAGCTCGCTGGTAACTGTCATGTAAGTGCCCACGTATTTATATGACAAACTCATCAAGTAGCCATCTGCCTGATGAGCTCGTCGTCAAGTAGCCATCTGCTTGACGGCTATCGGCTAAGTAGCCATCTGCTTTGTCGATGCCTTGGTCAGTGGCCACCCGCTGATCAGGAGCCCGATTGATGGCCATCCATCAAGGTTGGGCGAACCATTGACGGTGGGTCTCCCGTCGTCAATGTTACTTTCTGTCAACAAGTCGTTTTTCATGCATTATCAGCTCATCGGCGGGTTTACCTGCCGATCAAGGAGTCAATTTTCAGAACTTAAAAGATTTATCAACTCATCTGGCAGATTATGCCGAAACAGGAGAACTCATCGTTTTGTATATTTTTGTAATGTTTGTACATCGGGGAACGTGCCAATACTCTCTCGTTATTAATGGAGTCGTTTGGCTCGTATGTTTTGACTTTTTTACATAAATATACCTTACGTCAATTGATTTCCATTGATTTGCTGTTTTCTGTCAAGATGATGTTTTCTGTCAAGGTGTTTATTTAAATTGATTGATTGTCAAGGCATTTGCTGATTTTCAAATCCGCTGATATGTTAAGCAGGACATCGATTGGTCATAAGTTTTTGGCACTCAAAGAGAGATTTTCAGAAATTATTTAAGTCCTGCGGCCAGGCAGGCATAGAAAAGAACTAGGGGTAGTGTTTGCCTACTCTGTCACAATCGTTTAGAAGTCAGCCTTATCAGGACAACTTATTTTGATATCAGCATGTCTATTTTCAGGACATTTACTTTATCAATTTACCGATATCAACATGTCTATTTTTCAAATCGTTATGTTTGCACGCACAAACATTGGCACGCCCGCATTATTTTATTTCATATCGAGGCATTTCACATCGAGCCATTGGCTCGTCGAGGGATTCACTGACAGGTTTACAACGAACAATATTTTGGCACACCTTGATGCTAATAACACCTCGATGTCAACCCCTCGATGCCAAGCATCCCTTGATATCAGTTGTACCGCAAACAATATTTTGGTACTTCTTGATGTCAATGGTCACTCGATGTCGTCGAGGTGTTCCTCGATACTGAACTTATATGCAAACAATTCCTTGATGCCATGTATTGTAATCGATGCAAAATTTATAGCAAACAATATTTTGGCACGCCCAGTGGGACCTGAAAATTTTTCTGTTAAAACCCCACCAGCCACACCATTTTATGGCTCGGGGGGCATGAAAGTTTTTATAATTGAGTTGCCATGAAACGATTATCAGCCAACTTTGGCTAGCTGACTTATGATGATCTCTTTGCCAAACAGTCAATCAATTGATACTAAGTGGTTATTGTCTTGTTGTCGTCAGATGACATCACAGGTACCACGAAGGACCCGATCAACCTTGACAAGAACACAGTCTGACTTAACGCATACTTTGGAAAATCTACCAACGGTTCCACTGACTATGGAAGGAGCCGACAAGATCGAGGAGCTGACTGCAGAGGTCCGAAATTTCACCAGGGACCTCGAGACCAAGCAAGAGGAATGGTCTAACGTCGTCAGCAAGTTTGAACATATGCTGGGTTCGGCCACTGCTGCTAGTCAGGCCAACACAGAAGCCAGCAACACTGTAAATAACTCCTTGATGCACTTGGAAGCCAAGATGACATCACTCGCAGAGAGCATCAATGCTCTTGCTAACGGCATACAAGCGCAGGCCTGGACTGGGCCGCCGAAAACTGCCGTTGACAAAGGGAAAGGCCCCGCGATCCACATCGGGGGAAGTTCATCAAGAGACGAGACGCCTTATAAACAAGGTAACGGACAATCTAATGTCCAGGATAAGAGAGGAAGCACATCTAAGGCAAGGAACGCCCGCCCAGACTCGGGGGGCAGGTCCGAGGAAGACCGATTGGAGGCCGTTGGATACGGCCAGGAAGGACATCAGGCCAACTCATTGGCCTATGACAGGACTGTTCATCGAGCTGCAGAGGGTCCAGAAGACCTCTTGACGGTGAATCAGGGCGAAGAGATGTTTGTCAGGAGACAGGGAAACAGGGCATCGAGGTATAATAAGCCTCACCCCGAATACATCGATCAGGTGCCGTTCCCGTTAAACTACAGGCCGCCGAACTTTACTCTGTTTTCTGGCGAGGGATCACAGTCTGCCACGGAGCATCTTGCTCGATTTTCTCTGGAATGTGGCAACATGACTAACGACCTGAAATTGAAAATGTTCCCTAACTCCTTGACAGGAATGGCGTTCCATTGGTACGCCAACTTGAAGCCTGGATCGGTCCCCGATTGGCCATCCATGGAAAAAATATTCGTGATGAACCACTATCAGGCCCCACTCGAGGTGTCTGTCATCGAGCTGTCGAACATGAGGCAGCTGACAGGACAGACTGTCGAAGAATACATGAAGAAATTCATCAGGGCCAGAGGGTTCTGCGCCATCCCGCTGCCAGAAAAGGAATGCATCAAAATTGCCATCCATGGCATGCATTTCGAGTTGAGAAAGATTATGATGGCGCAATACCACGAAGACCTTTTTGAGTTGACCGATCACGCGGTCCGCTACGAACGAGTTTTGAGAGACGAAAACGGCCGACAACCCAGAGGGAATTATTACCAAGTAGGTATGGCCGACTCTAGTGAGGAACAAATCAATCAGGTCAGTCGACCGATTGAGCAACAGGGTATCGAAATCGGATTGGCGGAAGTGGTCTGCCCAAAGAACACGGTCTGTCCGGCCCTCGCCAAGCCGAAAGAGCCTCAGCCTACCATCAAAGTGCCAAACAATTTGGTGCGTCGAGACGCTGAATATAAGACTGACAGAGAAAGACGTTATTCCTTCGACGTCACGAAAACAGAGGCCATCTTTGATCAATTATTGGCTGACAAGATCCTTCGCCTCAAAGGGGACCACGTGATTCCGTCATCAATGAAAATATCAGGTAAAACATATTGCAAATATCATGATGTTTGGACTCACTCTACGAATGAATGTCTAGTATTCAGGTGGATGGTGCAAGATCACCTTGATAAAGGCATTTTAAGGTTTGCCCCTGATTGGAAAATCACAAAGCCGATGACGGTTGACACCAATCCTTTCCAACAAAATGAAGTGGGGATTAATGTGCTGATGGTCACGGACCCAGCAACCGGGGAACATTTGTATGTTGATGAAGAACCAGAACGCTCACCGGCAATCAGGGAGATGGGTTTATGTGCAAGATGCCAAACAGAGTTGGCAACAATGCCATTGTTCCTTAATCCAGCATTATATAGCCCATACATGCCTTGGCTCAATACAACGCCAACAGGGTATCCTTATCAGGCGATGCCGCAACCGCAGGCAACGCCTCAGACAACCCCGCAGCCGCAAGTGATACCACCACCACCACCACCTCGACCCACGGAATCGTATCAGGCTCCAGCTCCGTTGAAAAATTTTGAACATGTAACATCTACGGCGGAACAACGCCGGGAACAGGCTAGAACCAGGATGCCTCGACAGCATCAGGAAGGTACCAGCCGAAACAGCAGAATCAGGGAGAGATCTCCCGACAAGACACCAGTTAGGCAGGTCAGATCGACCGCCAGCCGTAGAGACAGGACCCATGGTCCGTCACCAAAAATTACTCCGCCAGGCTCATCGAGGCCGCGAACTGTCCACACCCCTGCTGATACACAGGTAGATCGATGGGTTTCCGTCAGGCACCCTAAGTTTCCAGGCGATCGAAGGGTCGATCAGATGACCCGAACTCAATATAGGCGTTTCTTACGCCAACGAAAGGAGCTGGAAACTGCTAAGGGAAAGGCCCCGATGAAGGAATCAGCAAAGAAACCTTCACCGTCAGGGGAACAGAAACAGAAACAGGAAGCGATAGAGGCCAAATCTGGCCAAGGGATCAATATCGAGGCCAAGACCTCGATGCAAATCGACACTTCCAAGTGGACCCCGGGGAAAGCCCAATTTGGTACAATCGATATAGAAAAGATAATGGCGGAAGATGATTTGTTGTCTGATGACGATGATGGAAATGATTTCAAGGCAAAGCTTGCCGAGATCTATAACGATGACAGAGGCAACAAGGAAAATGAGACCAAACCTGGTCAGATCGTCGAGGCCAAAACTGGCCAGGAAATCGAGAAACAGGTCGATCGACCTCCTGAGCAGCAAGGAATCGAGGAGCAGGTGGTCGATAAGCAAGCGACCGACAAGAAAACAGAAACAAAGACAGTGGAAGAAACTGCCATCAGTTAGCCGACGGACGGCTCGACGACGATGGAATGCAACGCCGTTGACTCTGAACTTGTTGAATTCGTCAACGAGGAACTGGAATACTCCACTGATGGCTTTTGGGATGAGGGTATGCCAGTAGTACAAATGGCAGAGGACTTAGAATTGTTATCGGTCGACGACGAGAAAGAGACCGATTGGAATCAGAGGGTCGAAACTATATTCCAGAAGCCACCATCTTTCATGGCTCGACACATCAGGCCACTTTACGTATCAGGCCATATCGACGGAAAACCCATCGACAGAATGCTGGTCGACAACGGGGCAGCCGTCAACGTAATGCCTGCATCGACGATGTACAAACTGGGTAAGGTCAGCGAGGACCTGATGGAAACGAAGGTGATCGTCAGCAACTTCACAGGAGGAAAAGCTGATACGCTTGGAATCTTACCCGTCGAGGTAAAGATTGGAAAAACCAGTTTGAAAATCGCCTTCTTTGTGGTTGATGCGTCCACCTCATACAACGCCTTGCTGGGGAGGGACTGGATTCACTCAGCCCTTTGTGTGCCGTCCTCCCTGCATCAGTGCTTATTAATTTGGGGAGACGCCCTCGAACCTGAAATCATTATGGCCGACAACAGGCCATTCACCGCCAAGATCAACGCTGTCGAGGCAGCGTATTATCGAGATGACGTGGGTCCTTATCGATTTATCGGACAGGACAAATACGGACGACCGAAGGAAGTCACTTCGAGCAAGAAGTTGACACAACTGGAAATGGCTTGTTTAGCCAAGGAGCTAAGTCGGCCCTGCAACGTCAAGGAATCAGGGCCGCAAGGAGAGCACTGTCAGTCCTCATGAACTGTCCTGATGACGAAGGACCATCGGCCTACAAGGCCGACAGACTGGAAATTGATGAGATTGTTGTTATCGGGCCTCAGCAGGAAGCATGTGCCGATTTAATCAGGAGGTTTCGGGCCTATGTGGCCGAATGTTATACAGGCGATCTCATTTTCGAGGAGGAAACGCCACCGTCGGTTGGCGAGGAAATTCAATTAGAGGAGTTAGCAATGGCGCCAGCCAAGCTTGACGACATCAAGATCCAAGTACAGGATCCTGTTATCGAGGTTGAGTTAGGCAGCGAGGAAGATCATAGGCCAACTTACATCAGCGCATTGCTTGATGATGGCCAGAAGGATCGATTGATCCAAGTATTGACGGAGTACAAGGACTGTTTTGCCTGGAATTACGACGAGATGCCTGGGTTAAGCAGGGAGTTAGTAGAGCATCGTATTCCGATACTTGAAGGATACTTACCCCGGAAACAGCCCCTGCGAAGGATGTCTGTCGAGGTCTGCAGACTGATCAGGGAAGAAATCGAGAAGCTGTTGAAGGCCAGTTTTATCGAGGTGGCCCGATATCCGGAGTGGGTAGCGAATGTTGTTCCTGTAATGAAGAAGAACGGGAAAATCAGGATATGCATCGATTTCAGGGACCTAAATCTTGCATCTCCTAAAGACGAATACCCGATGCCAATGGCGGACATGTTAATCGATGCTGCCGCTGGCAATATGTTCCTGACAGCCGTCGACGGAAGTGCAGGGTACAATCAGATTTTTGTGGCTGTTGACGATGTGCCAAAACTGGCTTTCCAATGTCCCGGCGGAATAGGCACCTTCCAATGGAAAGTGATGCCATTCGGACTCAAAAACGCCGGAGCAACTTATCAACGAGCCATGAACTGCATCTTCAGTGAGTATATCGATGACTTTGTTAAAATTTACATCGATGATATCATTATTAAATCGGCTAGTTACGACGAACATCTAACACATTTGGCGAAGTCATTTGCCAAAATGAGGAAGCATAAGTTAAAGCTTAACCCCTTGAAATGTGTGTTTGCAGTTGCGTCGGCCAATTTTCTTGGCTTCTTAGTACATCGCAAGGGGATTGAGATTGACAAAAACAAGTCCAAAGCTATCTTGACGGCCAGACCTCCGTCGACGAAGAAGGAATTACAACAATTCCTTGGGAAAGTCAACTTTTTACGGAGGTTCATTTCTAACTTGGCTGGAAAAACAAAGGTCTTCTTGCCTTTGTTAAAATTGAAGGACAAAGATGAGTTTTGCTGGCAAACGGAGCACGAGCAGGCGTTTCAGGAAATCAAGGATAAGCTGACAACGCCGCTTGTAATGATGCCGCCTGTCAAGGGGAAACCCTTGAAATTATATATATCTGCCACGGATGACACCGTCGGCGGATTTCTGGCACAAGACGACGATGATGGGTTTGAGCGAGCAATCTACTACTTGAGCAGGCACTTGACAGAAACAGAACAGAGGTACTCCCCGATAGAAAAGGTATGCCTTGCTTTGTTTTTCTCTTGCAAGAAATTACGTCATTATATGTTGCCTGTGAAAGTATTAGTTATCTCTGGTATTGATGTGATAAAATATATGATAGCTAAGCCCATAATGAGGGGGAGGATCGGTCGATGGGCCATCCAACTGATGGAGTATCAATTACAGTACGTACCGCAAAAAGCAGTCAAAGGCCAAGTATTGGCTGATTTTCTGGTTGACCATCCATGTCTCGATATCGATCAAGCCGTTCTCAAGGAACTGGACTCGATGACAGTAGAGATCAGGCCATGGACACTGGCCTTCGATGGGTCTAGAACCGACAGGCTGTCTGGAGCAGGTATAGTCTTGATTTCTCCATCAAATATAAAAACTAAGCTATCAGTTCAATTTGATTTTGAATGTACTAACAATCAGGCCGAATACGAAGCCTTGATCATTGGACTGGAAATGCTTAGAGAGCTCGACAGTAAGTCTGTCGTCATCGTCGAGGACTCGCAGTTGGTTATCAGGCAATTACAAGGTACTTACAAATGCCGAAACCCAACACTTGACAAATATTATTTAACTGCGATGTCATTGTTGTCGGAGTTTGTTGATGTTACATGTTACCATGTAACGAGGGGAAACAACAGCGAGGCCAACAGTTTGGCCCAACTAGCGACTGGTGTCGATCTTCTTGATGACATCGAGGAATCCCTCTACGTCGACACTGTCCTTCATTTATGTATCGAGACAACATTCTGACTGTTTTGAGTGTGTTTCAGGACCCTGATGACTGGAGAGAGCCGATCAGAAAATATCTGGCTGATCCGTCGGACCGAGCATCTCGACAAACGAGGCTCAGGGCAGTCAATTATGTCTTGATAGGTGATCAACTGTTCAGAAAAAGCCATGACGGCGTGCTCCTGTTATGCGTCGATCAGCAAGAGGCCATGAGAATTATGATGGAGGCTCATGAGGGAATTTGTGGGGCCCATCAGAATGGTCACAAGTTAGCATGGCTGCTGCGCCGATATGGCTATTACTGGCCAAAGATGGTGGGAGATTGTATTCAATTGGCAAGGGGTTGTGAGAAGTGCCAACGCTTCGGGGTAGTCCAAAGGATGCCCGTCGAGGAAATGAACATGATAATCAAGCCGTAGCCTTTCAGATGCTGGGCCATCGATATCATCGGGGAAATCCATCCCTCGTCTTCCAAACACCATCGATACATTATTGTGGCCACAGATTACTTTACTAAGTGGGTAGAGGCCAAACCGCTCAAACAGGCCAATCAGGCCGAGGTGATGAAGTTCATCAAGGACTTAATCATTCACAGGTTTGGTCTGCCACAGACCATTGTCACTGACAGGGGACTGATGTTCGTCGGTCAAGAAATCAAGGAGTTTGCCAGATCAATGGGTTTTGAATTGGTCCATTCAACACCGTACTATGCACAAGGGAATGGCCAAGCGGAAGCTTCGAATCGAGTCCTCAAGGACATTATCTCGAAAATGATCGAAGAGAACCCAAGAGCGTGGCACTTGATGTTGTCAGAGGCATTATGGGCTTATCGGACGAGCAAACGGACAAGTACAGGCACCACCCCGTATAAGCTAACGTACGGACAGGAAGCCGTTCTACCGATGGAGATCAACGTCCGATCTCTGCGGGTGATGCAGCAAAACGAGCTGACACCCGAGGAGTATACTGAAAATATGTTCCAGCAGCTTGATGAGCTCGACGAGATCAGGGTTGCCGCGTTAGATAAGATCGAGGCACAGAAAAGGCTAGTCGCCCGATGCTACGATAAAAAGATACGCAGGAAACACTTTGACGTCGGGGACATGGTCTGGATGACTGTTTTGCCACTACATCAGCGCGAGAAAAAGTATGGTAAATGGAGCGCAACGTGGCAAGGACCATATGAAATCTACTCGATAACCCGAGGTGGAGGCTACATTTTGAAAAAGCCAGATGGGAATCTTTGTCGAGACCCCATCAATGGAAGATATTTGAAAAAGTTTAGGCCCACCCTTTGGGAATCGATGTGTCTGGAACATCAGCGAGCCTTAGAGCTTGAGATCGAGCGGCGCCAAGAGTACTTCAATGCGCCGATCCCTCTGTAAATATAAGTAGGATTTATTTTTGGTCTTGTTTTTATTTCCGTTTTCATTTGTTTAAGTTAGGATTTTTAAATTTATAGTAGTAGTCGCATTTACGTTTCTTTTTGTCAAAATACTTCCGTTTTTAATTCAAGTTTTCGTTCCCCGATTTTCAAATTTTTACATCAAGGCATTCTGATTTGAAATTTTTTGAGTTGATACAATTTCAATTAAGTTGTGTTATCAAAAAGTTGCATTTTTTGTTTGCAAAATTGTCCCGTCAAGGGGTCAGTTCAGGTTGATATGTTTGGTTTGATTTTTGTTTTTTGTGGTTCAAGCGAGAAGCATAGTATAAGGTCAAAACAAGTTTTGATAAGGAAAGAGAATCAGTCAGTGGCTGTCAAGCCATCACACAAAGGAAAAACAAGTCAGTCTGTGGCCATCAGGCCAATGCATAAACAAACAGGAAAATAAACTAAGTCTGGAAAGTTATATATCGAGGCACATACGCCAAACATCAATGGCTCGCAGGCCAGAAAACTAAGCAAGAAAATCCTGAGTGAATCGGTCCAAGAAGTCCTTCAGATCCGTCTCTATCTTGGCTTGATCAGCTCGAGCAGCTGCTGCCTGAGTCGCCACCCGATCCTCTTCAGCTTTCGCCGCAACGAGCAAGTCGTTGGTATCAGACAGCTGATCAGTAACCAATTCTGCCTCCGTCGAGGCAATTTGTATCTGGCTCCGAAGCGTGTCTAACTCCCCCTGCAACTTAGCAATGGCCGCAACCACCTCGGCCTCTGTGTCCTTGAGGTTCTTCAGGGAATCGCTAAGTGTAGAACCTCGAGTGAACAAGGCATCGAACTTCGCCAGAAGGTCATTGGCGGAAGACGAAAACGAGGCCTCAGCCTTGATAGCTCGATCATTGGCCTTGAATTTGCTCCTCAGTTGGCCAGACCTTTCCGCATACCCAGAATAGAAGGACACTTGGTCGCTCGGAAGGACTGCAGACGACAGCTTGCGCATCAGCTCATCAAGGGACGGACCCATATTAATCATCAGGACGTCCAAGGGTTGATCCCGATAGCCTGACAGCAGCTCCTTGAAATGAATAATTTCATCAGGAGTGAAAGTGGTATGGCTTGATTTCTCAGACGTCGTCGAAGGGGAATGAGAGGATGAACTCGCTGATAGGGCCCGGACATTGGCAAATCGAGCCAATGCTTGAGCAAGCCGTTGAGAGATGTCCATGGGCTGGCCCTGCAAGACGAAGAGTAAAACAAGGTTAGCAAAGTGAAACGAGGGAACCCGAAAATGGCTAAGTGACAAAACAAACCTCTTGTACAACAGGGGAAGCCAAAACAGGGGACTCCTTGACAGCATCACTCTGATCAGCGGAGGCCTCGACGGGACGAGGAGTGGTAGCCAAATCCTTCAACCCCTCGATCACAGCGCTGTCGGCAGGAGTGTCCGCAGCCTCGATCGGGGAAGGCGGACGAGGGGGAAGGTTTACCTCCCCAATCTCTTCAACATCATTATCACTGTCTGTCGAGCTATCCACTATCCGTCGGACCTTCTTTCTGGGTAAGGGATCGACCTTGGCAGCTCGCCGTTTACCTTTCGAGCTCACCTCCTGACAGAAAACGAGAGATCACAATAAGTTCAGAAAATGTGATAAAATAAATCAAGTAAGGACTACCTCGTCGGAACTGCTCACGACTATGGCACTCGTGCCACCTCGCTGATAGAAGAGCCGACGAGAGCGTCGGATATATAAGACGGGGTGATCGGTTACCTTGTCAACGGAGGACTGAGCCTCGGACGTCTGCAGCGATTGTGAAACAGCCGGTGATGGCCCTGACGGACTGATCATCTGTAAAGGAATGGCCATAGGAATGACCGGTTCCTTGGGAGCCTTTTTCTTCTTGTCAGACGGAGGGACTGATTGTGCTTTCCCTGCAAATCAGACAAACGCATTAGTATATAACGATAATCAAGGAAAAGAAACAAAGGAAGCTACCTGATAAATCGAGGGCAATGGTACCCCCATCCTTGTATTCACATAAGATATAAATCTTCGACATAGCCTGTGGGTCATCAGCCCGATATCCCGTAAAGGTAACTTGGGAGTTAGCTTGATGACTACGAGGCTGTGAACCACTACTTGTACCAGACTCGACGGGGGAAGGCACATACCCCGGTAACTCGATAAAATCAGGAAGCAATGGTAAAGACAGGCCAAACGGTTTATAAAATGTATACCAAGGAGGAACCTCGCCGGGACCTCCCCGTTTTTTGGCTAACTTAGCATGAGCCAACATGGCTTTACCTATCCTAATGTTTTTTATCGACTCAAAATTCATGGCAGCTTGCTCATACACCCTATCTCTATGATCAGGATCCCAAACAACATTGTAAAATTGTTCAAAACGAGAAACGACATACAATGTACCTTTTTTGGACGCCTTGACAGAGGCAGCAGCCGTATGCTCAAGAAAGGGACCATCAGTAGAGATGACTTCGGGGTGGTTGGGGACCTCGAACCTCGTCACAGCAACATGGAAAGGCTCTTTACGAGTCAGTGCAATATAATCTCCCCACCATTTGATGAAATCAGGCGAGGCAACGGGAGTAGGAGCAAAGGGCCGAAACACAAAAGAATCACGGGCCGTACGCCAACAACGACGCAGCTCGTCAAAGCTATCCATGTCAGGTACGTCAAACTCCTTATCCCTAATTCGAAAAGAAAAGCCACATCGAGGGACCGACTGTACCAAACCAAACTGCCGGGCCACATAATGCGCCGAGTAGAATCGAACAGTACATTTGAGAGGCTTTCGCCTCGCTGCAGTCTTGGCTCCCGTAACTTTCAAACCCGATGGGATATCTCTCGGTGTAAGAAAGTTGGCCCACAATTTTTGATACTCTTTGAATTCATCGGTTGACATGGACGAGCTGTAAGCTGACAGAATCGAGGGGTAGAATGCCGCAAAATGTGGCTCAAGCCCCTTGACAGAATCATATAGTCGACTAAAAAAGTAGTAGAAGTTGCATGGGGGAACCTTTTGACGAGCCACGAAGGCCGCATACACCTCAGTACCAATAGGAGCCTCGCTGAACATGCAAAAATCCGGAAAATAACCACATAACCAAATCTGAAGAAGCCAAATAGGCCCCTGCAGAAAACAACACCCAGAATCCAAAAATCCCTCCATACCCACACAAAAACCCGAAAATACTAGAGGGCCCAAAGCTATCTTTTCACCCTTAGCAAGGCTCAATGCAATAGCGTTATACTCTTTAGTCACCGATAGGGCAGGGGTGCAAAAGATATAACGAGATAACCAAAGGGTTAGAAAATGCACATGCTCAACATGAGATACCTCGATGGAATCCGGCAAAGCCTTGTAGCGACCGATGACAGGTCCGTATGACGGGGCGTTCTCACCGGAACCACTGGAACGAAAAACTGGAGGAAAAAGAAATGCCTCGTCACTAGCGGAGGGCAACGGATCGATATAACCCCCGACAGGCCCAAGACCACAAATAGCTAGAATATCCAAAAGAGTTGGAGTCATCGGGCCATGCGCAAAATGAAATGTATTGTCGACTCGGCACCAAAATTGAGCCGCGGCACGTAGGAGAGGGAGGTTCAATGATAACCCTGTTTTACAAAATTGAATGGCATCGAAAATGCCACACATCCGCCAAACGGGAGCAAATGTCCTTTCTACCCTACCACACCAAATGAGCCAATCCGAATGGACAACGGAACCTGCCCATGGCCATCCCCTCGTGGATGATTTGAAACTCACATCGCCAAGAGAAAAAGGTAGAGCCTCGCTCGGGTGTCGAATTGGATGCTCGGTTATTGGTGGCAAATCGACCGGGGTGTGGAACGGACCGATTGTAACGCCCTGTGGTGTTTCTTGCAACACTTGAGTAGAAATTTGCACATCGCGTTGTGTAACACTCCCAGCAGCCATCCTCAATCTGGAAAAAGCTTAAGTGGTCGACTATGGTGGTTTCTTCCGGGTTTGGGTATTTTTCGATTTCTTGAAGTTTTGGAGGTGGGGGTGCGGTTTTTGCTCCCTTAGGGAAGAAGAACTCCGATTTCAGCGAGAATAGGAGAAACGAAGTAGAGAAGTCGAAACTTGTAAGTTTTGGCTATGGAGGAATCCGAAAATGGGTTTTTCGGATTTAGGGGTTTTGTGAGATTTGGTTTCGGGTTTTGTGTTCTTTGTAAGGTGGGGAATCCGATGGTGCGAAAATGAGGAAAGAAGATGAAGTAGAGAGCTTGAATTGAGGAAGAGCGATCGGCTATGGAGTTTTTTCTTTGGAGAAGATGAGTCGGCCGAAGTAAGTGAGAGAGGAAGAGAAGAGGAAGATGAAAAGGTGAGTAGGAAAAGTGATGTAGGGCCCAGGGTTAGTGTAAGAGTTTTTGTCTTTTTGGGAAGAGTGTGTTGAGTAGAATACCAATTAAATTGGGAACTAGGAATAGATTCCAATTGAATTCTCCCGGGAAGTTGGGAACAAGTTGGGGAGTTGACATCTGGCATAAAATTAATTGATTGGGAAACGTTTTTAATCCCAAAAATGCTGTTATGTTTCAATTGGCTAGAAATGGCTAATTTAAATATTAAAGCATGATCAAATTAAATGCCGATCGAAGAATAAAAAGGGGAAATTTTAAAACTAAGTCTATCCGATAAAATTTTATTATCAAATAAAATTTATCAGATACGACTTACGGGGGGCATTGTTTGTACCTAAAAAATCGCCCTCGATAAATCAAGGTATGACGGCTCGATGACAAGCCAAAAATGGCATATAGGCCGAACCAAGTCACTCCAAAACGAATCAGACCAAATCGGATCCAATCTGGACCGAAAATGGGTCCAATCGAACCAACGGATTAGCTATTGAGCCCAATTTCAAAACTCGACCCAATTCTCGCAATTAATTAATTTTTGGGCCAAACATAAATTAATTAATTAATAAGGTTAATTAATTTATGGGCTAAGCTTAAATTAATTGCAAACTAAAGACCAAATTATGGTTAATTAGGCCCAGCTAAATTCAATAAGTGCTTTTGGACTAATTAATTGGGCCAAGATTAATTAAGTGGCCCACTTGATAAGTAAGGCCATTAATTAATTAATTGGGCAATTATATAAATAGGCCGATTATAACTACAAATTAAGGCCAAAATGGCTCGACCCGAAGCCAAAATGGCCCGATCAGCCCGAACTCGACCTGGGCCCAGCCCTAAAAATCGGCCAGCTCTCTTGTGTTGTCTAAATCTGATTTTTGGTTAAAGATTAATATTAATTAGAGATAATTAATAAATGATAAGCCATATTAGTTGGTTTAAACAACAACTTCCTTAATTATCTCTAGTTAGTTATCATTAATTAAAATTCAAATTGAAAGACACGTTTCTTCTTCTCCAACTACCTTAATTTTCAGCAAAAACATAGAGGAAAACCACCATTAACATAGTGGAGGTAGTGGGCAAATAACAAAGTAGTGGGAGAAGTGGGATAGTGGCCATCAGCCCCTTGATTTTCGGCCATCAGGAGAGCAGTTTCTGGCATCAGCTTGTTTTTTCAGCAACTATAAATATACAGCAGCTGCCATTCGCGGGAAGACACACACAACTCAATCAACAACTTTTCAGTCTAACACTGATCGGCTCAACGCCTCTCCGGAAGTCCAGCGCTCCGCTGCTTCTTTTTCAGCAAACACCCTGTAGAACCCCTGATATCAACCGTCACTCCTCAGCCACCAGCCACCCTCGACAGCCTGAAGTCTTGCCGCCGCCGCCGCCGCCACTAAAAATAGTCTGCCGCCGCCGCCGACATTAAGCCGCCGCCGCCGCTGCTTCCGCTGTCCAGACGCTGTCTCGAGCGAAACCCCTTGATAGCAGGCAGTTAACAGCTGTTTTCTGTCAAGTTATCAGCCCGCCAACTCCTCGATATCAGTCTGTCCCTCCTCAGCCACCAGTGATCCCTGACAGCCTGAAGTCTTGCCGCCGCCGCCGCCGCTCACAGTAAGCCGCCGCCGCCGCCGCCGCTCTCTTCCGCCGTCA
Source organism: Penstemon barbatus (assembly GCA_003313485.2). Taxonomy (NCBI): domain Eukaryota; kingdom Viridiplantae; phylum Streptophyta; class Magnoliopsida; order Lamiales; family Plantaginaceae; genus Penstemon; species Penstemon barbatus. Next base: position 4,335,522 of record CM064882.1, on the reverse strand, counting down.
GCTGACACTGACTCGAGCGAAACCACTCATATCAGCAAGTAGCTCGCTGGTAACTGTCATGTAAGTGCCCACGTATTTATATGACAAACTCATCAAGTAGCCATCTGCCTGATGAGCTCGTCGTCAAGTAGCCATCTGCTTGACGGCTATCGGCTAAGTAGCCATCTGCTTTGTCGATGCCTTGGTCAGTGGCCACCCGCTGATCAGGAGCCCGATTGATGGCCATCCATCAAGGTTGGGCGAACCATTGACGGTGGGTCTCCCGTCGTCAATGTTACTTTCTGTCAACAAGTCGTTTTTCATGCATTATCAGCTCATCGGCGGGTTTACCTGCCGATCAAGGAGTCAATTTTCAGAACTTAAAAGATTTATCAACTCATCTGGCAGATTATGCCGAAACAGGAGAACTCATCGTTTTGTATATTTTTGTAATGTTTGTACATCGGGGAACGTGCCAATACTCTCTCGTTATTAATGGAGTCGTTTGGCTCGTATGTTTTGACTTTTTTACATAAATATACCTTACGTCAATTGATTTCCATTGATTTGCTGTTTTCTGTCAAGATGATGTTTTCTGTCAAGGTGTTTATTTAAATTGATTGATTGTCAAGGCATTTGCTGATTTTCAAATCCGCTGATATGTTAAGCAGGACATCGATTGGTCATAAGTTTTTGGCACTCAAAGAGAGATTTTCAGAAATTATTTAAGTCCTGCGGCCAGGCAGGCATAGAAAAGAACTAGGGGTAGTGTTTGCCTACTCTGTCACAATCGTTTAGAAGTCAGCCTTATCAGGACAACTTATTTTGATATCAGCATGTCTATTTTCAGGACATTTACTTTATCAATTTACCGATATCAACATGTCTATTTTTCAAATCGTTATGTTTGCACGCACAAACATTGGCACGCCCGCATTATTTTATTTCATATCGAGGCATTTCACATCGAGCCATTGGCTCGTCGAGGGATTCACTGACAGGTTTACAACGAACAATATTTTGGCACACCTTGATGCTAATAACACCTCGATGCCAACCCCTCGATGCCAAGCATCCCTTGATATCAGTTGTACCGCAAACAATATTTTGGTACTTCTTGATGTCAATGGTCACTCGATGTCGTCGAGGTGTTCCTCGATACTGAACTTATATGCAAACAATTCCTTGATGCCATGTATTGTAATCGATGCAAAATTTATAGCAAACAATAGTAATATGTACTTCATAGTATTATACATAATTAATTATTTTATAATCAGTAAGAATGTGTTGAATTGAGAAATCATTAACTTAAAACTAAGATTTGGAGAAATTTACGTTTACAAAATAAGTCACACGAGGTAAGTCCAGTCTAGTAACATATTATTTTAATCTTTTTTATCGTATATTCGATTATTCATTGAATTTGAATAGTTTAATCAAACTGAACGTAACTAAAATCCAAATGATTCAATAATTTTACATATTAATTGGGGAGCAGAATTTCGTTAATGGAAAAATTGAAAGATTTTTATTTTTAATTCTTACCTAAGATTCAGTATTAGAGGTAAAATGAACAAAATAATGCGAAGTATTGAAATTTTGCTTGTTAATGGAAAAAAATAAAATAATACACATTGATTAAGGTCTTAAATAAAATATTGTAATAAATTTGATACTGAGTGGCATGAATAGAATCAATTTCACATGCATTGAGCTGAACATGTAGATATTGACCCTCTTTTTCATGATTTTGTAATTTAAATTTGATTAATTGATTATAGAAAACTCCAATTATCAAAACTGATTAAAAAAACACTTACCCATGCCATGATGAACATTTTTTTTACCATTTCGAGTACGTAATTCAAACGTGTGCTAATACAGCCCGCGTGGAGTTGACGCTGTCCGGATGAGTAAAAGCAGTAAGCAGCAATTGTCCTAAGGACATGAACACGTGTTTTGATTTGTAGGCCCCTCAAGAACGGCATGTTCTGTTGAAACTTGAAAGTGAAAGATACCTTCTTGTGTCACAAGAAAGACATTTCTACCATGGCAATTACTGCATGGCCCCTAGCACTGATTGGAGTATATTATTGTTGTACAACACCAAACGCACTTTCTTACATCATTAGGTGCTTGTACATGAAAATATAATTAATTCAGATTTGATTCACAAAGACATTGGTATATTTGTTTGGTGTTTGTGAAAGTAGTTTGAGAGAGTAGTAGAAGTTTGTAAAATAATCTCGATTTACATAATGTTATTTGTTTGGATTTTGATAGAGTGATTTGAAAAATAAAATAAGTATAGGTTTTTTTGGAATAGTTATGTTGTATGTGTAAGATGTGTAAGATTTTATGTCTAATCATGTTTGTTAGGCCATCTCCAGCGGTATAGGCGGGGCCGGGGCCGGGGTCGGGGTGGTGGCGGCGAGTCGTCTCCAGCGGTGCGGGGCGGGGGCCGGGGTCGCGAGCGGGGCGGAACGGGCTGGGCGCAGGGCTCGGCGGAGCCCTGCGCCCAGCCCGCTCCGCGAGTGGGAAGAAAGGGGGCGCGTGTAAACACGCGCCCCTCTTTAAGTCAGGTGCCGCCAAGTGGCGGCACCTGATTGGACCCGGTTTTTTTTTTTTTCTTTTTTTTGTTGTGTATTTATTGTGTGTATGATTTTGTATAATTAATGTGTTGTATGTAATTTTAATTAATGTGTTGTATGTAATTTTAATTAATGTGTTGTATGTAATTTTAATTAATGTGTTGTATTTTAATTAATGTGTTATAGTAATTAATGTATTATTTTAATTAATGTGTTGTTTTAATTATATAGATATAATATGATTAATTATTTAATGATATTTTAAATGGTTAATTAATGTGTTGTATGTATTTTTAGTTAAATAAAATAAATTATTTTGGGCCGAAAATAGCAAAACTAGATCTGCCCGAAATAGGATTTTTGGACGACAATCGTGTCCGCAGGTCGCGGGCACGCACAAGTCTTGAAGGGCCGTGTGATAATCTAACCGAAGATTTGCACCCCCCCCCCCCCCCGCGCGCGAGGAGGGAGCCTTCTAGTAATAATTTCTTAACCCTTATGGTTTAGAAATCATATATAAATCCAAGTTTTTTTTATCACACTTCCAATGTGGGATAAGTTCATTTTTTTTTCCAATTTTTTCCATTATATATGTGAACTTTGAGATTTAATTTCTCATTCACCCGTATTCCGATTTGGACGTACCATATACCATTTTAATCTACTCACGGAGTAGAATATAATTCGGTCAAGACCCGACTCTTTACTCAAAGTGGGTCCCACTTAAAATACGTCCAAAATGGTCCATTAATTTACTTTTTTCAACACTATGTTTATGAGGTTTATAAGGAGCTTTAGGACTATTTTTATTTTCTTTTCCTTGATTATGTTGTGTATTGTTGTGTAATTAATGTTGTGTATTGTTGTAATTAATGTGTTATTTTAATTAATACTCCATACTTAAAAAAATAAAACTATAATATTAATAGGTGAGAGTTTGCGTATTATGTATTAATTTTAAGTTACTTTAATTAAATATTCTATTTAATATTAATATTTTAATATAATTAATAATTAAATTACGAGTACTAATATAATTACTATTATTAATATTAAAAAAATTTAAAACTATAATATTAATAGGTGAGAGTGGGCAAAGTTTCAAAATGGAATTAATTCCCCCACGGAGCCCCAACCATTGGAGACGACGACAGGGCTCAGGGCTAGCCCTGGGGCTGCCCCGGAGGGGCAGCCCCAGGGCTAGCCCTGAACCATTGGAGATGGCCTTATATGAGATAAATTATATAAGAGATATGTTACTTTATGTCAAATCAGAGTAGAGTTTGTATAGATTTTGTTTAGAGATACGAAAATTGTTGTTTATTTGACTTTTGAAATAGTAATTTGAGAAAATTGATAAATGAAAAATTTATTTCAAAAAAACTATAACATGTTTGTTTGGCATTTTTATTTAGAGATAAGAAAACATGTTTGTTTGGTATTTTTCAAACATAATTTTTTTTTAGGACAAATAAACATGCCATTTATATCATTTAATTATGACTATTGAATTATGTTTGATTCGTAAGCAGTTTAAAGATGCACTGTTAGTAGCAACTAAAATTATAACTATTTTTTAATTTGACATTAAGTTTAAAAGTTAACGACAATTTACCCTCACGTGGTATATGTGATGTTTAATTTAAATCCTGTAATTTGTTATGATAAATGTGATATTTTACCAGTTTGTGTTATAATATATGTGAAACTCCCATAATACATTTTTTATTTTATCTCCCTATGTTACAAAATAACTTTTTGTACTCACTCTCAATATCGGTGAGTGAGTTACACTTTTCAGTTGAATGAGTTAAATTACTCATTTAAATTTTTTTACATAGGAAAAGTGCCCTTTTTCAAATCACACGAAAGTAAATTGAACATTATAAATATCACAAGGGAGTAAATTGACATTAGCTCATGAATTCAAATATTTTGACCAAAAAACTATATATCACAAGGGAGTAAATTGACATTAGTAAATATCACAAGGGAGTAAATTGACATTAGCTCATGAATTCAAATATTTTGACCAAAAAACTATATATGTTATTATCCATCAAATTGTGATATCAACTGCATTTTTCAGAAAATTCGATATTAAATGTGTACATGAAATAAGAGAGTGGTATGACGTGTGTAGTTAAAACAAAACAAAATAAAATAAACTATTAACGATCGAATCAATGCAATGCAATGCAATTCATGATATTTGACTCTTCAATCATAGTAGAAGCTTATTTTTTGAGTGTTGGAGAGTGTATGATCACTTGCTATAAATAATTATTTGAAAAAATTTCAGGTTCTGGCCATTGGAAGCTATTAAGGGTCATATTGTAATAATGTGCTTTGGTTGGATGTTGTTGGATTTAGCCTTAAGCCCATCATCTATGCTTAAGGGCAAGTCCAATGCAGGGATCCAAATGGGGATGTAAACTCCTAATTGCCATTTTCCATACCCAATTTACAGCTTTCACTATTCCAATGCAAATTTGTAAAAGGGTTTCTATTTTAGAAATTTTACTTTCTGGATGCATATGTAAAAGGGTTTCTATTTTAGAAATTGTACTTTCTGGATGCATATATAGTTATTGAGGAAGAGAGAGAAAATGAGAATGGAAATTTGAGAGGGAAGACAAAAAACTGAAAATATTACCGTTGCTTGAGGAATTGAGCCGTTGAAATCTGCCATTAATTTGTGAGCTAATATAATCTTGAATATATGTAATTGAATATCTAAATTTGGAAGAGAGAACTAAATTAAATGTATGCTTTATTAATCTGTAATTGTGTACAAAATGAGTAGATGAACTACCTTTAAATAGAAAACGTACAGGGGCAAAAAGGGAAAAGGGAAAACCATAACTTAACTAACAAATAACAACCGGTTCGGATATGACCCGTCGGATATAACCGAATACAAATGAACCAGCTAAATAATACAATAGGTCGGATCAAATTGATATAACCTAATCCCTAAATTAATTCCTAATTTCTCCATTCCAGAACGTCTTCTTATTTCTCTTCTTCTGGTGAATCAATCTGTGTTGATACCCCCCCACAAGATGGAGCGTAGATATTTTTTACGCCCATCTTGGAAACAATGAGAGAGAATTGAGCACGAGGAAGTGGTTTAGTAAATGCATCTGCGATCTGATCTGAAGAGGAGATGGGTATGATCTTCAAATGATTCCTGGCAACATGCTCACGAACGAAGTGTAAGTCCAGTTCAAAGTGCTTGGTTCGTTCATGGAACAGGGGATTATGAGCAAGGTGAATTGCAGACGTATTATCACAATATATTACAGGTATTTTAATCTGAACTTTAATCTCTTGCAAAAATTGTGATATCCATATAATTTCACTTGTAATTGAGGCCAGAGCTCTATATTCAGCCTCGGCTGAAGACCTAGAGACTGTAGGTTGCCTTTTAGCACGCCATGAAATCATTGAATCTCCTAAAAAAGTACAGTAACCAGTTGTAGATCTTCTAGAGTCTAGACATGATCCCCAATCCGAGTCACAAAAGCCTGCCAAAGAAAGATTAGATGCTTTAGGGTAAAATAAGCCTTGACCAGGGGTAGCTTTTAAGTATCTTAACAGATGATGTGTAGCACTTAAATGAGTGTTAGTAGGTTTGGCCAAGAACTGACTTAATTTATGGACAGCATATGATATGTCTGGCCTAGTGATTGTAAGATAGATTAATCTACCAATAAGTCTTCTGTAAGGAGATGGATCAGGTAGCAAATCTAGATCATTTGATTTAAGATTATTTTTAGGATCCATAGGGATTTGAACAGGTTTGCTACCTAAATATCCAGTGTCCTGTAAAATTTGCATTGTGTACTGTCTTTGAGATAAAACTAAACCAGTTTTAGAATATGCTAGTTCTATGCCTAAGAAATATTTTAGTTTCCCTAGATCTCTTAACTTGAAAACAGAACTAAGTTTAGATTTTATATTATTAATAAGGACAGTATCTGGTCCAGCAATGAGGATATCATCTACATAAACAAGAATTGCTAGAAAAGTAGAATTTTGACCAGAAGTAAATAGGGAGTAGTCAGACCTGGATTGTTGAAAGTTAAGTGATTGTAGAACCTCTGTCAACTTATGATTCCATTGTCTACTGGCCTGTTTGAGGCCATAGATGGATTTCTGTAATTTACAAACCAAGGGAGTGGAAATACCTGTAGAATCTGATGAATGTGGTGGTGTGTAACCTTTAGGTAATGTCATATATACATCCTCCTCTAAATCTCCATTTAGAAATGCATTTGTTATATCCAACTGGTGTAGATCCCAGTTTTGTGCCATGGCTAGAGCTAAAATAAGTCTAACAGAAACTAATTTGGCCACTGGTGAAAAAGTGGCTGTGTAATCAATTCCTTCCTGCTGTGTAAAACCCTGTGCAACTAGCCTAGCTTTAAGTCTTTCCACTGAACCATCTGAATTTCTTTTAATTTTGAAAATCCATTTACATCCAATAGGGATTTTGTTAGGAGGTAAATGTTGTATAGTCCATGTTTTATTATTCTGCATAGCTTGAAGTTCTTCATTTATTGCTTTTACCCAATCTGGGTGTTTTATTGCTTGCTTATAAGTATGAGGTTCAGTTATGCTTGCTATATTTGCTATGAATGACTGGTGAGAAGTGGAAGTGGATGTGTAGTCCAATACTGAAGAAATAGGATATCTTATAGATTTGTTAAAAGTGGAGTTACAATGATAATCTTGTAAGTAGGTTGGTGCTTTTGTAGGTCTAGAAGATCTTCTTACATTGGGGTTAGGGGAAAGGGAAGGGTTGGGATGAACTGGAACTGGAACAGAACATGAGGTAGTAGAAGGAAGAGGAGAAGTAGTATCAGGAAGAGTGATAGGATCAAAAATATGAAAGTCAGGAACATTATGATCAATGTGAGGAAGTGTTTTTCCAGTATAAGCATCATAGAAGGATTTATCTTTAAAAGGAAATATGTTTTCATAAAAGATTACATTTCTAGAGTGAAAAGTTTTATGAGTGTTTATATTTAAGAGTTTATAACCTTTAATTCCAGGTGTGTACCCTAAGAAAATGCATTTAATAGCTCTTGGATCAAACTTTGATCTATGATCTTTAAGGGTAGAAGCAAAAGATAAACAGCCAAAAACTTTGAGAAAAGAATAATCTACTGGTTTTTGATATAAAATTGTGTAAGGACATTGATTATTTAACAGAGGAGTAGGAGTTCTATTCATAAGATAAACAGATGTAAGAATACTCTCATTCCAGTAGATCATAGGAAGATTGGATTGAAACATTAATGATCTTGCAATGTTCAAAATGTGTTGATGTTTTCTTTCCACCCTAGCATTCTGTTGGGGTGTTTCAGTGCATGAAAACTGATGTATGATACCTAATTTAGCAAATAAATCTGAAAAGGCAAGTTCTTTAGCATTATCACTACGAAATTGTTTAATTGAAGTTTGAAATTGGTTAGAAACCATATTTATGAACTTAGGAATTATAAAATGAACATCTGATTTTGCCTGCATAAGAAAAACCCAAGTAAATCTAGATAAATCCTCAACAAGTGTGAGGAAATACATGAACCCATTGTGAGAAGACAATTTAAATGGACCCCAAACATCACAATGTACAATATCAAAAGGTTTTAATGAAACAGTAGAACTTGAAGAAAAAGGAAGAGTCTTTTGTTTAGCAAGGGGACATATGTCACATATGTGTTTATTCAGAATATTCATTGATGGTAAATCTAACAGAGAATGTAACAAATGTAACCTATCCATAGCTAAGTGTCCTAATCTATTATGCCATGTTTCCACAGAGACTTTATTACAAGCTACAGAATTATGAGGTGTAAGGTGGTGTAGAATGTATAGTCCATCAATAAGGTCACCCTTGCCAATCCTCTCCAAAGAGTTCTGATCCTGAATAGTAAAATGCTTAGGTTCAAAACTTATGTTGTAGTGAGTGGAATCTAGAAGTGCACTAACTGATAGCAAATTAAACTTAAAATGAGGAACATATAATACATTTTGTAAAATAATTTTGTCATTCAAGGTGATAGATCCTTTGAAGAAAGCAGGAATAATAAAATTGTTAGGCAGGGTAATAGTTGTGTTGGTGGCAGGAATTAGAGTTGAAAAATAGTGTATATTGTTACAAATGTGGCTAGAAGCACCTGAGTCTATAATCCAACAATCTTTGTAATTATTAGATAATGAAGATATAGTGGAGGAACAAGTACCTGATTGTACATTTACTGTACAAGAAGTAGAAGCAGTATTAGAGTCCTGTGAGTCTGTGTTGTTGGAAGAACCTTGAAGTTGTGTTGTGAATAGTTTTGACAACTCTGTAAACTGATCAGGAGAAAGGGTATGGATAAAATTCTGAAGAGTTGGTGAGTTGTCTGAAATAGTAGAGCCTGCTGCCATAGTATTGATACTTGGTGTAGAGTTAGGTGAGAATCTTGGGGCAGGGGCCCTATACCCAGGTGGATAGCCATGTATTTTAAAGCAAGTGGCTATTGTATGACCAGGCATTTGGCAATTAGTACAGAAGGGTCTGCCTGGTCTTTGAGCAGAGGGGTTGTAAGGGGGTCTTGAGGCAGGTCTGAAATTGTTGAAGGTATTGGGAGCTGGGTTTCTGAAATTGTTTTGTTGGTGAAAATTATTGGGTCTTGGAGGTGGGAAACCTGTAGAGGTTTTATTAGTGAAAGCCAAGGAATTAAGATTGCCAGTGGATTGAGATGATGAATTGATTTCTCTCTGAGTTTCTTCTTGAGATACCAAGGAATAGGCCTTAGGGACATCAGGGAGTGGATCCATGAGGAGGAGTTGGCTGCGTGTGTGAGAGAGGGAATCTTGTAATCCCATTAGAAAAATAAGGAGATAAAACTGTTCAAAATAAGTGTCCAGATTTCCACAAAGGCATTTGGGCCTGAAGTTGCAAATTTCATCCCAAATTGTTTTTAGATTTGAGTAGTATTCATCAACAGAGAGGGACTGTTGATGAAGTGTAAAAAGCTCCCTATGTAATTGAAACATACGTGGACCATGAGCTTGTTGATAACGTTGTTTCAATTCTTTCCAAAGAGAAATAGCCATAGTATGATATTGGACTGTATGGTTTATAACAGGGGTAAGAGAATTTAATAGCCAAGCAATAACAATGGTGTTATTGCGTTCCCAATAGTTAAGTAGGGGACTGTCCTCTGGTGGTTTAGGGATGGATCCGTCAACAAAACCGAGTTTATTTTTTACTGTCAATGCACGTACCATAGATTTGGACCAGATTTGATAATTTTTTGGTGTTAATTTTTCAGGTACAAGAATGATACCAGGGCCATCCGCGGGATGAAGGTAATATGGGCTAGAAGGATCTTCAATCTCAGGTCTCATTCTTGAATGGGTGGATGAGGATATGGTGGAGTCCGTGGCTGGTGTAGATGAGTCCATAAGTCAAGAAGAATGATTCTTGAAAGTCACAGGTATGAATATTGTGTATTTGGTTAGAATAGGAGAAAAAGGAAACAGTATATGCGTAGAGTGAATATGGGAAATGTGTTGATTGAGTATTGTAGGAACAGATTTATGGACAGTGTAAAAGTATAAAGATGAATGACACAACCTGATTAGATGAATGAATTGTGGAGTATGCAGCAGAGTGATAAAGAAAGCGTAAGATTGAATGATGCTGCCGGAGACGGTGAAGGCGTCTTGATGGTGCAACTGAAGAACGTACTGATTCTTGATCTGATTTCTGAATGAGAAAAGTGAAAAGAAAAGATCTGGAGAAGGATCTTGATCTGATTATGTAAAAAACTTGAAGAATGGCAGCAGAATTTTGATTTTATTCTACTGATACCATGTGAGCTAATATAATCTTGAATATATGTAATTGAATATCTAAATTTGGAAGAGAGAACTAAATTAAATGTATGCTTTATTAATCTGTAATTGTGTACAAAATGAGTAGATGAACTACCTTTAAATAGAAAACGTACAGGGGCAAAAAGGGAAAAGGGAAAACCATAACTTAACTAACAAATAACAACCGGTTCGGATATGACCCGTCGGATATAACCGAATACAAATGAACCAGCTAAATAATACAATAGGTCGGATCAAATTGATATAACCTAATCCCTAAATTAATTCCTAATTTCTCCATTCCAGAACGTCTTCTTATTTCTCTTCTTCTGGTGAATCAATCTGTGTTGATACATCTCCTTCTACCTTCTTCTCCATCCAATTTTTTCCATGATTCTTGTAATTTTCGAGCAAAATAACAATTGGGAGAAAGTTTTTGTATTATAGGTTGGAGAAAGATTAGAGAATTTTGGGGGAAGAAATCGATTTGTTGAGGAAGAAGGCAGAGACGATCTGTTGAGGAAGAAATTGATCTGTGGAAATTAGGTATTTATCAAATTTATTTGTTTAGTGGGCTGCCAACTATTTTGGGCTATTAATTAAACTTGTATAGTTATTATATTGGGCTACTAATTAAATGAAATCATACGTGGCTCTACTTTATTAATTAAGTTTGTTTTGGCTTGGTATATACAATGATAATTTGATTTGGCTTGAAGTTTATTTATTTGATTTTTTTTTAGATGACATAATTAATTGGATACTCTTTTTATACATTATAATTATTGGATTAATTATTTTTATTGTTTACTTAGAGATATGGCTTATTACACATCTTTGATGACGGATGATCTAGAATTTGATGAAGATATCGTCAATTTGGCCACTCAAGTTCCAAGTGTAGTTGCTCCCTCGACTAAAAATAGTCGAAGAGGTATTAACTTCTCAATTGAAGATGACAAAATTCTTGTGTCCGCGTGGCTCACTATTAGCAAAGACCCGACTAAAGGGAACGCTCAAAGTTCTAATAGATATTGGGAACGAATTAGCTCATACTTCAACGATCATTTGAAAAATCTTCGTACTCAACCTTCAATTAAACAACGATGGACGAAATTAATCGAAATTGTCAATTATTTTGTGGATTTCTAAGTCAGGTTGAAAGAAAAAATGCAAGCGGCCAAACCATGACTGGGAGGGTATTTTTTTTTTATCATTCACCTTTTTATTAAATTATAATTTACTATTTTATATATTTTCTAATCAACTAATTATTTTTTCGCAGATAGAAGAGGCCAAGCAAATGTATAGTGATTTGGAAAATAAACCATTTATATTTGAACATTGTTGGCTTTTATTGAAGGACGAACCTAAATGGCAAGAAACCCTTTCAAACAAGAAACAAAGACGTAGCAACGATGCCTCTAATGAACCTATCAATTTAGGGGATGATGAACTATCAACCAACACAGAAAGACCAATAGGGATCAAGGTGGCTAAAAAAATTCAAAAATCTGTAGGTAGTTCAAGTAGTGCAATATCTGATGAGATATTGCAGGAGAGGTTACAAATTGAAAAGGCTAAGTACGAGCAGCGGAATCGAGCTCTACTGGAACAAGAAAAAACTAGAGAGCTCAAACAAAAAAAGATTGATCTTCAAGAAAAGGAGGCTGAAAGACGATGGGAGCTTGAAGTAATGACTAAAGACTTTCAAAATATGTCACCAATGAAAGTTGAGTATTGGCAAAATGAAAATAGGCAAATAATGGCAAAGAAGGGTATCAAGTTCTAGATATTTACTGATATATTGTAATATTATTTATTAATGTCATCTATATTAGTCATATGTAATATCCTTTAAACTTTTTTATGTTATTAATGTCATTTATATAAGTCATGTGTAATATCCTTTTAAACTATTTTATTTTATTAAAGTCATTTTTTTGTAATGTCCTTCAATTTTTTTTATAATATTATACTAAATAAATTGAATAAAGTGCAATATATTAAAGAAAATATTATATTAAAGGAAGCATCATCTATTACAAAACACATATAGCTAAAATACATCATAGTAAATCACACATAACTTAAAACATAGAACACACAAAGCTAAATTACAACATATTAAATTACACATTAACTTGAAACATAAAAACACACATTAACTAAAGCACACAACAAAGCTTAAAGAACTTCCTATTCGAACGAACCAAATCGATCCCATAGGTGCACCACAAGATCAGCTTGTAATTGGGATTGAGTCGAGGCATCTCTGATATCACGATGATGCTGAATGAAATCTCTATATTGGGTTGTATGGGAACGCGACATTATTGGAGGCTCGGTGTAACCGGTGAAATCAACATTTTCTACTCCATGATTTTCTTCAACTATCATATTATGAAGTATGATGCACGCGGTCATGATAGTTGAAAGTGAATCGACATCCCATAACCGTGCTGGTCCGCGGGTGATAGCAAACCGAGCTTGAAGCACCCCAAACGCATGCTCCACATCTTTTCGTGCTGATTCCTGCATTTTAGCAAATAATTTACGCTTACGATCACGTGGACATGGAATTGTTTATACGAAAGTAGACCAACGCGGATATATTCCATCAGCAAGATAATATCCCATGTCATAATTATGATTATTAATCGTATAATTAGCTGTAGGAGCACGCCCAGTAGTAAGAGTGTCAAAGACATGTGATCTTTGTAGCAAATTTATATCATTCAGCGATCCATGCATACCAAAGAATGCATGCCAAATCCAAAGATCATGTGATGCTACAACTTCCAATATAATGGTCGGCTCTTGACAATGACCAGTATACATACCTTGCCAAGCAGTTGGGCAGTTCTTCCATTCCCAATGCATACAATCAATACTCCCAAGCATCCCTAGGAATCCCCGTTCCTCATTTTATTGTAACAATCGAGTTACATCGGCTTGATTTGGCGCCATTAAGTACTTCTCACCAAATATAGCTATAACTGCTTTCACAAAACGACGTAGACACTTTAGGGATGTGCTTTTGCCAATTTTTATGTATTCATCCAAAGAATCAGCTGAATTTTCGTATGCTAAGATCCTCATTGCTGCAGTTATCTTTTGAATAGAAGAGAGACCGGGATTTCCAACGGCATCTAATTTGAATTGGAAATAAGGATCATGAGCTACTACACCATCTAAGACGTGTAGGAATAAATTCTTGCTTATTCGATACCTTCTTCTGGAAAAAACTTCATCGTAAAGAGGAGTAGGACTGAAATAGTCATTCCAAATTCGGTTATGAGCTTCAATATGGTTTCGACCAACAAATTTGTGACCAACAATAGAACCACGATGGCCGTGTTGTCTTCGCCCTCGAGTTTGTTCATCTTGTGCTTCTCTTACATCAAATAACATATCTAACTCATCATCAGAATCAGAGTTGAAATTTACGAAATCTTTCAAAATTTTAGAGCTAGATTCTGAATAATCCATTGTGAAAGAAATTTGAATGAGAAATTCTGATTAGAGAAATCTGGATGAGAATAATGAAGAAACTCATCAAATTTATAGGTGAAACTCTACTTTTCATTATCCCGCTTATTTGAAATTTGAATTTTGAAAATTGAAAATACCCGCTCATTTTTTAAGTTCAAATTGATGAAATTTCAAAAGTTTTCATAGTTCAACTGAGTGAAACTCTACTTTTCAACTTTCAACGAATTTAATTTTTCAAAATTTCAAAATTTGAATTATCCCGCCTATTTGAAATTTGAAATTTGAATTCCAACTTACTTAGAATTTTCTTTTATATTTACTTAAGATCTCGAAAAATAAATGAATGCATAAAAGGATTATATAATAAAAAAAAATTAAAAATAAAATGCATATTCATTTTGCATACTATGCATTGGAGTGAAAAACCCTTTTTGGATATGAAAAACACTATTTGAGTTTATAAAATCCATTTGCTTACCCAATTTACATCATTAGCATTGGACTTGCCCTAAGATCTCAAACAAAAAAAATTAAATTACCACAGAAGACATGACACGATAAATGAATAATGTGATACAGAAAGTTAATAGTCTATAGGTATATAACAAAGTTATCTCTTTCAAGAAGTAAAAAAAAAGAACGAAGTCTAAAATTCCATCATATATTAGAACTACATTCATCAGTACAATTTAATATGTGATTACTTGTTACATTAAAAAGTATCAATGGGAATTCAATAATTTAGAATGACCAAGGACATAAAATAATAATTGTTAAAGACATTTTAGATTAATCTTAGGTTGGTTGGACATATTATTTTAGCAATTATCGCCCTTTTTTTCTTTTTTTTTTTTTTTATGAAAAGCCTTTTAATGAAAGAAAGAGAATTGAACATATATAAACTCATGATATTGTGAAAATGAATTCATTTGTCTAGACCCAATAGTTCTTGCTAGGCGACTATTTTTCTGGTCTTCTGTAAATCCAGCCCAGTTGAATTTACATAGGTGGTAAATTTGAGCTTAATCCACACTGATTAATGATTATCCGTCATAAGTGTGGCTTAACATTTCAGATCATCATTTTTTGTTCCCTTCTTACAACAACAATGGGTCGGTCGGATCTACAGACCCGGTATAAAAGTAAAATCTTAAAAAAAAAAGTACTTAATAAATAGACGTAAAAAGTTAAAAACTGTCCCACTCACGTGATATCTGAATCTCTAACCACGTGCTCTACCTAACGGACTCGTCACGAATGTAACGCCTCTTCCCTAACCCTATCCTTACCACAGGCAAAATTGATCCATCCACCCTCCTCAACCCCCTTAACGGCGGCAACCTCCAACCGTCTTCTCTTCACGTCCGTCTCCGTGAAAAACTTGACGGCGTCCATGGCCTCTTGTGACGACGATTTTGCCCTCCTGGACGACCCTCAAAACCCAAACTCCTCCCAACCCTCCACCGCCACCGCCACCCACACTCCGCCGTATCAGATCAATCCCTACGACCACGACTCCGATCCGTTCGACTCAGAACCCGACCCGCACACCCTTTCCGGAAAGCGTCTTGGAGACCGAGATGACATTCATAGCGGCACGTCCAAAAGGACGAGATCGTCCTCCTCCGCCGCCGGAGATTACAGGAAGGACAGAGAAGAGTGGAGCGACACGGCGATTGCGTGTCTGCTGGAGGTGTACAGTGAGAAGTTTGTGCAGTTGAATAGGGGGAATTTGAGGGGTAGGGATTGGGAGGAAGTGGCGGCGACGGTGAGCGAGAGGTGCGAGAAGCAGGCGAAGAGCGTGGAGCAGTGTAAGAACAAGGTAGATAATTTGAAGAAGCGTTATAAGTTGGAGAAGCATCGCTTAAGCAACGGCGGCGTTTTGACGAGTCACTGGCCATGGTTCAAGCAAATGGATCAGATAGTTGGGAATTCTCTCGCTGCAAAAGCTGCGGCGGAGGAGGAGAAATCCTCAGGTGGCGGCGGACCTTCCTACTCAACTAGGCAGTCCAAGAGGTATAATTTTTTAAAAAGATTTTTGTTATGGATTAAAATTTGATTTTATTGGTATTTTGGATTAAATATTAGAGACTTTTTGATTATTTTTTGGAAATATTTAAAAAACATTTGTAAACTAAAGAAACACAGTGACTAGAAACCACTTTCATTGCAATTGACAAACAAAAAAAATTTAATTGTTTTCGGTGGAAATGTATGCACGGCCATTTTGATCTATGGTTATTTTTCCTTATTGATAGACTTGTTTTTTTGACAGGCCCGTAACAGCGACAATTAGTCCAGGTGGTGCAATTAACATTGTGAAGAAACCATCAACTACCATTAGGTGGAGAAGAGTTGTGTTTAAAATCAGTGGAGCTGCACTAACTGGAACTGCTCCGAACAACATCGATCCAAAGGTTTGACGTGGATTCTATCATTTTTGTTTTATTTGTTAACAATACATCCAAACAACCCATCCCTTAGCATTATATCCAAACTCTCATTCTGTAAAAATCAACATACTATTACACGTGTATGTTTTGGTAGCAACTAGAGTAAGTAGGTCTCACTTATTGTAAGCTATTAAATAACATTGTGCCACATGAATAATGGGATTCAAAATATTGTACTAGAAATCATTATTTTTTCATGTCTTGGTCTGTTATTGACTGAGTTTGATTAGTTTTTTTTTATACTTTTATACATCATAGGTGGCCATGCTAATTGCAAGGGAAGTTTCAATGGCTTGCCGTGTTGGTGTTGAGGTATTAGCTGACAAGCTTCTTATTTATAAGTCGATAAACTTATGGCTTTCAATTTCTTGAATATGAGGTCTTCTTTGTTTGATGCCTTAGGTTGCTATAGTTGTTGGTGGCCGGAACTTCTTTTGCGGAGATACATGGGTTACAACAACTGGTTTGGATAGATGCACTGCGTATCAGATTGGGTAAGTTTATTGGGCAGAAATTTGTTGCTTTTGATACCAATTAATCAAAAAATCAAAAAATCAAGCTTCTTAAATTAGACTTCATACCCCCCCCCCCCTTTCTCCCACATCACCACCACCAATGATGACTTATTTAGTGATTAAATTATCCTTTCGGAATAAAGATGTGATAATTTGACATTGGATCAGCACCAGATTTTGCTGATGAAGCTCTGTCGACAGATGCTCCCTGACTAATTCATTCATTTTACATGCTCTTCTTTTATTTGATTGTTACTATAAAGAAAAACTGTTCTTACCGAATTGCATGCTCAAATGAAATAACATATACCTTAACCTGGGGTAAATGACTTCTGTTTTCCATGTTCAATTGTCTATTGAGTTATTCAGGTAACTCTCATAATTATGGTGCTAAATTAAATGGATAATTGAGTGTGAACCAACTTGGCTCAGCTTGATGGTTACATTCATTTTAAGTCAATTCCAAACTTTCATGAAATGAACTTCATACCCTTCAAACCTTGAGAACAAATCTTAGTTTTATTGAAGGCTTCATGATCCTAATTCCTAAGTAAGTTCTGGGCATGACATGACACGAGCTTAACCTTGCTTGGCCCGGTCCTAAAAAAATAAAATAAATTATTCATGAATAACTATAAGGACCTCCTCCTCCGCTATGGACCAAAACTTCTTCCATACTTTCATACTTAAGCTCTAGTTAATTATACTATTAGCCTTTGATGGTCCATGCTTTCACATTGATGGACTGATTGAGGAGTGATATCCGACTTGTAATCAGAATGATGTCAACTGTGATGAATTCCATACTGCTGCAGTCAGCTCTGGAAAAACTGGGTGTGCAGACACGTGTGCAGAGTGCATTTTCAATGCCCGAGGTTGCTGAGCCTTATAGTAGGCAAAGAGCCATTCGCCATCTTGAAAAAGGAAGAGTCGTAATTTTTGGTGGTATTGGAGCTGGCACAGGAAATCCACTCTTTTCAACTGATACAGCAGCAGCTCTTAGAGCATCAGAGAGTATGACCTTAATCCATAAATAGCACTATATGTTCAATTCTCCTCCCAAATTTAAATAGAGAATATGTATCAACATTTTGATTTTTTTACAGTTCATGCTGATGCTGTCCTGAAAGGTACGAATGTGGATGGTGTTTATGTTTGCGACTCTAGAAATAACAACATCCCTACAGAACACATTTCGTTTAGGGAGTTGGCCTCTAGAGGTGCATCTCCTATGGACATGATGGCTGTGACTTTCTGTGAAGAGAACGGGATTCCAGGTTTTTTTTCTTTTATATCTCTTGTGGATTATTTTTTATTTTTATTTTTTTCAGTTATGTTAAGAGATAGTGTGTTGTTTCTGGCAGTTGTGCTTTTCAATCTTCACGAGCCTGGGAACATTTCTAGGGCGTTATGTGGAGAACAGGTTGGTACACTAGTTGATCAAACGGGACCTGTTAGTTAGATTTTTGATCTGTTGTTTGGCAATAGATCGACGAGCTGTTTGTAAAATATGTAGAAGTTGGGAAAATTTCCCAATACATATGATATATTTTTTTTAGTTAGTAAAGTGGTTATCTTACCATTAACTAATTTAAAGAAATCTTTGATGATGCTTAGGTGCTTCTTGTTAGATTATGATGTATCGGTTAAAATTTATTTATGGTACAATGTTGTTGTATCATAAACAGCATCTTGAGATTATATGACTTTTACATCTAAATGTGGTTGCAAGTTTATTAATTTGAATTGCTTCAGACAATTCGTTTGCTGTCGTACATCAGTCATGTTTACAGAAAGCCGAATCTCGTGCCGCTCTACATGATTATGGTGGCAATCAAGTGAGTGGTCGGGTCAGTTTGGTTCATGAATATTTTGTTGTCAAAATTAGGAATGGGTGGGTTAATGATATGAATTTCAAGTAAATGATCACGCACTTTTTTATTTACAAGAAATGCGAAATCCAATATTTACACACAAAAATTAAGCTTAATATTTTAGTTTATATGTTGATAATCTGGCTAACTTTTAACAATTTTTTTTTTCAAGATTTAGAATTATTGAAGGACTACTATATGATTACAATTTATATGAATTTGAGAGAGAAAATGTTGATGGTTAAACTAAGCCTCTTTTTCAGGCATATGTTCCAGGAGTATTTATTCGACTTAATTTCAGCTATATTATTTTTAACTCAAATCAAAACCCAAAGCAACTTGACAACAAATAAAAAGACTAAGTTCTGTTTGACTAGGTTGCGCCAAACCAAGAATAAGATCAATATCGACATCCTCAATTCAACACTATTTAGAATTTACATTGTAACAAAATCCTCAAGAAGTAGGCTAGAGAACACCGAATCATCCCAACCATACAATTAAACAAAACTCAATCCCACAAAATTTCAAGGACCAAAATTTCTAGCTCTTTCTAAAGAAATAAAAAGAAAAAACTTGCAGCAGCATGAATGACTTAGCAGCAAGGCAATGCAATTTAGCAGCAATAATGAAGCCAAACTTAGACCAATCCATCTTTCGTAGAGGCAAGGAAAGAAAAAATCCAAACTGTACAAGACGTTGTAATCTTCCCCCTGGAGACCACCCCGAATATTGAAGATTTCAGCGACATTCTAGGTGCCTTTATCTTGTAATGTATGCAAAACAAATAGTGGTGTAACATTCAATTGTATGCTAAAATATATAAATAACACCTACGTATACATATAAGACTACTTCTAGAGGTTAGATGCTGGTTTCAGACGTCTTCTTCTCAATAACTTAGAAACTGTTTTGAACAGAAATAATTCAGGGCAGGTATTAGGGCTCAGTTGGGAACTTCCATGTTATGTAAGATGGTTAGGTGACTTCATACTCTTGGGAGCGAAAGCTTCCCCCAATTTGAAACACTGGATTACCAGCAACTTGTATGTTGATCTCGGTAATGTAAATCTGTCAGGCATTGGACGAAATGCATCAGAGTTATACTAAATAAGTTGACCGAAAAAGTACACTGAAGTATTGATGAAAGTGGGACTAAAATGTATTTAATGCTTAAAGATAAATAGAGGGCAGGAGAAACCATTTCACAATAAAACGTTTTAGGACTACAAAAGTGCAGTTAGGCTTACTACTCATGCATGTAAGAACAAGAAAAGGGGGTGGAAGGAACAGATATAACAACATAACATTATGCTCCGTATTGGTTCTTTTACGTTTCTCAAAGGTATTCAGGTCTTTGACCTGACTTGATCCATTTTGACGCAGGTGGGGTACATTAAGTGGGCACCTCTCCCAGCAGGTATTTGAACATGGGTTTGCCACATTGTGGTGACTAGTCCTTTCCACTAAAATTTGATAGCGGATGCAATTTGTTCACCTTAACTATGGAGTGAACATGACATAGTTCAAAGCTTCAGTTTTATAGTCCGATTCTGTGCTTCACAAAATCCATCCCTTGTTAATTTCTTGAATATGTGGAAGTCCAACACCACCCAAAAATTTTCAATAATTCCAGTAGACAGAGCATGATATGCTTGTTTGGCAGCCTCACGACGTGCTTCCAGAATTTTGACATTATCAAAGAGCTCACAAACAGCTTCTTCAAGTTTTTCACCGGAAATCTGAAATAAAGAAAGGAAAAAAATACAGGAGATGCCTAGATGGAAGTCTCAACCTGGGTCAAATAAATAGACTACAAAGAGAAACAACACTTTTTAGCCTAAATTGTTGCTTCTACGTACCACCCTGAAGTGTTCAATAAAAAGAAAACAAGTGTTCATCATAATTACCAAAATTACATATTACATTTGCTAATTTGATTATTAAGCCTGACAAAGATAATAGGTGCGAGTGAGGACAGACTGTATTTGTTCCTAAAAAGTTTATTTGTCCAATAAAAGTTTTGAGACAAAGCTTCAAGATAAGATTTCACATGGATTTCTACAATGTAGAATGTCCACAGTAAAAGCTCGAAAGATTCTTATACCTGCAGAACTGAAAGAGGGTTCACTCGTTGCATCTCTAACACCATATGTGAAAAGTGGCCAATGTGATGACCTGGAAAAATAACCAGATAATCGAAACTTAGAACTATTCATCTTTTACAAACTACACATCATATAAAGATAAATTCATAGAAAAATGACCCGTCAAAACTGCACAGCCAGCTGCAGCAGCTTCTGATAAGTTGTGACCTGTTGAACCCAGAAAGAAAGAACCTCCTATTACAGCTATTGGTGTTAATCTGTAGAAGTTTCTCAATTCACCTGCGGAAGAAAGTGAAATGAGTTTAACCAAATTTAATGTATGCAAAACATCTTCAAACATGTTTGTGAATTTTTATTCGCCCAATCCTAAAAGGTAGGTTGGAGGGGGAAACAATACAGACAAGATACTGTAAGAATTTGGCATCATCATTTAAAATGTTCAGAAAATGAATTCTATATAAAAGACTGATACTAACAAGGAAAGTGGAAGAACACACACAAGATATGACATAGGGAAAAGTGAATGATGTAAATTTCTAAACTGAAAGAAATGTACATATTAAATAGAACCCCCAGGAAGGGTAAAGAAGAAGAAGATGCTGAACATTCAGTAATACATTTCATTAATAAGCCACAAAATGGAATATAATGCAATAAGCACCTAAATTATACACCTAATTGATATAAAAAATGCATTTTACTCACATCATTACTTTCGAGTAAGAGGGTAATTTAATGGGGGAAAAATGCATTTTAATAGGACATTATTTTAGTAATTAGGAGCATTCGTTTTGGGATAGATAGAGTAAGAGATAGGATTCTGATACATTTCTGAGTTGTTTATCCTATTTCACTCAAACAGATTTACAGAATGAAACAAACTAAAAGAAAAGAAAAGAAAAAATAACAGAGTAAAAATCATTTTATTGCTTTCTTAAATGTATTGAGTTTCACCGTTAGACAATGCACCTCAACAAAATCCTACTCTTTGCACAAAGCTTAAGCAGAATGTGGGCTTAAAGCTGACAAGATATAATTAAGTCCGTTTATACCAAGCTGAAATTGCTCAACTCAAGTCCTCGCCAAGAGCAAATGCTTTTTGAAATCTTTAAACACATGTTTTTATTCATATTTTACTTGATCTTCATAGGTTGAGGGAGTACAGGTGCAATAGTAAGTAGATCCTTATTAAGCAAAATAACCAATTGTTCATAAAACATATGAAAGGAAATGCCAGGATCATGAAAGATCTAAAACTAACAAAAATCAGATACGTGATGTGGAGATAATATCATCAGCTAGCAACTTTGAGGTAATTCAGTAAATACGTATATTCAGAAACATCTGTAACCATGAAGGATTACCTAATGTGTCAACAACATATATATTTGTTCCAGGGGTGAGTTCATGACTACGAGATCGCAACGCGACACTAACTCCTTCGTCTTGCAATTTCTGCATTATTAGAAGAAAGCGCATCACTAATTTACTGTCAGTAAAAACATTGAAAAGACAATACAGCGTCAGTCCAGTTTTAATTATCTAGTTTACTACATTGTCTGAACTTTTGCTGATTTATATAATTAATTCTTTGATAATTTTGGTAAAATAAAATATTCAAATTTAATATTTGATTAGTTTGTTTTATACTAATAAAATAATAATAATAATAATAATAATAATAATAATAATAATAATAATAATAATAATGACCCCAACACAAATTAAGTACTGCAATCTATCATACAAAATAGGAAATAAAATCAAAGCTATCAAATAAATTTCGCGCAGATCAACCTACTCTATTATGAGGGTTGTTTATATAAATATACAATGCTAAACAATTACTGTTCTTACTCAGACAATGCCTTTTGTAGAGCCTTTAGATGGATTATAATATACATACCCACATAATTGATGAACCGCATAACATGGTTATTGAATCGCATATCGTTTTCCCCTTGTATTCGTATCATGAATCGTAAGATACATAACTCAATTGTTAGGACTTAGGAGTAACATAAAACATAACATATAGTAACATCACAAACATGTCAAAACCATGATTTTAGGTTATTAGGGTTTGAAGTTTGGGATTTTACAATAAAGAATTTGAAGAAAATCAAGTGAAGGAGGGTCGGGCTTGCTTAGGACTTAAGGTGCGCAGAAATGACGAGTGATTCTGCTAATCATGTCTCTTTTTTTACTTTTTGAAAAACAATTGGAGTTTCCCAATCTTACCCAGTTTACCTAGTAAGAATTTGTATCATATGAATTGGGTATATAGTGTAAGATATGTAATGTATCGTGCACAATTCTTAAGACATGTATCGTATCGGTAAGATACAGGAGACTACAAGATAAGACTTGCGATTCGTATCGTGTAGCCTCCGTATTGTGTCGTGACGCATGTACCATATCGTGAATCGTAAGATACTGATAAGTTGATAACTATGTCGTATTCCTACTATTACTAAAATCATCATTATAAAAACTAGTGTTATTGTTGTTATTATTTCTTCTTAGACTTAGCAAGGACTTCAAAATTTATTAGGAAACTGATAATGTAAGGATCAGATCAGTGGACTCTATAAATGAAATCATAATCCTATAGCAATTGGAAGCTCTACGGTCGACATCTCGGTTTTGGTGCCAGCAGAATAGACGATAAGTCACCTGAATTTAAAGGAAGTCTAAAGGTACACGGATATGAAAGGTAACCAGTGTTAGACAATTGCATGAAACTTACACTTCATGCATGCAATAAATTTCACTGATTAATTCATACAAGACCAATAAGCACAAAGCTTGATTGTGCTACCAAATTTGCATTATTTTATAACACATATACATCTATTTAATAATATGTCAGCTTGAAGCTCAAAGAAGTAAACTAGCTTATTCAAGAAAATCATACCAGAGCAATTTCTTGACCTAGGTGCGGTTTCCGTGGAACAATAATTGTGACTATGTCTGGATGCTTCTGTTTTAGCATGTTGTGAGCTCTTATGAACACTGAAAATAGTTTTATGACATATAGTTAACAAGACGGGCTATTTTACCTTGGGCTAATCCAAACAAAATCTTGTCAAGACTCATCATAGACTGTCATGCTCTTGATTAGCTCTTATATTTTCTACTTGAACACGTCTACAGTTCACACAAAGACATATATGAAGATTGAGTTCAGCAAGAGCCAAGAGGTAGGTAAATGTGAATAGCAGTACCATTACCACAATTAAACTGGGATAAGTTTAGTAAAGTGTAAAAGCACACTGCCAAATCATATTAATCTGGTAAATAAAGTTACGAATGGCATGATTGTCCCCCCCCCCCCCCCCCGGTAGGGAATATACATTCTACTTTAGAGCATAAAAAAGGGGGGGGTGGGGGATCTAGAAAATACTCAACAAAATGATTTACCATTTTCTAGTGAACCCCCCTACACTAGTAACAGTTTCCTACAATTTTGTAAATGATTCGTATAAATTTGATAAAAGGGAGAAAGAAAACTAAACCAAGACTGACTAATGTCATTTGGATTCCGGAGAATCTTAAGAGGACATCAGATCATGCCAATAGCATCATATTACAAGTAAAGACCGCAAAGTTACTTGCTAATGTGTAACCACTTACATTCCTCTTCGCCCTTATGTATGGAAGAAGCCATCCATACTATTCTATGGAAAAGATTTGCCTGAAACTCTTCCAGACTTTTCTTATCTCCTTCAGAAATGTCAAAATCCTCTGTTGCTGAAAACAAACCAACAAAAATTGCATACCTATTAGTTAATTTTATTCTCATACATCAAATGTGTGGTTAACGATGAAATGTGTAATAGCAAAGACTTAATTGGCCTACTTAAGAAAAAAATAAAGAATAGATGTTACTAAAAGGAACTGAATTAAGTTATTAAAGAAAAACTAACCAGTCACAGGGTTGTAGATCAGTTAAGGTAAACAGAAGCAATGTGCTAAATTTAAGAATATTTTCCAAAATTTTACATTTTTCTTCTAAAGATATAGACCAACTCTAAAAGATGACCGTACCACATTTGAGGTCCCCAGGATAGCGTATGGAAATTGGTGGAGCTTGCAAAAGCTGGAAGTGAATTCCTTGGACCGTGCTCTTTGACATCAAAGAGAATGAAGCCAATAAGAAAAATAACAAGTACTTAAAACATTGCAAGGCAAAATACAGAAACATACCAATGGGAGAATAAGTGAAAATTTTGATAGCATCAACGCGACCAATGGCAGAAAAACTGGTTTAGACCAACTTTGAAATGATTTTGCAGACATCCTACCATTGAGCAAGACCAATGCAATCTAAAAAGAGAAAAGCTGAGATTAAATACAAGTTAATGGTGAAATTACATAGTAGAATACCTATACGAGATAAATGAAATGCTGCAATTCCTAAAGCAGTAAGAAATTAGAGAAAATAATTGCTCAATAGAAATTTTAGCAAGTTCTTCATAACCAATGGCAATGGCAATGGCATATAAAAAATTGTTATAGAACAATAAAATAGCTTGAATTCATATTTTCTTTCTCCAGAGGCTAGCATTTATGAGAGTGGCTAAAAGAAAGACATAAGGCTAATAAGCTCAAACACTGGTGCTAGGGATAACATATATCTATGGTAGAACTCAAAAGGTAGTCTCCCTTATAAAAAATTGTCTAGGATTTCACCTCAAGAGGTTTTATGTAAAGACCTTGATCCACTTCTGGCCTTGTCAACATTGTTGGGCTCTAGTCCACTGGGCCAAAATGCTTAAGCCCATATTGACAAGTAGAAGTAGGTCAAGTCTTTATTATTAATCATTCAAACAATTCATCCACAATCAATGTGGGATTGGGGTGTTACTTTCTCCCCAACTCAAATACTCGACGTCCTCTTCGAGTCCAGATCAATAGCCCAAGACCGCCCCCATGGATAACACCACGAAGTCGTCTCTGATACCATTTTTAAAGACCTTGATCCACTTCTGGCCTTGTCAACATTGTTGAACTCTATCCACTAGGCCAAAATGCTTAAGCCCATATTGACAAGTAGAAGTACGTCAAGTCTTTATTAACCATTCAAACAATTCATCCACAATCAATGTGGGATTAGGGTGTAACAATCTCCCCAACTCAAATACTCGACGTCCTCGTCGAGTCCAGATCAATAGCCCAAGACCGCCCCCATGGATACCACCACGAAGTCGGCTCTGATACCATTTGTAAAGACCTTGATCCACTTCTGGCCTTGTCAGCCTTGTTGGGCTCTAGTCCACTAGCCCAAAATGCTTAAGCCCATATTGACAAGTAGAAGTAGGTCAAGTCTTTATTAACTATTCAAACACTTCATCCACAATCAATGTGGGATTGGGGTGTTACATTCTAAATCAAATTCTAGCTACTCAAACTTCAAAGAGAACATAAATTTTATCTAGTCTGCTAATCGATCAAAACAAGGTTGCTCGAGTGCTGAGAATCATACTTAATCATGAACTTAAACCAACATCAAATTTCATGCTAAGTTTTCTAAAAAAAAAGACTAAATAAGAGATTAATATCATTTAGAAATAATACTAGCTAATAATAAATGAGATATGAGAAGGAACAGCTTACACCATTTCTTGCAGCACCCATAACGAGATTTGGCCACAGCTCACTTTCCATTAGCATGACAGCATTTGGCCTCCAATAGTGAAGGAAAGCATCCACAACAGCAGGTATGTCAAGTGGAGCAAACTGGTTCATAATACAGTTAATATCAGAGGAAACTTCCTTCATATTAACATTAATATAGGAAAGGATCAAGAAGAAAATCCTAGAAAAATCAATTTACAAAAAAACTCGTAAGACTTTAATACTGAAGGAAGTATGCCACTATGGCATTAGATAAGAACAAAGATGATACTCAAATAAATTGTGTTTGTATCTCGACAAAAACTTTTGAATTCAGGGCAGGAAATCTTTTCATGTAGAGAGCACGATATTCTCTAATAAGTTTTAAAGGAACCAAAGATGCTGAAATATACGACCTAAAGTACCTGATATATGACATTACTAGGAAGTTTGTTCTTTATTACTTCACTGCAAAAGAAATGGAAAAAGTACACAAAAACGGAAAGCAGCCTTTAAATGTCAATTTCCAAAGTCAATTGGGAAGAGAAAAGTAGGGAAACAACTGTAAATAAATGTTTTTTACCGGAAGAATACTGTATTGGCTCAATAAAAGGGACACCAATTTATATCAAATTTATCAACATGACTCCACAAGATGTAGAGTTAATAGAAGTAACTTCTAAACAAGACAAATGAATCACGAAGCCAGATTTCAGGTTTTTAACAATATACTTATTCAAATGACTTACCCTGAAATATTAAGCTTATTCAACTTAAATAGCCCTAATATCAGTCTAAAATATTGAGCCCATGGATTGGTCACTGAATCACTGAGAAGTGGACCCTAAAACATCATACTATTATTCTCAGATAGTGGACACCAGGGAGCAGCAACAACAGATTTATGTTACCCAATTGACTGCTCAATACATAACAAAAACATAAACATCAAGGAGCAGGAGAA
Organism: Penstemon barbatus; assembly: GCA_003313485.2. NCBI lineage: Eukaryota > Viridiplantae > Streptophyta > Magnoliopsida > Lamiales > Plantaginaceae > Penstemon > Penstemon barbatus. The sequence goes on along the minus strand of CM064882.1, from coordinate 4,308,043 downwards.
GATTACAGACTTCACGTATTGTGGATAATTTAAATTGGTCTCAAGAGCAAAATACATTCAAAGATTAAATCATCAAACACAGCTTTTAAATTTCATGCACCAATAATATGAAGAATGACAGAAAACTAGGTGGCGCTGGCTAAATGTATCAACTAAAGGTCATCATGCATTTATGGCTCCCACTAACCCCACAATTGAAATGCAAGAAAAAACAATCATGAAAAACTGAAAGTATATCCATCCTTTACTATCCGGTTCATTTTCATAAGCTAGTGTATTTTTTGGCTTCTATTATGGGACATGGATATTATCCCTTCTACATGTCACTTTCTTGATTCAAGAATTCCAATTGAGTGAATCCCTACAACCGCACATCTTTATTCTCACAAATCCCAGGTCTACATGTCCATAGATAAAACACTTTCTGGAGAACTCCTAACAAACACCATTCAGTACCACAATTAACTGAGAATAATGAATGGCAAATCCCTCCAACATGAAAAACATAAAACACAAATTAATTGGATATACGTGCTAGATATTTAATAATGAGCTGATGCCAATTTACCCCTCTGTGATACGCATAATGTTCAATTTACCCCCTTATGATTTGAAAGAGCACTTTACCCCCACCTTTGAAAGTTTTAAAGAAGCAATTACCTCCTTCAGCCGGAGAGTGTAACTCACTTGCCGAAACCGAGAGTCGGCATGAAAAGTGTTATTGTAACATGGGGGAGGGGGGGGGGGTAAATTGCCACATTTATCATAACACTGCCGGGGGAAATTGTCACATTATCATAATGAGGAAATAAAGTGCCACCTATAAAAAATTTTGGGAGGCGGCGTGAAACTTTTATAAGATTGCAGGGGGTAAAATGCAATTTTTCATACCACGGGTAGGTAAAATTAACGTTATCACAGGGGGTGAATTGCTATTAACTCATTTCATAATTAGTCACAATTCCATCACAAGATTTTTCTTCAATATCAAAACTTATCGTAAGACACAGTCCATGCTAGCAAAAAAAAAGCAATAAACATGAAGATTCAAGTTCAAATGAAATCAAAATCATAATTATCGCAGTGAAGCTTAGGGCTTACAATGCCGACGTTGTCGTAGTCGTCATCAAAACAGTTACATCCGGCCTCTTCTCCAAACAGCACTTTATCAAAGGAATGGTCGCTAATCCTTCACCTGTTCAGTATTCAGGACATACAAGCAAACTACTTTTCAATCACTAATTAATTGAAAAAAAAAAAAAAAAAAAAAAAAGATCGTCGATGGCAAAAATTGAAAAGTTAAATTACCTAATGAGACGGCATGAAACCAAATAAGGTGGCCCGTTGGGCGGTGAGCGGAGGGTCGACCGAGGCGTTCGCCCCACCGAAAAGGGTGTTCGCGGCCGCGAAATTTGCGCCACCGCAGATGAAGGCGTATTAACGGCGATAATCCGTAGGTTAGGGCTCTGTAGATTTTGTACACTACTTCGCCGCTGTTACTCGCCATTAATAACCTGATTTATTCTTCTTCTCTTTGCTTTCTAATGAACAGTTTAATAACTGGAAGCCTGGAACTGGGAAGAGTGAGTCACCGGGATAGGCACGGGGGTTGAATACCGGGAAAAACCTCTCAAAAAAAAAAACCGGGAACAATTAGATTAAATATATATGGAAATATTTATTTAAAAAAAGGAATAGTTAAGGAAAAAATTATAAATTATTGAACGAAATATTTGGATTTTACCTTTTAGGGCAGGAAATATATTTGTTGTTGTTTTAAAAAAAATAAAAATAAAAAGGTAAATACTCAAATTAATAATTTGAGGTTTAGTGTAATTATATTAATAATCTTCTATGTTTAAGTATTGCATTCACTCATTTCTTTCATCAATTTCACCCATTTTTTCAAATCAAAGTTTTTTTATGATATTGACATGTACCATCATAAATTATCGCCATAAAGAGGGTTTTTGTGATGGATCTACTATCCATGGACAATTTTCATAATTTTTCAAACATAAAGAATAGTCAATATAATTACGCAAAACTTAAAATAGTTGAGTAACTCTCCCAACGAAGAATTACCATACCAAACGGATACTGCTTGAAGCTTGCATAAGTTATTGGTTCTTTCTAAATTAGTTTGGAGTTTACATATAAAATAAAATCTTTAGCGGAGTAAATTTTATTTATTAGTATATGAATTGCGAATTTTATTGGTTTTGAGTTTTCTAACGTACTTGAATTGCTAGTTTCTAAAATTTAAAATTCGATATGTAAATGTAATTGTGACCTTGACCAATGAATAAGACTTTTCACTTTAGAGATCCAAAAACGAACCTTTATTTTTAAAATAGTGTATCTACAGATGATAAGAGAGTTTTTTTTTTTTTTTTTTTTTCTGGGCTTTCCTTTTAACAGTTATTCATTCATATTATGTGGCCATAATTCTAATACGGGCCTTTAATTTTTGGCAATTGGAAGAGTTGGATTAATTCAAAGAAGCACCGCGGAGAAATGGCTAAAACAAAAGGTCTAAAGACGCTTAATTAAGTAGGATCATTTTTCAGTTTTTGGGCCTTGGCGGTAACAAGTTAAAAAAAGTTAAAAGTCCCAAGGCCTCCAATTAGGATAATAAATAAATCTATTAAAAAAAGGCAATATTCCTCATTTTTCGTGAAACTATTTTGTACATATGTTGCATTGAACAAGGCACACAAAAGATCATATTAATCTCTAAATTAATTTAAGGAGTAACTGCCTCCAATTCTTCATGTATTAGTTATGCAAAAATTAGATTTAATAAATCATCATATTCTTATGTTGCGCCATGTTAATTGTGATGCACGAGATATTCTCTTGAATAACTGCCACTCAGAAAATTCTTTACAGCCAACCTTCAGATCAGGAACCCAAAAAATGCTTTAATCATTTATTCAATTTTTTTAATGCAGGACTCATACTTGTTTTTGTCATTTTTGTGGTTTTGCTGGTTGTTTTATCTAAATTATATGAAACAAGAAGTCATGTCATGCTGCATTATTTATTTTTGTATTAACTTTCGACCCTTCACATTTGAATGTTGGAATTTTATGGACTATTGTTATTTTACAATGACTTGATAGAATTAGTTACTTGATTCATTAAGTGATAACATTTTAGGTTTATATGTGATCACTTCCTATAGTCCAATATCTCTTAAGTTAATGTGATTGACAATCAGTGTAGACACATTGTTTGACCTAATTTTATAATGGGTTATTTAGGTCAAGTCTTGTCTATATATAAAGAGGCTAGATCTCTTCTCCTATCAAAAACTATTATGGTAAGGCTTGGCAAATGGTGGGTCGGGCTGGGTTCGGGTCGGGTCGGGTCGAAACAGGTCGGATCATTACTGGGTCTGTGTCGGCCCTTTAATCCTTATCTTTTTTTTTTTCCTTCAAAAATCCACAAAAAATTGTTGTAACATGGGTTGAAAAATGAGAGTAATTGGTGCCAAGATTTGAAAGAATAAAGTTAACATGCAAATTATGAAACATTAATTATATGATTTGAAAATATAATTTTTATTATTCTCTTATATCTAAGAAATATAAAGGAATAGAAATATGAAAAATATATTGCGTAAAAATAAATAAAAACACCATTTCGAAAGTCGATACTAATATTTTATTAGTAAAAAGTGGCCATGAAATTGGTATAGAAAAGACCAACGATTTTAAGATATTTTAATAATTTAATTTTTTCTCTTCGAAATAATGGGTTAGTAATTACAAAATAATAAAAGTTGGGTATAGGCCTTCAATTTTATGATAGCAAATAAGATATAATATGATTTTCTTTTTGGAATTAAAGATAGTAGTAAAGTTGCTTTTAAATACCAACAGGTGATTGGTCTAGTGGAAGGGACTAGTCACTACAAAGTAGCGGACTCAGGTTCGAATCCCTGTTGGGAGAGGTACCCACTTAATGTGCCCGACCCGCCTCGAAAGGGATTAAAAACCCTTGGTAAACCAAAAAAAAAAGTTGCTTTTAAATTGGGCCCAATACTTTATTTTCTTTTGTTTTTACAAGACCCATTAACAGACCCACTAGGAGACCTATTAAAGACCCATTAATTATAAAGCTGACCCATGACTAACCCAACCCAACAAACATAAAAATTAATGGGTTGGGAGCCCGTCCAGACCCATTTTGCCATGCCTCTCACAGGTACGCTAACCCATTGTGGTTGTCAGTTTAGTACACTAAGGACTAAAGAAAAGAAGACTTTGGTCATCTTGATCTTGATACCACAAAATCATTCATTATGGACTGATCAAGTATACTTTTATGTATAGTACGTGTTTATATATTGTACATAAGATGTCATAAATTCATCTGTAGCGGATTCAAATTTTCCTACATTAAAGTTATTTAATAATGTAGCTTTTTAATTCTTCCATTTCCTCATTATTAATTAGTCATTACATTCATTATCAAAATCACTTTTTATTTTTTCTCTGGATCAATCCCACAAAACTTCCTTGTAAAATTTATGAGCGAGAGAAGGCGTGTTGAGAATGACTAGCAAGTAAAACGAGGATTGTTATTCTATTATTCCATCAACCTTATGATAATAACTTGTGGTAGACATAGGGACAGCAAAATATTCAATGAGCCGGCCATACTAGGTTGTTGCGTAAATTAATTTCTCAAGGCAGTTGAATTTATGGCCGCATGCAATAATTTAGTAAATACTGTAATAAAGAAATCAGGCCCGTCATATAAGAAATGCCCCCAACCACTAAATGCCGGTAGTGATGTCCTCGCCAGAACTAAAAACAAGAGATACTAAGACGGCAAATATGCCAACAGTTCAGCTGATTCTGATTAGGTGATCAAAAGAGCATCTATGACTTTATATGGATCAATGTTGGTTCAGATTCAAAAATAGATTTGGATTTTTCAGCAAAACCTTAAAAAAAAAATTGACACTGTAAGTTTTGTTGACTTGAAAAAATTGAGATACAACTTGGATTAAATTAAATTTGTAAGCATTTTTTAGCTTTGTAGGAGAAGTATGTAGTAAACGATAAATCATGATTTTTATTTATTAAAAATTTGTAATATAAAATATTAATGATTTTTATAAGTTCATAATTTTATTAGGTATGGGAAGGATAAATAAAGACTTAAACCGGATTGGACTTGACAATGAATGAGACTAGATCCAAATAAATTTGGTCTTATTCTCGACGGGGTAGACCTCCGCGAATTCCGACCCTTTGTATCTCTATTAAATTTCACATTTTAATATCATATCTATTATTACTTGCATTGCCAATCAAATTAATTTCATCGATCTTACCATATTTTTTATGTCACCCTTATTCACAAATCAACAAACATCGCAAAATTTATATAATAATTAACATCCATGTACTCATCTCAATGAACTTATACATCTGATACAATACTTTCATCGTCCACACATTTTTTAACAACACACTTATCAGTAAATTACGTGTGCATTCTAAAATAGGATCTGATTGATTAGTTTTTAATTAGAGCCAACTTTTGCAAAAAAGGATAGCTTTTTTTGTATATATAATAATTAAAGGATAGATTTCCTGTCAATAAGATTCCATAAAACATTGACTCGAGACAAATTATTTCTTAAATAAACGGCCATTAACAAATAATATTCTTTTATCAAATAAAAGAACAATAAACAAATTGCTGGTTGGCCATTATCTTTATATAAATGGGTAGTACAGCTATAACCTATAATTGTGGATTATTAAGAGTTGAAAAGATCAATATATTCAAACCATGGATAAAGCCTGGATATTTTTTGTATGGTGCATTGCCATTTTTGCCCCAGTCCTGATTCTCCTACGCCGACGGAAGCCCTTAACCACCCGGCTTCCGCCTGGTCCACGGGGATGGCCCGTATTCGGGAACATGTTCCACCTTGGTTCCATGCCACACAGAACTATAGCCAACCTAAAGAAAGACTACGGTCCTGTCGTTTGGCTAAAAATCGGGTCCATGAACACCATGTCAGTCCTCACCGCCAAATCTGCAGGCGAGCTATTCAAGAACCACGACTCAAACTTCGCGGAACGCAAGATAACGGAGGTTATGAAAGTTCACGGCTTTCACAAGGCGGCTATATCGCTAGCTCCCTACGGATCATACTGGCGAGTGATGAAAAGGATCATGACAGTGGAGATGGTAGTTCAGAAGAGGATCAATGAAACCGAGCCCATCAGGCGTCGGTGCATTGAAAACATGGTTGAATGGATACAAGACGAGGGTGTCATAAACGGGAAGGTTGAGGTGGCTAGATTTGTATTCTTGGCATCGTTTAACATGTTGGGCAACCTCATGCTTTCACGTGATTTGGTGACACCGAAGTCAGTGGAGGGGTCAGAGTTCTTTGCGGCTATGCTCGAGTTTATGGAGTGGTCGGGGCACCCAAACGTAGTTGATTTGTTTCCATGGCTTAAACGGTTGGATCCTCAAGGTCTCAGTAAAAAAATGGAAGAGGGGATGGGGAGGACACTAAAAGTTGTTGCTGAATTTGTAGCGGAACGGATCAAGGAACGGGAATTGCACGGCGTGCAAAAAAAGGACTTTCTTGAGGTGTTGCTTGAAGGAAATGATGGGAAGGATGATTCAGAGAAATTTTCAGAACATGACCTCAATATAGTAATTATGGTAAGAAACTATCTCACTTCTTCATGACAGATGAACAATCTGTAGAATCGATTTCGTATATAACCTTTAGCATAATGACAAACTGTCGATTTCGTATATAAATTTTAACACAATAGCAGTCACTCGACCTTACAATTGATAACAGAGTCAAGATCACAAAGTCGAATTGTTAACATATGTATGATATCAATTGCTCTCGTGGTAAGAGACCCGGTTCGTGGGCCTACAAAGTCGAATTGTGGCACTCGATTATTGTGCAGGTCAAAGATTTGAGCTACACCGTTGCTATAACTATTGTTACAAAATCAATTTTCTTATTTCCCTTTTTATGATAAATTTGATTGAAAATGATTGCAGGAGGTGTTTTTAGCGGGTTCGGAGACGACGAGCGGCAGCACGGAATGGGCTATGGTAGAGCTCCTCAGCAACCCAGATATAATGGCCAAGGCAAAAGACGAGCTAGCCCGGGTCATAGGAAAGGGCAACAAATTCGAAGAGAGGTACATCGATAAATTGCCATACTTGCAGGCTGTAATGAAAGAAACTCTTAGACTACATCCTCCGATTCCATTCTTAGTACCCCGAAAAGCAATGCAAGAAACTACTTTCATGGGGTATCGAATCCCAAAAGACACTCAATTGTTCGTGAACGCTTGGGCGATTGGGAGGGACCCGGAATGTTACGAGGACCCATTGTTGTTTAAACCCGAGAGGTTTTTAGGCTCGAATATTGATTACAAAGGACAGAATTATGAGTTGATTCCTTTTGGTGCTGGCCGGAGAATTTGCGCCGGAATTCCTTTAGCTCATCGAATGCTTCACTTGGTATTGGGGTCGTTGTTGCATGAGTTCGACTGGGAAGTTGATGAGATTGGTCGGAATGGTATTAAGGATGACAGAGAGAGAATGGGAGTGACGGTTAGGAAATTGGTGCCGCTGCAAGCGATGCCTCGAAGGTGTTCGACGTAATGTCTAAACCAAAAATAATGAATTACTTCAGTTTTTTTCTTTTTATTTTCTGAGTATCTTTTAGTTTAAAGTTTAATTATATAGTAATTGATTCCTGGGTGTAACAGAAACTTGAGAATGATTGATGTGTGTGTTATAATTTTATTTGCAGACTAATAAGATACTTTTTTACATTTTATAATCCTTTAGGGCCTGTTTGTTTGGCGTTTTCCAAAAAATTTTCGTGTTTGGGAAATGTCAAACAAACATGTTTTCTATTTTCTGAAATAAATTTTTTATCTCTCAATTTTCTAAAATTACTTTCTCAATACTCTAACAAACAACAATTTTCTTATCTGTAAACAAAACTTATACAAATTCTACTCTGATTTGACATAAATTTATCTCACAACAAATATGATTTGACATAAAGTCTTACACAACTTACACATACAACCTAATTCTTCCAAAAAAAACTTACATCTACTTTATTTCCCAAACCACTCTCCCAAAACCCAAACAAACTACATTACGCAAATCGAGATTATTTCACAAACCTCCACTACTCTCCCAAACTACTTTTCCAAACACCAAACAAACAAACCCTTAGCCTTCATTCATATTTCTCTCACCAATCCAAAATTGTTTATGCTTTTTTCTTCTTTTTTGTTCATCAAATTATCTCATAACACCTTTTCGAGTTAGACTATAAGGGTATTTGTCATTTTAAAATAAAGAATAATTATCTCATAACACTTTTTAGTTTATCATCTTGAAAAATTTGCAAGAAATTCTTGTGAATGTCCTGGTCGGCCAAGCTTATACATACAAAAATTACAATAATAAAATTATGATGGTTCTATGACCCGAATTTCTCAAATTCCACAAATCCGCTGAAAGTTGATCCATGTGACATATTAATCCGCTGAAATCAGTCTTGAGTCACTGAGGAAGATCGAGATAGAAGAATGTCCGCTTTTGACGAAGAGATGCAAGAAACCTAAAGACTGGCAAAAAGTATCTCATATCTCCGAAATATATACGTTGATGAGAATATTATACAGTCGATCTTTAGACCTACCTTTAACTACACCGATCAACTTTTACTAACTTCTTCTCCACATAGACAAGAGAGAGGTTTCAGCCAATTTGGTGTTTGTGGCTTTATGAAGTGAGATAGTAGATAGTGTGAATTCCAAGTGGAATTAAGCAAAAGAAATTGTGATACTAAATAGAATCCTTCTTAAAAAACAATTTCATTTCATGTTTATATTGAGACCAAGTTCATAATAAACCTTGATGGATTCAAATTCTGTTTTTATTGATGATTTTTCCATGCATCTTATTACAGCTTAAGTGTTCGTAATTGTGCTTAATTATTATAATGATTCTCAATTTTCCGATGAGGTCGCAACTCGGTAACGAAAACTCTAGTCTCTAGACAAAGAAGTTTTAAGTGACGCTTATGGTCAATATAATCAGCAGAGTATTTGTAGCATAAAATTTTCCTTATGTAATATTGCCATCAATGATTTGAAATTTCATATTGTGCATTTGTTCTTCAGCCCATATATAATTTATATTGGAAGGCTTGCCGATTAAGTTGTACTGAACAATAATTAAGAAGACCACCGTATCAAATGAAACTGCTTATGAATGGCCATAAGTTTTGTTTGGATTTTCAAGATAAATTTTAAGAGTTCAAAATATTATTAATTAATAAGTTATATTAGCGTAACACAACAAACCAAATTGGGGATGTAGCTCAGATGGTAGAGCGCTCGCTTAGCATGCGAGAGGTACGGGGATCGATACCCCGCATCTCCATTTTCATTATTTTAGCTCTTCGTATTTGGGCTTCCAAAGGTTTGCATAAGCCCAAGGTTTAGCATTCAAAAGTTGAACTATTCTCTCTTTTTAATTAAAAGTTATTAGCTTCTTGTTCTGGGCCTCAATCTGTGCTTATTTTGATCAATTTTCAGAGGATAACTCTGAAGTTGTCACTTTTTTCTTTTTTTTTTTGAGAATGTCACTTTGAGTTTCTTTTAAAAAAAAGTCTTTTAACTCACACATTTCAATTTTAATTAATTTTCAAAGGGTAAACACGTCACTCAGGGGATTTTGTGCAATATAAAAAAACTTTTAGAGGGTTAAGTGCAGAAAATTTTAAAATATCCAAATATGACTCCCAATGTGAAAAAATAAAAAATAATAAAAAATATTTAGTTATATTTTTGTACGAATATTCAAATTTAGAAGTTTTTTAAACGAAATTTTCATTAGTCCTATTTATTTATTTACAAATACATTATCTCTATACTCAAGATGTTTTAATCAAATCAAAGAAATTTGAAAGTAAAACAATTATAATAAAAAATATGTTATAAGACTAAAATTAGATTACGATGTGATTATCAAGGTAAGGAATTATATAAAAATGTGCTTTGAAATGTTAATATTCTAATAACTTATATTAATAATATTTTATGCACTTAGCCCCTCAAAAAATTAAAATTATTGTACTAAACCCCAAATTTACATTTCTACTCCTTGAGATCCAATAAAATATTGACCAGGGGGCAAATTACACTCACTTATTATCTTATAGGGGGTACTGTCATGTTTCTTCAATCATAGGAGGGAAAGTGCGGAAATGAAACTTTTCTGAGGGTTGATGTATAAAAATCCCTAAAAATAATTTTGTTATAATTAAACTAGCTCTGCATCAAATAATTAATGAGTTAAACATGCTGAAAGGGAGGAGTGCGTGTTTTTATACTCGAAGTAACGCAGAAAATCTTCATCAAATTTCATTGTTCTTTTATTATGATATAACCTTTTTCCTTCACCTTTTTTATGTAGGCCAGCAGCCAGCTCAAAGTTAAAATATATTCAGCACTAGCTAAATCACTTAGTATTTTAATTTTTTTTAATTTACACCGATTTCAATTCAATTTTTTATATATATATGTGTAAAGTGGAGATTATATTCTCCACTTTAAATCAAACTTGGGACTTTCTTTTTGTTAAAATTCTATAAATTTTGCTTTCCTTTTTTTTTAATGAAATAATGAATACGTCATTACACTAATTATTTTGTCAATAAATTAATTAATCTATGTGAATCTATTCGGCTACTGATTGATAACAAAGTATAAAGAAAAATCAATTGCAAAACTAGGGAATATTAATCGAACCTAGAAAAATCAATTGTAAAACTAGAGAATATTAGTCGAACCTACACCCTCTTGATTATGTATGAGATTTTTACTTCCTTTTCAATACATTAAATTCAATATTTGTTTTTATTTCCCTTATGTTTTACACTGGACCATTTGGACCCGGTGTCAAAAACCACGTGTCTCATTTGGACCATATAACATAATTGAAATGTTCATTGTCATATTCTATCAAAAGGAAAAAAGAAAAGTTTATTGTCATATTCGATCACAAAGAAAATAAAATTACATTTCCGTTAGGCTAAGGTTAACAAAATAGGGCCAACCATGAAGAATTGTTGCGCAGTGACGTGATTAAAAGTTTAATTTTTTTCATCAATGATTGCAATTTTAGTGGGCTTATGCCAATATACCTCCTTCTTACGTATATGTTCAATTTAGCCTATATGATTTGAAAAAAAATACTTTACCCCTTGCGAAATTTTTAAAGGAACAACTTACCCCATTCAATATAAGAGTATTACTCACTCGTCGAAATTGAAAATGTGCGTAAAATGTATTCTTGTAACATATGTAGGGAAAGTGCCACATATAACACTGGAGATAAGATATCATATTTATTATAGTACAGGTGTAAAATCACATTTATCATAATATAAGGAGATAAAGTGACACATATTACAGATGTAGTTTTATCAATTCATATTTTTCTTTTAAGTTAAGAAATGGCAGAGAGACATTGTGAAATTTTTATAAGTTTATAGGGGGATAAAATATCATTTTCCATTTTTAGTAAATAAAGGTCGTTCATATGAAAAATAAAAAATAAGATAAAGTAAAATAAAAGTCGATTAAGACGTCCAATGTACTCAAATCAAGATTTGTGATCACTAATTCCATGTTCTTAAACTGGTCAATAAACCTTATTTGTCTCTTATTTGTCTCAAGAAACTGAACTGTACGTGTCGGCAATAATTGGGTCATTCTCAAAGGAATCAAATTATCTCCACTTCAGCAGTATTTTTTAATTATAATACATGTTATCACGCACGAGTTCCATTACATCCAAACTGGAATTAATTTGTTTCATAAGTACCATTGGAAATCTCTATTTGAAACTAGTAAATATATAGTAGTGAAATATTTTCACTTTTATCATGACTTTACGAAATAGTGCCTTAAAGCTAGCATTTTGAAGTGAAATTATATTAATTTCAATTATATGAGTACTTCTAGATTCCAAATTACATATCTTGTAACTCGAATTAATATTATTACATATTTTCTTCGTCCCATTTTTTTTAATTCATTGATAAAGTTGATCAATCAACTTGATTACATTTATATTTATAAAAATTATAATAAATAATTTGTTTAATATCTTTCACTAATAAATTGATAATATTGACATTATATATATTAAAATTTAAAAAGTTTAATAACAATGTAAAAGTTTAATATAATAAATCACTTAAAAAATTAAAAAATTTGATCGAATACTGTAATTAATGGAGTGAAAATAATGGGACGATAGTGATTATGTGGTTGGTGAAAGACAAACAAATTAGAAATCGCTATCTTAAGACCTATAACTATTACTATCTATCAATTTTAGTAATGAACATATATATATAATATTAGATGTATATATATGGTGCAGATGCTGTTGATCTTTCTATCCACCGACGCCCCACCCGATAGACCTATTATTATTTGAGTGAAACATAAAAATACCCTCTATGTTTTGTCTAACTTCTTAAAAAAAATTATGTTATTTTAATTTTCAAATTTTCTTTTAGTTACCACACTCGACCAAAGTATAATTTAACTTTTAACTTTTAATTTTTGACGAAATGATAAAATTACCCTTCTGTATTGGTTTTATTTATTTATTTAATTATTTTGAAAATCCAACTATATATATTACTTGGATCGATTGTGGTCATTAAAGTCAAACATTGGGGAATTTTTTGGAGTTAAAATAACACAAGAGGATTTTTTGGGAGTTAAATAAAGCATAGGGAATATTTTTGTCTTTCGCTGTCAAGGGTAAAATTGTCATATCAAAAGCAAAATGTGAACAAATACTTGCAATATTCGTGTTTGAATCACAATCCCTTTTCTGTGGATGTATTTGATACTGACTTGAAAGCACAAAGGGAATTTTTTAGAGTTAAAATAACTCTGCGATTTTTTGAGATTTAGACAAAATATGTGGAGTGTTTTTATCTTTTACTCATTATTATTTGATATCAAATTTGTTTAGTTGTCAAATATTTTTTGAGAAGTGGACTACAGAAGAAGCTTTTTGAGGTTAGATATTGAATTGGACGTACAGCCAAATTGTTTCCATAATAAAGCGAATATTAGATAGTAGCTTTTGTCATTGGTTTAGTTTATTTCTTAATCACAAATATAGTCATCCTCTAATATTTTAATACTGTGAGTTTTCTTTAATCATTGAATTTGTTAATATTCACAGACATTTCTATGGAGTATAATGTTCTATAGTTAAATTGTGTAGTTTATTTAACTAGAAATGGAAGTCATATTTTAGTAAGGGTTCAATGTTATAAAAATATATAAAGAACTCTATACGCGAATTTTCCAGACCGTGGTAGTGAATAATTATACATACGAACACAATGACAAATGAAGTTCATCACGAAAAAGGTGACTCACATTAATATCTGGCTTTAATATCACATTAAACAAACAAAAATTGATCTATATAAATCCATATGACTTGGCTTGAACTCATCTCAGGTGAGAAATGTCCAATACCATTTTCAAATATTAGTCTTATATAAGTAGAAATTGAGTTGAAACCATCCACATAGGTAAAAATAATTACAAATCGTTTCCAAGCAAATAAAGAAATTGATATTCTTATTTGCTTTTGTATAATTATTTTGAAAGTTAGCATAAATACTGAATCATATGTAATTAATTAGAGAGAACAAGAGTACACGCTCACCTCAAACTTGCCAAACTTGTTGTGCCAAAATTGATAAACCAACTAACATCATAAGTAACTAATAATCCCCATATAATTAAGAGAAATTTCTTCGTATTAACTTGAAATGAATAATTCAAATAAATGCTATTAAATTTATAATGACTAAGGTCCTTAAGAACAATGATTTACCTAGATCAGCCGTACTAGAATTAGTTGGACAAATATTTTTAGGTAAATAACCAAATACCTACAGCCTTTAAGAAAAAAAACTATTTACTTTCACAACTTATAATAAACAAATGCCTATAAGTCAAACTTATATTTAATTTGATTAAAAAAAAAAAAAGCTGTGTATTACATGAAATTAATAAACATATGGTCTAGCGGTTATACCTAATTTCGAATTGACAGTAATAACATGTTAATACTTAATATCTATAATTTATCATATTCAACTATATAATCTTTAAAATTTATTTTCTTAGACTTAGGAGTTATATTGTAGTCATTAATAATTTTACTATAATCACTTAATTTACAGTTTACATATACAATATATGAGTTTGTTAAAAGAATAAATTAAATGATAGTTAATCAACTTAATGTAATCAAAATTTACCAAGCCTTAAATAAGTTTAGCTTTAATTTAATTATTATTGACACGGTTATTAATTTGAATGTACCAAACTCAATTGTTTTTCAATGTCACCGTCAGATCGAGGCGGTACTAAGTGGGGAGGAGGTTACCCCAATATTATCGGAAAGAATATTGTCATACCACTATATATTATATGTTTATAAATTGTAATACAACATTTTTTTAATACAATTTTATATATCTACTATGATATGGATATATAATATATTTCCACTATTATCTTGTAACAGTCATTTATGTAGTGAAACTATTGTCATAAACTATTCAGATTATAGATAAAATTTATTCGTGAGACATCATTGATTTTAATTAAAAATTTGAAATAATCTTACATTTCAAAGATATTTATATTTAAACTATTGTGGTATAATATTATAGTACTTTATTTTGACTTACTTTTCTTATCATTTTATCAAGGCAAACAAATATATATTGAGTAAATTATCTCAGAAATTCAAGCCCGGGCCCCACTCCTTTTTTGTCAAATAAAAATCGTCCATCTCCACCTCAGATCACCATATTTTGGAAATTCAAGACTCGACACGTATATAAAAGTACGAAGACAACAAAAGTTCGTTCCACCAAGAAATGATACAAAGTATTTGAAAAACAATAAAAAAAAATGTGTGAAAAGAAAAACAATTTACGTAATATTCGAATTGTTTTTCAGTTAAGACTTGTGGAGATTTATATTCAATGAAGTTATAACTATCTTGGAAGAATTTAGGAGACATGTTAGCTTGGATATCATTTCACTGTCCGGAAAGTCCCCATTTGAGCCTACAATTTGCATTGAATTGTCAAACCGGATCATAAAACTATATGGTAGCAGACTAGCAGTTAAAAAGAGTAAATGAACACTATTCAAAGCTGGGGGATCGGATTTCACGTTGAAACTTCACTTGTCGAAATTGAGAGTGGACATGAAAAGTGTTATGTAACATAGGGGATCGATAAATTGCCACATTTGTCATAGCATAGGGGATAAACTGCCATATTATCATAACACAGGGGGATAAAATCACATATAAAAATGTCAGGTAGACGGTGTGAAACTTTTATAAAATTACATGTGGGGTAAAATATTTTTTTTCAAATCACATGAAGGTATAAATTGAATATTATGAATATTACTAGAGGATAACTTGTCATTAACTCACAAACTAATGATATTTACTTTAACTACAATTAATTAATACTTTTTTTTTTTGGCATGCGCATTTAATCTGTCACAAGTGTGGTAAAAATGTAAAGATATGATTTTAACATAAACCTACATTGTTTATAGACATAACTTCTAAAAAACTAGTTTTAAAACTTATTCATATATTTGGATTTAACTTATAAAAAAAATGTTGGATATTTTCAAAATAAGTATATATTAAGGATTTAGTTTATTTTGAATTAAATCTAGATCGTTAGATTTAGACAACTGATCCAGTGGTTATCATTTAACCTATTTTCAAACCTTATGACTCTTGATTAATTAGTTAGTTTCTTTCAAAACAAAAAGACGTTTTCTTCTGAATAGTCATGACTAATATGAATGGTTGCAATTTTTGTTATTTAAACCACAAGTAATGCGGCCTAGAAGAAGTAGGAAAATTTCTTCCATGTATATTAGATTCATTTCAATTTTGGTTCTTCTCTTCCATCACAAAAGATTAAATTAGGTTACTTGTAATTGAGTATTTGGGTTTGTTTTCGAAAGTGTAATTCGCAAACAAACAAACAGTTTATTACTGGGCTCCATTGTATCCTGGGACAAATTCGCTGTAGAACTCGTTTACACATTGTGAGGGCGAATATTGTTTTGAGGAGAGCGTAGAATCTGCGCGACTTGGAGGAAATCGATTTTTGACATCGGTGAATTTTTGTATCAGTTTTTGAGGTGCAAAATCCAGCCCATACTTGGTGTAATTTCCCAACAAAAAAGATAACACTTCTAAATTAGAATAATCAAAACTATCCCTTTTTGTATAATGCACTATTAATTTTTCAATTGAACATGAACCAAAATTTCAATATGTTTAAACCGTAAACACCTAAATATTTCTGTTTTTAGACGAAAAAAGAAAATCAGAGTATTTTTTGTTTCAATATATCTATTTGATTTATAAAATTTTCAAATATTTC
The DNA here is from genome assembly GCA_003313485.2 of Penstemon barbatus. Classification (NCBI taxonomy): domain Eukaryota; kingdom Viridiplantae; phylum Streptophyta; class Magnoliopsida; order Lamiales; family Plantaginaceae; genus Penstemon; species Penstemon barbatus. Next base: position 4,291,458 of record CM064882.1, on the reverse strand, counting down.
CCAAATTCTCAATAAAACTATAATATTTAAAGGAACCAAACATAAAACAAATCAAAATCCAAGTGTGACACATGCAGTAGTTGGCACAACTGTGAACGCTGTAATTAGAGCAACAACATCAAAAACTTACTATTCAAATTCGACTATATCAGTAATTATTCATTCACAAAAATGTAAATCGGATACACGTATTACTGTATTTTATCACATTTCAATGGTGCAAACTGCAACTTTCTTCACGGGTGGACTATTTTAGCACATTTTATTTTTTTTGGTGTTTTTGTATGTATCTCATATCAACTTTAATATTGTTATTGCTCTATTTAGATCCGATTTAACATCTCAACAATATCCGCGAGTTTTATAGGAGAGCCGTCAATTTTACCCTTGATTAAATTTGTGTATATAGCTGTAATGACTGAAAACGAAAAGGACAGCATATGTGCCCCGAAAAAACCATGCCCCACATCCTGCGATTTACATCCTTCAGGATTCTAGGGCAAGTGTTCTGAGGGTCCAGGATTAGTCGAGTGTAAGCTTGTACACCTGGGTTATCAAAAAAAAAAAAAAAAATAAATAAAATTGATCTCTTCTAATGAGGAATTATTCATCTAGACTCTATTATCCATTTTGGCCTGCACGTATTACAAAAATCTAAAAATTAATTTTGTATATTATCATTAAAGAAACAAGACTCACCTCTGCATTGGATATTCAAGATTATATACACATATTAGCAAAATTCTAATTCAAAATTCTTATATTGTCCGACTTAATTGTTTCTCGTAGATGGAAATTGAAAAATCCAAACACATTGAACATATCAAACCCATAATATCTTAAATAGTTTCACATATATCTCAGTTATAATTCTAGGTCTTGTTTGGTTACGTTTTTACAAGATTTATGAGATGAGCTTTTCGTGCAAATTTGAAAATTGTGTCGTGGATGTAAAATTTTCGCTTTTAATAAAGTTATTTAAGAAAAACAATAGGAAAAGAACGAGCAATCTTAAATAAATCAAAATTTATTTCTTAAAATATCGAATAAAAACGCTCCTTAAAATCATATTCCGGTAAGTTTTAATTTAGTATATAGGATGAAACAATGTTTCATCCCTTAAAGTATGGGGTTGGTTTGGGACGGAACTAGAGACTTTTTCTTGGGGGAGGGGGGGAGGCTAAACTTTTTCTTTCCTAGTTGCAATATTTTCTTAGCGTTTTGATATTAAGACAAACATAAATCATTATAAAGTGATAGATCATTGTCCAACAAACACTGAAAAATAAAAATCTTAAAAGTATAAAATTATTGGAATAGGCAATGTTTTATTGAGTATGAATTGTATATGATTGAGTCTTTGTTAAAATACTCAACAAAATATTTTTAAAAGGTGAAAAAAGAAGAAGCAAATAACAAGCAACGAGAAAGAAATATTGAAAATATGTTTAATGTTGTACAGAAGAAATGATAAGAGAAAATTAATTTGTGTATATCTGCACAGGAGAAAGGAAAAAATATAATGAATGTTGCACAGGAAAAAGGAGAATAGATAATAAATGAAGGTGTTTCCTATGAGATTCGAACACGTGACAAAAGGTTTTTAATACATTGTCATTACCAGATCAACTAGTAGCTGTTTATCTTCGCAAGAATACTAATGAAGATATATAAAAAATAATTTCGATCTCTACTCACCCCCTCCCCCCCCCCCCCCCACCCCCCCACAGCCCTTTAGACGATCCGCGCTGGTGTTGGTATCAATTACTCCCCTAAAATATCAATTATAACACTTACCCTCCTATGTTATAGTATTGAAAATTTTATTCCAAAACTAACCTCACCATTTTCATAACAAATAAATTATTGCTTTATTAATTTATAAAAAAAAAAGTCTTTATTAATATGATTTCATTCGTCCACCAAACAATATTATGTTTCAATTTCTTCAGTTCTTTTGCTTCGATTTTATGGTCTCATTTTTTTTTTCTTTATTTATGTTTCAATTTGTTTTCTTTATTTTCCATCTCAATTTTTTTTTTATTTCTATCTCAATTTTTTTCTTTATATTTTTTCTGAGTATTTTTTTTTGATAATTATATCATTTATTTTCGGTATTAATTGTTATTCATAAAGTTTAGTAATTCTCATTCAAATTCTTTCTCGCAAAATTCAAGTTTGACACAAAAAAAATTATGTTTTAATCTTTTCATTTTTTTATCAAATTTTTTTTTGTTAATTATGAATTCATCATCCATCCACCAAATAATATTATATTTCAATTTATTCATTTCTTTTGTTTCCTTCGGTTATATAAAAAAATAAGATGAAAATGAAGAAAAATTTTGAGAACTAATGAAAAAACATAATGTTGTTTGGTAAATGAATGGATTCATATTTAATAAAGAGACAATTTTATTTTGATAAATTAATAAAAAAATCTATTATTTATGAAAGGGTTGGGGTATTTTTGGAATAAAAACTACAAAACTATAATAAAGAAGGTAAGTGTTACAATTAATATTTTAAGGGGTAACTGATACCAACCCATACTTTAAGGGGGGAAAATGTATTTCACCCTAGTATATCTTCTCACTTCAACTCCAAATAGTTGGAGGTGCATTCATAAGAATATTGTAATTTTTGCCATATAACCGAACAATGACAACACATTTTACATTCACGAGGAAATGCACGAGACAAACATTTATTATACGAAACTTGCACAAAGCTAACTAGTGAATTATTTTTGCACTAAATTTTCTTGTACTTTCAAAATTATGCATAAAATACTGAATTCATTTCATTTCGTTCAATTTTCAACGCTTGTGTGTTCTACGATGAAATTTGTTTTTTTTTATTTTTTATTATAACAATGTGTTCCACGTCATAGTGAGAAGATTCCGACAATCTTCCAATCGTTAAAATCCAGCGGGTGATCATTATTTTATTTTGTTGAACTTAAGCACATTCTGTTTTATTGTATTTTAATTGACAGTTATACCTATAACATCTTAATATCATGTTCTTAGTTCCTTAATCCTCGCTTATCCTTGACATTCTCTTAAAAAATACGATATTTGTAGCTTCCCTCAGCCACCAGAATGTTGTTATTAGTGAAAAAGTATTTATTAAATTCTTTGTTAGTTGTCTAAGTTTAAATAATCCAAGCTGTCGTCATAATTAGAGAGAGGACTTTAGAGCCTGACATTACAACACACTAGGGCTCTTTAAGGTTAGATTGGGCCAATTATGCCCCATTAATTGGGTGAGTGCAATTGAATATAGGCATACTAAATTTTCGAAAACCCCCTCTTTTCCATTTGCTCGGTCTTTAAATAAATTCTTGTTCCAAAAGGTGAAATCGCTCATTCCGGACGTCCCTCATCTCCCTGTCCGACGGGATTGTGAGAGGAGGTAAATTATGGTGACTCAACCGGCAACAGAGGCTGGGACAAGTATTCACTGCGCACAAGGAGCCCCCTCATTTTTTGAAAGGTTGCTCCCACATTGCCGCTGATGAGGTTCGATACTTGGTCATTGCTCCTATACTATATTACTGTTTGGGATGTACCCTCTTATAAAAAATACTCTCTCACATCACATGATGTAATATTTCACACCATTAATTCCGATCAACTACTTTTAAAAGTGTAAATGTAAAATTGTCAAAAAATTACATTTTCTTAAAATCTTACATAAAATTTTTGTCCAAAAATGAAGGGAGCAATAATTACGGGGCACTAGTAACTTTCCCATATATATGTTTTCAAATAAATTTAAAATACGGTTGATTTAAAAAAAGAAAAGGATTAGAGCATAACGCAAAACCACCGCTATTATGTTATAACGTTATCAATTTATTAGATAAGCGTACTCATTTGAAAATTAAGAGTCGATCATGGGCCGGGTTATTGCTAATATTTTAAAAGAACATGGGTTACTGTCAAATTTTTAAGTTTAAAGGGGGGTCAGTGCAATTCTTTTAAGTGTAGATGGTGTTTTAACATTTCTGCGAATTAGATCAAAATGGGTGTTCTTGCATATCACTCAAAAAAATTAAAAAATACCTCATAGTTGATTACCTTTCATAACCCAGTAGTAAGAAGTATTCATTCATAAATATCAATCTGGTAGCAATGTATTAATTATTTTTGAAGTAAGACGTATCTTATTCGAAAATTGAGCAGGTCTGTTGATAAATTTTAATCCCGTAATTAAATTAAATTCCCATATATTATTATTATTATTACAATTGAAATGTAACCGGCGGCGACTGCCACATTGTCGGTAGTTTTGCCGTTGGAGAGTTATTTTCATGGAAATTGCAATTTTTGAAAGTATACATTCAAAAAACATCAGTAAATAATGAGAGTAATACTATAATAAATAAATTTAAAAACAGAAAAAAATTAAAACCAACCACCCAAAAACCTGAAGCCCTGAGACTGGGCGAGAGCATCTATAAAGAGAGATTCTCTCTCTCTCTTTCATTTCATCCTTCTCTTTCTTTTCTCTCTCTTCATTTTCTCTTGTTTATTTCTTCATCCATTGCTTTTTTATACCTACATTGTTCTGCTTCTCATTTAAAGGCCAAAAAAGCTTCAATCTTTAACCAAAAAATTAAAAATCAATGATTGATCAGTTATGATTGTTTTTTTGCATTGAAGAAGGGTTTAAGTTAATCCAAATTCAAAGCTTGAATTTTGGGTTTTCTTCTTTCTATATAGTGGGAGGTTAGAGCAAGTGTTTTTCTGACATTTCCAGCTCTTTCCTCCATTGTTTTTGCGTCTCTAAGAAGCAAAATTGAAAGAAAATATTCTTGCACTTTTCGCAAAGGAGCATAAAAAGCCTATTTATACCCTTAATAGATCTTCAATTTTTCCGTGACACCCTTCCTCTGTTCTTTTTTCCCCTGTTTTTCTCTGAAAAATGGAGAGGCTTTCATCTACAACCCTTTTACCAGACACATTTTCTGGTGCTAAAGATGATATTACAGAGCAAATTTCAATGATATGGGCACAAATTAAAGCACCACTAATCGTCCCTTTGCTTAACATTGCTGTGTTTCTGTGCTTGGCTATGTCGGTTATGTTGTTTATTGAGAGAGTTTACATGGCAATTGTTATTACCCTTCTCAAAATTTTCGGTAGAAAACCAGAAAAACGTTACAAATGGGAGCCATTAAAGGATGATTTGGAGCTTGGTAACTCGGCTTACCCTATGGTTCTTGTACAAATTCCAATGTACAATGAAAAAGAGGTGCAATTTTTCTTCTTTCTTTGCATGAAGTTCAAGATTGAATTTTTACATTGTTTTTTAACTTTGTTGTCAAAAAATTTCATTCTTATGCAGGTGTATCAACTCTCAATTGGAGCTGCATGTGGGCTTTCTTGGCCTTCTGATAGAATCATAGTTCAAGTTCTTGATGATTCCACAGACCCTATAATCAAAGTATGGATGTAACCATTTAATGTCAATTCATATTTTTCTAGTGAAATAATGGATATGTGACAAACATAAAAACCCTGACTTTATTTGTATGCTATTTGGTAACTTTTCTCATTATTTTTATTGTGCTATTTTGTTTTGTGTGCCACAAAATGTACAGAATATGGTGGAAATGGAGTGTCAGAGATGGGCAAGTAAAGGGATCAATATTAAGTACGAAATTCGAGACAACAGAAATGGTTACAAAGCTGGAGCTTTAAAACAGGGCCTAAAGCATTCATATGTCAAAGACTGTGATTATGTAGTAATATTTGATGCAGATTTTCAACCTGAACCTGATTTCTTATGGCGAACTATCCCTTTTCTTGTTCATAATCCCGAACTCGCACTCGTTCAAGCTCGATGGAGATTCGGTATTTATTCTTTCCTCTTAAATTTCAATTACTATTTTTTGTCTATGATTCGGTCATTCTTCCAGTTCGTTCGAGATTCGTAATATGTAGTGTTAATTTACCAAAATATTGTTCCACTCTATAGGGAAATTTTGCCTTGATATGAAAAGAATTCAAACATAATTAAATGGTTATTAATTTTGGCCATTGTTATTAAAGAAATTGTCGGTAGCGACAACGATAGTGTATCTACCGGTCTAATCACAACTGCAACCTACAACTTTGGGTGGTCATTTTTAATACGACATGTGTTTTTTTTGTCTCAAACAATTTTAAAAAAATTATAATATAACGACATAAAATTCTTGTCCAGACCTAATTTGGCCGATCTTCCGGACTAGAATTTAGTGGAAGTCGAACTTTATCGAATAAGTTAAGACCTTTGGATTTGACTAAGTGTTGATTTCCAGGTTTATTTTCTTTTGTTATGAAAAAGTTGTATATTTCAATCACTAAAGAAAGGTCATGGAAGCACATCTGGAGCTAGTGCTAAAAGGTGATTCAAAGTGTATGGTATTCTTGATGAGCACTTCAAGAATGGTGGAATGACTTAATTATCCTTGTACCCTTTTTCTGATAAAAGAAAAGCTGCAATGTCCCTTGTAATGATATAGTTAGGAAGGGCCAGATTGGGGCCATGTTAGCCAGAAAATCTTTCCCTCTCCAAAAAGGAGCTACTTCTGTAAAGTTATTTGTTGAGACAAGGGGTACTTTCGTACTTTTGTCTTATCTTCACAAAGCCAGCAATTCCATGTGCTATAGTCTTTAGGTTGGTGGACCTCAGCCCTCATTTTAGTTACCGACAATGTTCACTCATTTCTTTGATAGTTATTTTGTTACTTCCCTTAGTTGGGAATTTTGCATTAGTATTTCATAATGTTTGACACAATTTGCTTATGGTAAGTAGATAATTAATCATATTTGGTCCATGAGACATTTTCATGACATGTGATCTGGTTTTTTTCAGTTAATGCCGATGAATGCTTGATGACAAGAATGCAAGAAATGTCTTTGGACTATCATTTTTCCGTGGAGCAAGAAGTCGGTTCTTCCACATATGCTTTCTTTGGTTTCAATGGTAATTTATCATTGTTATGTCACTTAATGTAGTTCAATTATTTCTTAGGCTTGAAACAATTTTGGTTCATTAAAAATAAAAAAAATAATCCAACTTAGAAACTATGTGGTTTTGGTAAAACGTAGGAACTGCTGGTGTGTGGAGAATCGCGGCAATTGAAGAGGCCGGTGGATGGAAAGATCGAACAACAGTCGAGGATATGGACTTAGCTGTACGAGCTAGTCTCAGAGGATGGAAGTTCTTGTACCTTGGTTCTCTAAATGTACGTACCTTGCAATTTTAATAAATGGAGGGGAAGAATGAACCATATATAAGAGTTTAATGGCATGCATTAATTTACTCATTCAGGTCAAAAACGAATTACCAAGTACGTTTAAGGCATATCGATATCAGCAGCATCGCTGGTCATGTGGCCCAGCCAATCTCTTTAGGAAAATGGTAATGGAGATTTTAAGAAACAAGGTTAGTAATTAGTTCATAATTCAATGGGGATTTTGCAACTAATGATGCAAACTCATTCAACTAATTTGATTCAATTGTGTTTGCAGAAAGTAACTTTGTGGAAGAAGGTTCATGTAATATACAGTTTCTTCTTCGTGAGGAAGATCGTAGCCCATATAGTCACGTTCGTATTTTATTGTGTTGTACTACCTGCCTCTGTATTAGTACCCGAGGTTCATATTCCAAAATGGGGAGCTGTTTACATACCTTCTATTATCACCCTACTCAACGCTGTCGGAACTCCAAGGTTTGATTTTTCCCTTCCCTTCCATCTATAAATCTATATCAATATAAGAAGGTCGTATTTTGGACCAAACATGTCCTAATATGGCGAGTTTGTTAGGCCCATATCGTTAGAGAGAATTATTGAATCTTCAAGATTTGGTACTTCTTGGCACAAAATATAACATATTTCCTTAAACGTGTATAGGTCACTACATTTGCTTGTGTTTTGGATCCTTTTTGAAAATGGCATGTCATTACATCGAACAAAAGCTACATTAATTGGCTTGCTAGAGGCCGGGAGAGTGAACGAATGGGTTGTCACAGAGAAACTCGGTGATGTTATGAAATTAAAATCAGCATCAAAGGCTTTTAGGAGACCTCGACTTAGGATTGGTGAAAGGTATAAATCCAAATAACAAATTAAAATTCAAAATTCAAACCTAAGTATTTTCCTGACATAAACATTATTATTTTGTCATTTTTATTCGACAGACTCCATTTGTTGGAGCTTGGGACCGGTGCTTACCTCTTATTTTGCGGTTGCTATGATCTTGCATTTGGGAAGAACCACTATTACATCTACCTCTTCATTCAGGCATTAGCGTTTTTTATCATGGGATTTGGATATGTCGGCACCTTTGTCCCCACTTAGTATGAATCGGAAATCGCCTGTGATTGTGTTGGCGTCTTCAACAATACTGCTTTCAAGTTTTTGCTTCTTCTATCTTTTAGTTCTTAAAGTTATTTTTACTTGTAGAAAAAAATGTTACTCTTTTAGGTTAAACATAAGAGATCGAGTTCGAGTTCGAACTGATGCTTGAATAATTTAGTTTTACTTCTTTACTTGAAAAGATATCATAAAGCAAGAAAAGCTACTTTGATACTTGAATTGTAGTATAAGAACATAGTATATAATTTTTGCCAAGTTAAGCGCACAATTTTTATAGGCAATTTTTCTATTCTGGTTATCTTTCATTACAAGCCAACATAAGATTCAATGGGCTCTGAAAAATATACATACACATCTGATTGTTCTGAGTAATTTTGAATAGAAAAATAATCTGAAACAGAGTTATATTAATTGCTTTCACCAACTATTAGTATTGGAAATTGTCATTTATTTCTGAGGATTGACTTGACCAACTGTATACTCAATGTTGGACAAAAAGCAGACCTAACATCATCTGTGAAGGTCAAAAAAATTTATTGCAATTGTTGTGGTGAAGTGGCATGCCACTAAGTTTTGATACTAGTAAAATAGTATTTCATTTATGATGCTGAGTTGCAATTAGTCAATGACCTATTCCCAAATTATGTGACTAGGTTAATATGTTTCATTTCTTTGAACTCAAAGGATGGATATTGAGGGAATTGCACTTTTTATATCAAATATTTACCTATTTTATACATTTCATACCACATCTTTTATAATTGTAAATTTCATATCAAAATCAATCAACCTTTTTCAATTTACATACCACCGTTAAATTTTGGACGGAACTGGACACGTGCGCCCGTTAACTCTCAAAAAAAAAAAAAAAGAGTTATGAATTTCACTTTTCATACCAAACAAATACCTACTTTATACATTGCATACCACACCTTTCAGAATGACACATTTCATACCAAAATCAATCAACCTTTTTCAATTTTCATACCGACGTTAAATCACAAAAAAAAAAAAAAAAAAAAAAAAAAATCCTCGCGGGCATTGTACTACCACATATGCTATTCTTAATTTAAGGAAACTGTAAAAAAATCATATGATATATGACATTCCCGTTTCTTTTTCGAAAGGGTAAGTATCTCAGGATCGTCACTTTTTTATATTTATATTAACCCTTTGCCCCCTAAAATGATCCAATTTTACCCTTGGGTGTTATTAGTACTAATAAATATGTAAAAATTGAAATATTTTTTAAATTTATGGGCAATTATAATAAATTATATCAATTAATGAATATGATGATTTTGAATTGAAACAATAGTACCACATAGGGTCTTCTCAATTTGAGAAAACCATAATAAATCATATGATCGATAACATTCCTGCTTCTTTTTCGAAAGGGTACAAATATAATAAAATACGGTCTTCGCTATCTATGAAAATCATACTCAATCATAATTTTGTAATTTTTCTGCCAAATTTTTAAGTATAATTCATTTACAAAAAAAAAAAAAAAAAAAACCTCGTGTTTGTCACTTTCTAATAATTAATTTATTGCCCCTAAAATGTTACAATTTTGACCATTGATTTTGATCTGAAAATATCAAATATGGTCTGATCAGTTTGGGGAAACCATAATAAATCGTAAATTTGAAAAGGCCTACTTACAAAAATACACCCCACGTATTGGTTGTGACAAAAAAAAAAAAACCTCAGGGGAGTATTTGCAATTATACAGGGGTATTTGCAATTGTACAGGGGGTATTTGCAATAATACAGGGGGTATTTGCAATAATAAAGGGGTTTTTAAGGGGCAATGGATTAATTATAAGAAAGTGAAAAACACAAGGGTTTTTTTTTTTTTTTGTAATTGAATTATACTTAAAAATTTGGCAGAAAAATTACAAAATTATGATTATGTATGATTTTCATAGATAGAGAATACCGTATTTTATTATATTTTATACCCTTTCGAAAAAGAAGCAGGAATGTTATTGATCAAATGATTTATTACGGTTTCCTCAAATTAAGAAGACCCTATGTGGTACTACTGTTTCAATTCAAAATCATCATATTCATTAATTGATATAATTTATAATTGCCCATAAATTTAAAAATTATTTCAATTTTTTACATATTTATTAGTACTAATAACACTCAAGGGTAAAATTGGATCATTTTAGGGGGCAAAGGGTTAATATAAATATAAAAAAGTGACGACCTGAGATACTTACCCTTTCGAAAAAGAAACGGGAATGTCATCTATCATATGACTTTTTACAATTTCCTCAAATTAAGAATAGCATATGTGGTAGTACAGTGCCCGCGAGGTTTTTTTTTTTTTTTTTTTTTTGTGATTTAACGTCGGTATGAAAATTGAAAAAGGTTGATTGATTTTGGTATGAAATGTGTCATTCTGAAAGATGTGGTATGAAATGTATAAAGTAGGTAAATGTTTGGTATGAAAAGTGAAATTCAGAACTCTATTTTTTTTTTTTTTTTAAGAGTTTCCGTCCAAAATTTAACGGTGGTATGTAAATTGAAAAATGTTGATTAATTTTGATATGAAATGTGCAATTATGAAAAATATGGTATAAAATATATAAAATAGATAAATATTTGATATAAAAAGTGCAATTTCCTTGATGAATATTTTTAAGACAAAAGTACATATGAAAATTCAGAGATTTGACCATGTACAAAAAACAAGAGGGTAAATAACTAAATTTTGCGCTAGAAGGAGGGGTCGAACCTCCGACCTTGTGGTTAACAGCCACACGCTCTAACCAACTGAGCTATTCCAGCTTCTTGTAATATAATACTGATTAGTTCTTTATATAAGTAAAGATTTAGATGATTCGGTTATGACGTATCATAAGACCGTTAGAGAACCAAGCACCCAACTACTATATAATACTAATACTCTAGGTAGTGGCGCAGCCAGGAAAGTTTTTCCTTATAAAATTAATCAGTATTATTTTATATATTAATAGAAAAACAATGAAAATTTGATCAAATTATTTCAAACTCAAAATCAATAAAATAAATTGAGATTCTTCTTGATAAATGTCCATGTAGATTTATCATAGACTGAATGATGAAATCATTTGAAACGACATTAAATACACGTTTCTTCATAAAGTTATTTAACCATTTATTTCGCCATCAAGAATCAAATTTATATTTTCTTAAGTATTAAAAACTTGAACTCAAACCTTTTTTTAGTTTTAATATTTTTGTTTTGCACTTGTTTTTAGTAAGTTTTCTTTTGTGAGAATAAAGATTAAGACAAAAGAGAGATTAATATGAAATTGGAGTGATTTTTGATATTTAAAAAATGTCAAACCCTAAAAAGTATTAATTGTGCTTTATTACGACTCAAATTGCAAAATAAATGAATATGTTAAAGTTTGAGTTGATGTTTACTTTATGACTCTTAACTTATCGTATTTTTCATATTCTAATAAACACGAACCTCTTTCATTAAAAATTTTAATTTTAATTTTAATTTTAATATGGGGTTTAAAATAAATTAAAAATATATTAAGATATATATAAATAATTCAATATAACACATAAGATTACATAAACATAAGTAAGCTAGGAGCAAATTTCTAGGGGTTCATGGCCATGCATTCCCCTATTCTTAACGTGGCTACGACGTTGAGACTAATGATGACAACTTTCATTTTTTAATAATGTGTTTCATCGATATATTAGTGGGTCGCTTTTAAAAGTGGATTGTAGAATCTAATAGTATATAAAATTTCAAACAAAATAATTTGACTAATGTTTTATATTACGCTTTGAAAGAAGACTTAAAAAGACCCTTAAATATATGGAAATTAGTGAACAAAACTATAATTCCAATTCCTAAGCTTGGAAATCAGTAAGCGTTAATAATATATTTTCTCATATCGCACATGGAAGAATTTAATACAAGTGACCATTTCATAATTATGTTAATGATGTACTTGAATTATCAGCCATGTAACGTGAGGTTATGACCAAGTGCGGCAATAAAGTGATGTATTATTTCCTCTACTACGAAATTGTGGTGCACCTCCTTTAATGAGTCTATCAATCAAACATCATTTTTTTTATGTTTCATGAATCCTACTAGATGAGTACCTTTACAAAACTCACGTGAGATGCATGTGTGAGTTTTTCGGACAAGTTTTTTTAGTAAAAATCGATTTGGGGGGTGGGGGGGGGGGGGCAGTGTTTTGAAAATCGGACTGGACCGGCCGGTTCAACCGTTAACCGGTCTCCAATTCGATCCGGTTTACCCCTAAAAACCAGTTCTTAAATTAACCAGTGTGAACCAGTAAAATCAGTCCCAAAACCGATAAAACCAGTGAACCGGTAAAACCAGTGGTTCACTTAAATTTTTTTTTTTTAAATTTAGAGTTTTTTTGGTTATTATTATTTATTTTAACTCTTGTTTAACATTTAATAGTATTACATTTATATATTTTAATTGAAATAACATTCATTATTTTAGTGTTTTAACAATCAATGAGGAACAAAATAATGCAATATTATACTTTTTTTTTTCACATAGAAAAGTACATAGCCATTTTCTCATCATTGTGAATAATATTATTTTTTGTATGAAATTATGCAAATCTCAATTACCATATAAACATCAACTTACAACAATAGAACCCAAATGAATAATCCAAAACTTTGAAAATGAGATGAATTTTTAATTTTGTTGTCTTGTTTTGAATGTATGTATTTTTTAGGGATACTTGAGATTTATATTTTTGACATTGATCTTAATGTTTAAGACATTTTGATTATTTCTATGAAACAAAAAAAAAATTATATTGACAAAGAATATTTTTTTAATTATAATTGTATTTTATATATATATATATATATATATATATATATATATATATATATATATTACATAATAATAAAGTCACACCGGTTATACCGATCGAATCAGTGGTCGATCCGATCAAACCAGTAACCAGTAGAGTTTTCGGTTCAATGACCGGTCCGGTTTTAAAAACACTTGGGGGGGGGGGGGGGGGGGGGGGCTATGCAAATGAATATGTCATTGTAGGTAGGGGTGTAAATGAGCCTAGCAGTATCGCACAACACGTTGAGCTTGAAATTTTGTAGAGATTGAAATTTTGTGTTTGAGCTTTGTTTGATTTCTTAACGAATCGAGCTCAAACGAGTTTTTATCGAACGAGCTCGAGCCGAGTATCGAGTAGCTTGGTATTTTATATGCGTTTTTTTAATTTTTAGCTTATCGAGTCGAGCTCGAGCCGAGCTTCAAAAGTTATCGAACGAGAAATCTTGTTCAAGTTTGTTTGATTTATTTGACGAACCGAGCTCAAACGAGTTTTTATCGAACAAGCTCGAGCCGAGTATCGAACAGTTTGATTTGATTTTCAGCCCTAATCGTAGGGCCTAACTAAAATGTTATAAATAATCTATATATAACTAAAATATCTTTAATACTGTTAACTTTACTTGCATCTTCCTTCTTGAAGACCCGAACCCTATTTCCTCACTCAAAAAGGTTAACCTAAAAACTGTTTAATGACTAGATTCCTAGTATAGAGAGAAAAAAGAGGTTCTTAGATCATAAACATTAAATTCATTTATAGATCCTTCTGCAAATTGGAATATGGAGGAGTTGATTGTTGATGGCTAGAACACGACTACAGAGATAAAAGTACATGGAATTTCGAGGGATCGGAAAATGAAGGACATTGATTGTTGATTTAATGTTTCCCCAGCAGTGTATCAATACGACTTTTTGCTGAAATTCAACGACAGTAAAAATGGCGAGACGCTTTCACCGTCTCCGTCCCTTCAAATTAAGCTTCAAACCCTTCTGTAGCTTCTCCGCCACAGACCCGACAGCCCAAACCCTGCTCCAAGAAGAGCTCCGAAAGCTTCGGGTCCTCATTCAGCAGAACCGAACAGAAACCGCAAAACGACACCTGCAAACCCTCACTTCAGTCCACTCCGTTTCGCAACTCTACACTGTCTTTTCGCAGTCCTCTCCGCCTCCAAACACAAAACCCGTTTTTACGGACACGCTTTTAACAGTTTACGCGGAAACCAAGCACCCCAATGAAGCCTCCGAATTGTACAGTTTGATAAGAAGTGAAGGTAATTTCCCTTCCCTCTCGGCTTTTAATTTGTTTCTGGAATCTTTGGTGAATTCAAGTCAATTCGATAAGACTCTTAAGATATTTCATGATGCTGTGGATTCTGGTGTTTGGGTGGATAAGTTTACTTATGGTAAAGCGATACAATCGGCTGTGAAGTTGGGAGATTTAGGAAAAGGTTTGGAGTTGATGAATCAGATGAAGACATGTGGGGCGAGGCCTAATGGGTTTGTGTATAATGTTTTGATTGGTGGATTGTGTAAGGAGAAGAGAGTGAATGATGCGAGGGAGCTGTTCGATGAAATGCTCAAGAGAAATGTGGCTCCTAATAGAGTGACTTATAATAGTCTGATTGATGGGTATTGTAAAGCTGGGGATATAGAGGGTGCTTTTTACTTAAGAGAGACTATGAAAAATGATAAGGTGGAGCCAAATCTTGTGACTTACAACACTTTGCTTAGTGGGCTTTGTAAAATGGGGAGAATGGAGGAAGCAAACAGGATTTTGGGGGAAATGAATGCTTATGGGTTTGTGCCAGATGGATTTACTTATAGTATTCTATTTGATGGCCACTCGAAAAATGGGAATGTGGATGCTTCAGTGGCATTGTACGAGGATGTTACTAAGAAAGGGGTGATGATTAATGAATATACTTGTAGCATTTTGATGAGTGGATTGTGCAAGGAAGGGAAAATGGATAGAGCAGAAGAGTTCTTGAGGAAGTTAAAGGAACGTGGGGTTGTTTTGACAGAAGTGATGTTAAATACAATGGTGAATGGTTATTGCAAAGTAGGAAATGTCGACAAAGCACTTTTGTTTATTGAAGAAATGGAAAACAAAGGGGTGAAACCTAGCTGCATCACATATAATACAGTGATCAGCAAATTTTGCGATTTGGGTCAAATGGATAATGCAAATGAGTGGTTACAGAAAATGATGAAGAAGGGGATTTCTCCGAGTTTACAGACGTATAACATCTTAATAGATGGTCATGGAAGGAGTTTCCAGTTCGAAAAGTGTCTACAGATTCTTGAGGAAATGGAAGCTAATGGGTTAAGACCTACAGTAGTCACTTATGGATCTCTGATTAATAAATTATGCAAGAATGGTCGAATTATCGAAGCAAAAGTCATTTTCGAAGATATGCTAAATAGAAGCGTTTCACCTAATGTCCAAATATACAATATGCTTATAGACGGTCATTGCATAGGAGGAAATATTGACGATGCCTTTAAGGTCTTTGATGAGATGTCGAAACGTGGCTTATTACCAACCATTGTGACATACAATGCACTCATAAACGGGCTAAGCAAAAAGGGCCGGGTTACAGAAGCCGAAGAACTAGCCTCTAGCATCGCAAATAAAGGGTTAAGTCCTGATGTCATCACATACAATTCTTTAATATCTGGGTTCTCAAATGCAGGTAACCTAGAGAAGTGTATAGAATTGTATGAAAAGATGAAAACTTTAGGCATCAAATCCACCGTAAACACCTATCATCCTCTAATAAGGATATGCAAAATGGGCGGAGTAGCTCTTGTAGAGAGAGTTTTCCATGAAATGTCTCAAATGGGCTTAACTCCTGATCGACTCATATATAACGAGCTTATTCATTGCTTTGCAGAGCAAGGAGAAATTCAAAAGGCAATAGCTTTGTGTAGTAATATGTTAAATCTGGGAATTTCTCCAGATAAGATGACATATAATAGCTTGATTATGGGGCGATTAAACGAGGGAAATGTCGAGGGAGCAAAGGAGCTATTCAATGAAATGGTTGAAAAGGGGTTGGGCCCCAATGATTGGACTTTTAATACACTAATTGAAGGACATTGCAAGTTGAAGGATTTCAATGGGGCTTATGTGTGGTATAGAGAAATGGTAAAGAATGGTTTTTTGCCGCGTACCTCGGTATGTAATGAACTTATTGCTGGCCTTAGGGAGGAAGGGAGATTAGAGGAGGCTGGGATTATTTCCTCTGAAATAAGTGTTATTGGAGTTCCTGTGTGGAGCATGAATGAGGATCTTTCAGCTGCTGCTGCTAAATTGTAGTTTGGATTTTGAAGATAATTAGTCATTTAGATTTGTTGCTATAATATGAAAGCCATTGTTCTCTTGAAGATTGGAGGTAAGATATTTATTTAGTTAAAGAGTTCTCTTTTGGAGAATTGGTTTTTTTTTTTTTTTTTTTTTTTTTTTGGAGAATTGTTTTTTCGTTTTCTGGAAGTAAGTTTTTATGCTTCTATTGTTTGTCTACAAATTGTGTAACTGTATGATTATATTAAAATGTATAATTTCAGTTAGGAAAAAAATTAGTATATTAGTCATAAATAGTTTCTTTCCATGTATGATACATATATCTATGAGGGGATGGAGTAAAGAAGTGGACAGTTTCGAAAACGTTTGAAATGGACTCAAAGTTCCATTGAAGTCTTTCATGATTGGGCATGGACCTTCTTTTGAAAATTGCTAGTCTTAAATCTAAATGTTAATTTGAATAATTTTGGGTTGGTTTTGGAGTTTTAAATTTAAGTAGGGTATTTTTAGGGCTGTCAATGGGGCGGATTTCAATCTGGATCCATCCGAATTCGGTCCGATTTATTAGGATAATTGTCCGATTAGAGATTTGATGGACCTGATCCGATTATAAAGATTCGAAATCCGAATCTCATGGAGCGAATATGGATTTAGCTCGATCCGATCCGTTAAAGATCCGTATCCGACAACAAATAAAAAGAAAGATATATATACAAAATGATTTATAAAAATAAGTATCATTAATAATATTTCAATGTCAATTTAAGAAGATACTAATTTATAATTCGTTTATAAATTTATTTAAACTAATATATTCATTTTACAAATATGAATATAGTAAAGAAACTTTGAAAATGCGAGCTAAAATTGAAAAGATAATAAACTTGTTTAAGGAAAATATTAATTTAACTTTTTATATACAAATTTATTGGATCCGAAAAATATCCGATATCCGGCCAAATCCGACCAAGATCCGTTGAATTAAAAAAATTTAGATTCGAGCACAATTAGAGCAAGATCCGAAATCGACATGATTCGATCCGATATAAAATATAAATAAAGTCGGATCTAGACGAGCTTAATCCGACCAGAATCTGACCCATTGACAGCCCCAGGTATTTTCATGATAATTCTAGACATTCAAGTCAAATATTTGAATTAAAAATTTGTACCTTGTTTTGATGGGCCAAAGCATCAGCCAAAATTGGTTGCTGGGTTGGATCTAAGTTTGTATATCTAATGTTAAGTTTTATCTATCGAAACCGTCATGGGCCTCATCCGCTGGTTGGTCCATATTTTATAGAAGAGCGGATTAAAGTTTCATTAATTAGATGAAGTATTATATTTTTTGATTCTTTTTAGAAATATATGAAAAATTATAATTCAGAAAAAACATATATCCATGATAAAAGTAGATTTGAGCCTTTTAGGTGAGAAAGAACATGATTAAAGTCATGTAAGGTTAAAATAGCGAGATGAGTTTGGTGGCGCTGAAAATTGGGCAAGATGCATGTGAACTGCGACCTTTTATTGTTCTTTTCTTCTATATTGTTTTAATTTTTTCAAGATCACTTGATTATTTTATATATGCCTGATAAACTCCTTCGGATTAGAAAATTTAATCTGGTTCTCATTGTCAACCTGATTTTTTTTACATATGACGTATAAAACCATGCGTCAAAAGTGACCAAATTATGAAAATCACAATTATTGATCTAAGTCGTTAAATTAATGTGCTTCACTTTATGTCATGAGCCACACCAGTTTTTACTTTAGTTTTTATAGAGGACCATTGCTATTTTATTTTCAATTTAATTAGTGGTTTTATAGTTGGTCTATATATTCTGATCGATGACCCCGTGATCAGGCTACTTTTCTTCTTCTCCCTTTCATGTCTTTGTCTTAAACTATTTATGGTAGGTAGATAAGAAAGCATCGTTGTGATAAACACCTCTGGAATATGCCCTTATTAAAAAAATCAATAAAATATTACGATTTTAGTTTTAAGGTTTTTAAATTATGAAAAAAAAAGTCCTTAAATTATGTTAAATTTATTAAAAGAACAATGGGGTTTATATATTACTCAAGAATCCAAAATTATGAACAGATTGTGAAAAATAACATAACCTAAGGTTATTTTCTAATTATGAAACTTGTAAGATCTCAACCAACTCAACTTATTTTACATAATATACTACATTTTTTTTCCATCCAAACAATATAACCCCTCTTAATATCTTAGTTGATCAGTTTCAAGTTTAAAATTTTGAATTATTTCAAAATATGATGATTATAAAAGTCGCGGCCAATACTAGTAATTCTTGTAGTAGTGAATGGAAAAAATCATTAATATTGCTCATAATGTTTAAGGAAATTATACCCAATTCAGTATTATTATGTTCATAAAAATATTGAATTAGTCTTTCCAGAAATACCAATATATCTAGATTGTTCCACATTTACCATTTACCAACCTAAAAGTGCATTTTTTCCCAATTTTAAACATGCCATTATTGACAAGTTATGTTTTCTTGTTGCCCAAACAAATGTTGCATTTGTAATTTTACGCACAACATGGTGTTATTAATTTTTTTTTTAAAAACATAGTCTTACAACATTACTAACTTCTAACAAAATAGTGATTACTCCAATATATCTACTGAAATTTATTTTTCAATTTTATTTGTGTCCTACAAATACATTATTGATGAATTTCTTGCTCATCAAGTATATTCTTTACATTTTCCCGTTGAATTATAAACTCGATAATAATAATAATAAAAAATTCAAAATCTCAAATACATTTCCTTCCTTAATTCAATTCAATTTGCAGTTTTCGACACAGTCGAGGCGTAATATTTTTCTTGTTGGTCAATCTACCCTTAATATCACAAAATCAACGGTTGTAATTAGCTTAACCCCTTCTACAAATACGTGGCCCCTTCCACTTACCTACTCTCACTCTCGTAACATCTTTTTTCACACTTCTCTTCTCTCTCAGTCTAAAGATCTGCTCTACCTTTCTCTTTCTAGATCCAATTTCTCTCTCTCTCGTTAATGGCGACTATCAAATCCGTCAAGGCCCGTCAGATCTTCGACAGCCGTGGTAATCCTACGGTCGAGGTTCGTCTCTCTGTTTTTCAAAGTTTTCGATTCCTGATGCGATTATAATCTAAATTGTGTTTAATCGGTCTAATCTGAAGTGTGTGCGAACTGTTTTTGTAATAATGATTGTACGATTGGTATTAATGTAGGTTGATATCCATCTATCAAATGGAATTTTTGCTAGAGCTGCTGTTCCTAGTGGTGCATCCACTGGTAAGATCTATTACCAGTCACGTTTGAATCTTTTATTTTGTTTATTGGAATTAATTGTTTATATGGAAATAATGATAATAACCTCTGGATGTTGCTTTATGCCTTGATTGAGATTTAGTTTTAACCTCTGGAATAATTGGAAAAGATACTATGAAGATTTGATGTGAATCTATTAGTTATATGTACTATTGTTTCATTAGTTTGTGTGCATGAGTGATGAGACGCCTTATACGATTTGGTTATATATTTTTATTTTTGTTTTAGGAGTTTATGAGGCTCTTGAACTGAGGGATGGAGGGTCGGACTACCTCGGAAAGGGTGTCTCAAAGGTTAGTGTTATGGATAACTGATATATTGTCTGTCCTAAACCAGGTGTGAATTATGTTGCTATTTGCTCATGTCTTAATGTGTTGTAGGCTGTTAACAATGTCAACTCAATCATCGCACCAGCCATTATTGGAAAGGTTTGCTCTCAATTTTCTCATGGTTGTGTTATTTTTTGTATTCTTTAAATTAATAACAATTTTGGAAACTAAATGAATTCTTTTCCTTGAATGTTGATGATTTATCAATTCCCTAACTTAATGAATCTATTGTGAATTATTTTACAGGACCCAACAAATCAGACTGCTATTGATAATTTCATGGTTCAACAACTCGATGGAACTCAGAATGAGTGGGGTTGGTGCAAGCAAAAGGTATTTTGGTACATCGATTGATATTATCTATGAATTTTCCAATTTTTGTGGTAATATGTTACTAATTACACGGAGACTGTTTTTTGAAGCTTGGGGCAAATGCTATTCTAGCTGTGTCTCTTGCCTTGTGCAAAGCCGGTGCCGCTGCACTCAATATCCCCTTGTACAAGGTAACTAAGCACTTTGATTAGTTTCTTTTATTAGTAAATATTATTTTCGAGTAAATACAGCAAATAGCAAAGATATTTATTTCATCTATTTTTGTTGGATTTTGCTGCGTAATTTTGATTATTACAACAAATTGGTCTTTTTTCTTTCAGCACATTGCTAACCTAGCTGGTAACAAGAAGTTGGTGCTGCCTGTTCCTGCTTTTAATGTTATCAATGGTGGATCACACGCTGGAAACAAACTTGCTATGCAGGCATGTTTCCCATAATCTGCAATTGGGGTGATGATATTTTGTCTTACTTCTAACAACACAAACTTTTTCTTGCAGGAGTTCATGATTCTCCCTGTTGGAGCATCTTCTTTTAAGGAGGCAATGAAGATGGGAGTCGAAGTATATCACCATTTGAAAGTAAGCCATTTCTGTTAGTGCTTTGTCCCTTCACAGCAACTTGGATGATTTCTAGTGTTATTTCTTATTTAAGAACAATATAAAGTTCATTTCTGCCTATTGTTGGTGAATTCTTCTGGATGTTCTAATGTCTTATCTGCTTTGATACCAGGCTGTTATTAAGAAGAAATACGGCCAAGATGCCACCAATGTTGGTGATGAGGGTGGCTTTGCCCCTAACATTCAGGTATCTTATGTTTTCAGTGTGTAAGAACTCAGTTTTGTTCAGCAGTAGAATGTTAACATTTTTCTTTGTTGTAACTTCAGGAAAACAAGGAAGGTCTGGAACTTCTTAAGACAGCTATTGCTAAAGCTGGTTATACTGGCAAAGTGAGTTCTTATACCATGTTTCCCCCATTTTCTTTCTATTGTTTAATCACCTATAGATTGAGAATTTAGAAATGATTGATGCTTTTGCACAGGTTGTTATTGGAATGGACGTTGCAGCATCTGAATTTTATGGTTCAGACAAGAGTTATGATTTGAACTTCAAAGAAGAGGTAAGTATTTGAATTGAATTTTGAATGATAATATAGACATTATCTATTATTGTTTTTTTATTTTTGACTTTGTTGCTTTGTCTTGGAAGAAAAATGACGGCTCACAAAAAATCTCGGGTGAAAAACTCAAAGATCTCTACAAGTCATTCGTGTCCGAATACCCAATTGTATCAATCGAAGATCCATTTGACCAGGATGACTGGGAGCACTACGCTAAGATGACCGCCGAATGCGGTACTCAAGTACAAATTGTTGGAGACGATCTCCTGGTCACCAACCCCAAGGTGAGTTGATGTATACATTGAAATTCTGCATGAAATTTGATTTATTGGTTGATGAGATTTGATTAAATTTATCTGTTTATGTCTGCAGAGAGTTGAGAAGGCAATCAAGGAAAAATCTTGCAATGCTCTTCTTCTTAAGGTGTTATTCTAAACTTGGTTTTGATTATTTGTTGCTACTAAATTTCTTGACTTGTTAGGAACCGGAATATTAAAATTATGTTACTTGTTTGACTACCAGGTTAACCAAATCGGATCTGTTACCGAAAGTATTGAAGCTGTAAGGATGTCCAAGCATGCTGGCTGGGGTGTGATGGCCAGTCACCGCAGGTAATACAGTTAGGCTATGTTAATTGTTTGTCTTGCCCTTTGTTTTTTTCCTCCCTAATTTTCATTTTCCCACTAAAATCCTAGTTGCAAAGTTAGTTCTAAACGGTGTTGTACTTTTGCACTGTGGTTGATTTCTAATTGATTATTTACGATCTGAAACCTAGATTGGATATTCATATTATTTTCTTTTGCTGCAGTGGAGAAACTGAGGACACTTTCATTGCTGATCTATCTGTTGGTTTGGCTACGGTAATATTTACTTAAAATCTTGTATATCTCCCCCTATAATCTCCATGCATGCATTCTTACCTTGAGCTAATTCTTGTTTCTCGGCTAAATTTTATCAGGGTCAAATCAAGACCGGAGCTCCATGCAGATCTGAACGTCTTGCAAAATACAACCAGGTGAAGCATCCATCTATTTAAACCTTTTTTAATGTACATGTCAATTTTATTGAACAATTATTAGAGATCTGTTGGGTCTTTCTAATACGACATATATCCTGGGATGCAGCTGTTGAGAATTGAAGAGGAACTTGGTTCAGAAGCAGTATATGCAGGAGCCAGCTTCCGTACACCCGTTGAGCCTTACTAAACCTGTCTGAGTTGAGATGGAGAGAGATTTGTTTTGCGGAATGGTTTTTCTTTAGTTGAATAATATGTTAAAGTAGAATGGGTGATCATCCTAGGATACTTTGAGAATCGTTTTTGAATAATTTGGAATGTTTTTTCTGATATTGAAAAAAAAACAGTTTTAAAGGCTGAACATGTTGACTTATTTTGACTCCCTCTTCAATTTTGACATGTTGATCTTGTCTTGTCTTGCTTCTTAATTTGGTTTGAATCAGTATTTTGATTGATGTTGGCGTGGTAGCTATAAACCTTTTTGTGCTGTGCATTAATATATAAGATCTGAAGTTGAGCCAAAGGAGAAAAGTGTTCGTTATGTCACAAATCAGATATGAAGATGGTTTATCAAAGAAAATGTTTGTTAATATAGCTTCTTTCAGTGGGTTCATTTATTAACATGTTGATATTCGTCAAGGGTGCTAAAACAATTTTTTATAGAATCTGTTACTGAGAAGAAGCTAAACAAACAATATGTTTTTCCTTCAGACCATCTGATAAACTTTGTTGTAATATAGATAAATTTCAAATCATATGGATTTTAATTATAATTATAATTGATTTTTGAGGGCATTTTAGATATTTTTCAAAATTTGTCAAGGTTGATTAACGACCATTAAGTCAAGGGTAGGGGTGCACATGGTACGGTTCTGCGGTATTTTTTACAAAATTTGTATCGCTCCAATTAGTGCGGTTTTTAAAAACTCAAAACCAAAATAGAGTTTTATGAACCATACCAACAAACTCGATTTTGTGCAGTTCCGGTAAGGTATGGTACGGTTTTGCGATTTTTTCAAAGAAACTTTTTTCATGCAATTTTTCTTTTATAATTGATTATATAGTTGACAATTATATAAAAATTAATAATATAATATCTTACAAACTATTTTTTTTCCATTAAATATAGCATCGGAAAAGAAAATGTTCATAAATTTGACGCTATAGTTCGACCTAATTGAATAAAATTAATTGGTTAATTATTTGATCATTGTTTTTATTATGTGAAGAAACTTACTATTTGGTATTTGTTGTCTAGAATTTTTGCATTTTAAGTTTTCAACATATAATAAGTTTAATTTGTGCTAAATTAGAGCATATCGTTTTTTTTAATTGAACACTACCAATAGAGTAATTATAAACAATGATGGACTATAATATAAATTATAAATAATATAGTATTCAATAAAATTTGAATTATAAATTTAAAAATATAAATTTATAGAATTTAGTTGTAAATATAAAAAAATGAATAGTTAATTCATGTTTCTTTTCAATTTAGGTACGATACGATTTTTTACGGAATGAGAAGTCTAAAACCAAAACCATACCAAAATACTCGGTACGATTTTCATCCATACCAGGACCTTCGATTTTGAGACAAAATACATAACATTTGGTACGGTACGGGACGGTCCGGTACGATTTTGAAAACCATGTGCACCTCAAGTCACAGAAGTGCACAAAGTAAACCCCACTCTCATTCAATAGCTCGCAAACCACATGAGAGATATAAAACACACTAGACAAATTAGGTGTGACGAGCTGGATCTAGAAAGTGTTGGCAAGAGGATTCGAATTCGGGTCAAAGACACCGCACTCACTTGCTCCACCAACTAGAAAACTCTTGTGGGTATCATCTCTAATTTTATTATGAAAAACATCTTCTTATGATTATCAAAGCCTTAATCCACATCTTCAAATGTATAAAAGTGAATAAGTTGACTGGTTATCAAAAAAGGTGAATAAGGTGATTTGCACTGATAAAAAATTTTTTTCTGTCAATTGTTGTATGATATGAGAAAAAAAAATACTGAAGCATAACTTTGAAAAAACAACAAAGTTTGAGATGTTATTTCTCTCCAACCTTAGCCATAAAAATCATGTTTTCGTTTTGTTATTCTGAAAACTTCAAAAACAAAATCATAGTTTCTACCAATTTAATTTTATAAACAGATAAACTTAATGTACTTTCGGGCATAGTACTGGTTTAAGCTAATAATCCTTTATTTCAAGTATGAATTAAACTTGAGAAATAATTTCTCACTCCATAAATTAAATTAGTTCACAAGTTTGAATAAGATTACTGCAAGGACATTTACATCCTAATTACTTGAGTATATAGAGTCAAAATAGTAAATATATATATTGGAGATTTTGAATCAAGTTTACAACGTAATTAATAAATAAAATTGGATTCAATTGAAAAATGAGTTCAAATTTTGGGGTCAATGTATCAATTTTGAAAATTTAAACACCCACTTCCCAATAATCTTTTCCTCCCCACTCCCCCTCTCTCAAACACCAACTTCCCAACATCCAGAGCCGATGAATATCCAAAAGTAACAACAATTAATTCACCAAACAAAATTTTGAAAAAAAATCTGAATCCGATCAAACTCGATCCTGGATAAAAAATAAAATATATATTGATTGATATTGTCGTACGTGTCAAGAATAGATTCATCGATCACCTGGGGAGTATGGTGCATTCAGTTTCAAATATCCCACCCAAATTGTCGAGAAATCTACCAAAAGTGCCCCTTCTACGCACAATCATGGGCTCTTCATGATCCTCCACGATTGTATAGTACAAACAATACAATACTTGGATTGAAGAAATCAACACGAATGTGACATAAATAAAAGGCCTGGCTGAATCCGGAAAGAAAATTGAGGCGAGCGATGCAACTGCTACGGTACATAAAAACACCATGAAATGATGAGTGACAAGTACACAGGAGGTACGGTGGGGGAAACGAACCAAATTAGAGGTGGATATGATGTTATGGAGGTGGAATTGCAGCAAGTATGTTAAATAGTACAAGAGTGAAGAGGTGACAAAGACACTCATTGTGTAGGGATGAGTTAAAAACGGGTTTTGATCATTCCCCAACCCCTCATATTTCAGCTGAATTAAAGCCAGAAGAACACTAATGATGAAGGCAATGATTTGAATCAAGGAACTCATAGTTATGTTGGAACTTGAAAAAGGAAAGAGAGTAATGTAGAGTTAAAAAAAAAACAGATCAGGGAAATTTTGAGGTGGGTTTATACATTATATAGGATGAGAGAGCTAGGGAAATTTTGAGGCTGGTTGGGAGTGCCGATTTACGGACCATCAAATCAAAGTCTTAGAGTTGTACCTTGACTGTGGCACGTCAAAGATTCAAATGTTCTATGTAAAGATGTAAAGCCTATAGCAATGTTACGATTGATAACTTTGACGAGAGAATTGCATTTTTGGTACACAGCTATAGGTTAATTCTCATTTTTGGTACACAGCTTTATGTGTCCAACACATTTGGTACATCTCTTTAACAAAGTTCGACACATTTGGTACAACCATTAAATAAATTGCAAAATCACCGTTAATTCCGTTAGTTTTACACATTTGGTACACCTCTTTTACAAAATTGGCATGCGCGCGGCACATGGCTGCCCAGAAAAAAAAAATTGAAACTTGATAAACTTTTTTATTATATTTTATTATTCTTCCAATATTAAACTATAAATGTCATTATAGTTTATTATATTTTACATGTCATATAAATAATAAATACATATTTTTTAATAATTTTTATAAATATGATAAATTAAAGTAACTTGTTTATTATATTTTATTCTTCTTGCAATATTAAACTATAAATGACATTATATAGTTTATTATATTTTACATGTCATATAAATAATAAATACATATTTTTTTAATAATTTTTATAAATAATAAACTATAAAAATAATAAACTATTTTTATAAATAATTTTTAAAAATTGAAACTTGATAAACTTTTTTATTATATTTTATTCTTCTTCCAATATTAAACTATAAATGACATTATATAGGTAATTATATTTTACATGTCATATAAATAATAAAGACATATTTTTTAATAATTTTTATAAATAATAAACTATAAAAATAATAAACTATTTTTATAAATAATTTTTAAAAATTGAAACTTGATAAACTTTTTTATTATATTTTATTCTTCTTCCAATATTAAACTATAAATGACATTATATAGGTAATTATATTTTACATGTCATATAAATAATAAAGACATATTTTTTAATAATTTTTATAAATAATAAACTATAAAAATAATAAACTATTTTTATAAATAATTTTTAAAAATTGAAACTTGATAAACTTGTTTATTATATTTTATTCTTCTTCCAGTATTAAACTATAAATGACATTATATAGTTTATTATATTTTATATGTCATATAAATAATAAATACATATTTTTTTATCATTATATAAATATGATATGATAAATATAATAAATACATATGATAATTTTTATAAAAGTTTATCAAGTTTAAATTTTTTTTTGGGCAGCCATGTGCCGCGCACATGTCAATTTTGTAAAAGAGGTGTACCAAATGTGTCGAACTAACGGAATTAACGGTGATTTTGCAATTTATTTAACGGTTGTACCAAATGTGTCGAACTTTGTTAAAGAGGTGTACCAAATGTGTTGGACACATAAAACTGTGTATCAAAAATGAGAATTGACCTATAGCTGTGTACCAAAAATGCAATTCTCTCTAACTTTGACTGTGGGTTGGGTTTATTTCTTTTTTTTTTTTTTTTTTTGATAAGGGAATTCACATGAATTCACAATCACCTATAGGGAATTCACAATGAGAAAGAGAAAGAGAGAGAGAGAGAAGAGTCACTATACACTAACTAGGCATAGTTAAAGTTTGACTAAGGTTACCATTATTAAACTCTGATTTTTAATGGAAATACTACTAATATTATAACCAGGGTTGGTTAACGAGATCTGACGGTAGACCGGCCGTGCTTGTGGAAGGTGTGTGGGCGCTGGACCGTTGATGAGCTAACATGCATGTGCCGTTTATTTCTTCTTGAATTTACGAAATTGCCAGTTTGTTGATAAGGTTGTTTGTTTGACACTCGCGGTTTGTAAAGAAAAACACACCCATGTCCATGTGGGGCCAGCATCCCTTCAGATAATTGACGCTTCACTTAAGGCGCGTGTATTATATTCTTCTCTTTTTCATATTTTGCTTTTTCTAATTTCGAAGATAATTATTTTGTTCTATGTAGTCGGCACATAATGAAAGCTTGCACTAAATATTTCATTAAGCATAATTACAGGAATGGAGAGTTTGATAAGCTTGCACTAAATATTTCATAAAGCACATAAAACCCACTAAATAAGCATATTTTAGTCTGTTCTATGTAGTCGGCACATAATGCTTAATTACAGTGGTAAATCTATATTTGAACAAATGTTTTGAACATCAACCGGAGAAAGACAAAGACACACGTTCCTTAAAGCTCCGAACTCTCTCTAGGCTAGCCACAACTTTCTCCCCCATTTCATCCATTGTACTATGCATCATTGCATTATCTTCTTGTGCTTCCTTAATTAAGCTTCCTCTTCATTGATTTATACCCGTCGAGTGACCTCAAAAGCTGTTCAGACAATGAAAGCTTGCACTAAATATTTCATTATGTGCCGACTACATAGAACATTTGAATCTTTACATAGAACATTTGAATCTTTGATGTGCCACAGTCAAAGTACACAACTCAAGACTTTGATGGTCCATAAATCGGCACATAATGAAATATCTAAGATATATATACTATATATTATGTTTAATAGATCATATATTAATTAAAGGCCAGGATCGAGTTTGATCGGATTCAGATTTTTTTTCAAAATTTTGTTTGGTGAATTAATTGTTGTTACTTTTGGATACTCATCGGCTCTGGATGTTGGGAAGTTGGTGTTTGAGAGAGGGGGAGTGGGGAGGAAAAGATTATTGGGAAGTGGGTGTTTAAATTTTCAAAATTGATACATTGACCCCAAATTTTGAACTCATTTTTCAATTGAATCCAATTTTATTTATTAATTACGATGTAAACTTGATTCAAAATCTCCAATATATATATTTACTATTTTGACTCTATATACTCAAGTAATTAGGATGTAAATGTCCTTGCAGTATTCTTATTCAAACTTGTGAACTAATTTAATTTATGGAGTGAGAAATAATTTCTCAAGTTTAATTCATACTTGAAATAAAGGATTATTAGCTTAAACCAGTACTATGCCCGAAAGTACATTAAATTTATTTGTTTATAAAATTAAATTGGTAGAAACTATGATTTTTGTTTTTGAAGTTTTCATAATAGCAAAACGAAAACATGATTTTTATGGCTAAGGTTGGAGAGAAATAACATCTCAAACTTTGTTGCTTTTTCAAAGTTATGCTTCAGTATTTTTTTTTTTCTCATATCATACAACAATTGACAGATAAATTTTTTTATCAGTGCAAATCACCTTATTCACCTTTTTTGATAACCAGTCAACTTATTCACTTTTATACATTTGAAGATGTGGATTAAGGCTTTGATAATCATAAGAAGATGTTTTTCATAATAAAATTAGAGATGATACCCACAAGAGTTTTCTAGTTGGTGGAGCAAGTGAGTGTGGTGTCTTTGACCCGAATTCGAATCCTCTTGCCAACACTTTCTAGATCCAGCTCGTCACACCTGATTTGTCTAGTGTGTTTTATATCTCTCATGTGGTTTGCGAGCTATTGAATGAGAGTGGGGTTTACTTTGTGCACTTCGGTGACTTGAGGTGCACATGGTTTTCAAAATCGTACCGGACCGTCCCGTACCGTACCAAATGTTATGTTTTTTGTCTCAAAATCGAAGGTCTTGGTATGGATGAAAACCGTACCGAGTATTTTGGTATGGTTTTGGTTTTAGACTTCTCATTCCGTAAAAAATCGTACCGTACCTAAATTGAAAAGAAACATGAATTAACTATTCATTTTTTTATATTTACAACTAAATTTTATAAATTTATATTTTTAAATTTATAATTCAAATTTTATTGAATACTATATTATTTATAATTTATATTATAGTCCATCATAGTTTATAATTACTCTATTGGTAGTGTTCAATTAAAAAAAACGATATGCTCTAATTTAACACAAATTAAACTTATTATATGTTGAAAACTTAAAATGCAAAAATTCTAGACAACAAATACCAAATAGTAAGTTTCTTCACATAATAAATACAATGATCAAATAATTAACCAATTAATTTTATTCAATTAGGTCGAACTATAGCGTCAAATTTATGAACATTTTCTTTTCCGATGCTATATTTAATGGAAAAAAAATAGTTTGTAAGATATTATATTATTAATTTTTATATAATTGTCAACTATATAATCAATTATAAAAGAAAAATTGCATGAAAAAAGTTTCTTTGAAAAAATCGCAAAACCGTACCATACCTTACCGGAACTGCACAAAATCGAGTTTGTTGGTATGGTTCATAAAACTCTATTTTGGTTTTGAGTTTTTAAAAACCGCACTAATTGGAACGGTACAAATTTTGTAAAAAATACCGCAGAACCGTACCATGTGCACCCCTATCGGTGACTGTGAATTCCCTTATCAAAAACAAAAAAAAAAAAGAAATAAGTAGAGCTGATATCTAATAATGCAACCTTCATATATTATTCTTCAAGTCATGAAAAATAATATCCATGAGGACATCTATGCAATCTTCACAATGATAGGTCGAACTTAACTCAAAGGAAAAGCTGATAATTTAAATCAAAGTTTTCCAAAGTGCAAAAACACCTGGTACAAACTCTATTAAAGGGGGAAGAGGAAAATATCAAAGCATATGGTCATCTCTGCATCGAAATGTTGACTTATTTTGACTCCCTCTTCAATTTTGACATCTTGATCTTGTCTTGTCTTGCTTCTTTTTAATTTGGTTTGATTCAGTATTTTGAATGATGTTGGCGTGGTAGCTATGAACCTTTTTTGCTGTGCATTATATTATATATAAGATCTGAAGTTGAACCAAGGAGAAAAGTGTTCGTTATGTTACAAATCAGATATGAAGATGGTTTATCAAAGAAAATGTTTGTTAATATAGCTTCTTTCAGTGGGTTCATTTATTAACATGTTGATATTCGTCAAGGGTGCTAAAACAATTTTTTTATAGAACCTGTTACTAAATGAACCAACTGAAAAGAAGCTATACGAACAATAAATTTTTCCTTAAAACCATCTGATAATTTTTGTAACATTACGAACTCTTATCGTCGTGGGGTTTCTTGAAATATAGATAAATTTTAGGGGTCATGGTGTAAATCATATGACTTATAATTATAATTATTACTGATTTTTTCGGATATTTTAGATATTTTTCAATATTGGTCACGGTTGATTAACGACCGTTACGTCAAGGGTGTCTCCCATATTTATCAAAATGTCATGAAATTTTTTGTAATATAGCTAAACCTCGGAATCTTATGGTAGTTCATCCAAAAAAGAAAAAATATATGGATCTAGTTATCAATTTTATTATAATATTGGAGAAGTAGATGGAATTTACCATTTAACATTTTTGTTAGAAAAGGATTTACAGCCAAACAAATAGAATCCATATTTTCTTTTACTTGTTTTCATGACTAGAGAGGAAAAATGAAAAAGAAAAAAACTAATAAGAGATATCCCTCTTATTAGTTTTTTTCTTTTTCAATCGATTGAGAACGAATTCATCACAAAACTATGTCAGCCTCTTTCTTGTTGATTCCACTAATAAATTTTCTTATTTTCATTGTTTAATTATTTCTTCATGCTTCATTAACATTATTCTTCCCGGTATATATCATACAAAGTACAAACGCATTGAAAGAGAAAAATTTAAAATATCTCTTAAATTTTTTCTCTGACAATAACTATTGTACTTTATCAATATTACAACCATCTCTCGTAAATAACGAAAAATATACAATATGTTGTAAATAATTTAAAATTATATGGATGTCCATAACTCCCAAATAATATTTTTACAATTAAACATAATCTTGTAACCCCCAATTTTGTAATCCCCAACTTTGTAACCCCCTAATAATTGTATATTCTCATTTATGTTATTTTGTAACCTACACTTTGTATTTGAAATTCAAGGCCTATAAATAGTGCCTATGTATGATGCTTGCAAAATCAATTTCATATGAATGAGAAATACTTTATCTCCTACTTTATTCTATACATTGTTAGTTATCTTATTATTTTAGAATAATTTTATAACACGTTATCAGCACGATTCGCTTGAAGTTCCTGATTCATCCAGATCCAGTATCTTTGTTGAATTTGATCTAGGTAAAATATCCAATTTCTATTTTACATGAATCCATCACGTATTGATTTTGCATATTGAAGTAATAAAATCGATTTTATGGGTGCAGTAGTTTTCCTGTCTTTTCCCATATCATGAATTTGTTTTGTCAAGGTTGATTAACGACCATTAAGTCAAGGGTAGGGGTGCACATGGTACGGTTCTGCGGTATTTTTTACAAAATTTGTACCGTTCCAATTAGTGCGGTTTTTAAAAACTCAAAACCAAAATAGAGTTTTATGAACCATACCAACAAACTCGATTTTGTGCAGTTCCGGTAAGGTATGGTAAGGTTTCGCGATTTTTTCAAAAAAACTTTTTTCATGCAATTTTTCTTTTATAATTGATTATATAGTTGATAATTATATAAAAATTAATAATATAATATCTTACAAACTATTTTTTTCCCATTAAATATAGCATCGGAAAAGAAAATGTTCATAAATTTGACGCTATAGTTCGACCTAATTGAATAAAATTAATTGGTTAATTATTTGATCATTGTTTTTATTATGTGAAGAAACTTACTATTTGGTATTTGTTGTCTAGAATTTTTGCATTTTAAGTTTTCAACATATAATAAGTTTAATTTGTGCTAAATTAGAGCATATCGTTTTTTTTTAATTGAACACTACCAATAGAGTAATTATAAACTATGATGGACTATAATATAAATTATAAATAATATAGTATTCAATAAAATTTGAATTATAAATTTAAAAATATAAATTTATAAAATTTAGTTGTAAATATAAAAAAATGAATAGTTAATTCATGTTTCTTTTCAATTTAGGTACGGTACGATTTTTTACGGAATGAGAAGTCTAAAACCAAAACCATACCAAAATACTCGGTATGGTTTTCATCCAAACCAAGACCTTCGATTTTGAGAAAAAAACCTAACATTTGGTACGGTACGGGACGGTCCGGTACGATTTTGAAAACCATGTGCACCCCTAGTCACCGAAGTGCACAAAGTAAACCCCACTCTCATTCAATAGCTCGCAAACCACATGAGAGATATAAAACACACTAGACAAATTAGGTGTGACGAGCTGGATCTAGAAAGTGTTGGCAAGAGGATTCGAATTCGGGTCAAAGACACCGCACTCACTTGCTCCACCAACTAGAAAACTCTTGTGGGTATCATCTCTAATTTTATTATGAAAAACATCTTCTTATGATTATCAAAGCCTTAATCCACATCTTCAAATGTATAAAAGTGAATAAGTTGACTGGTTATAAAAAAAGGTGAATAAGGTGATTTGCACTGATAAAAAAATTTATCTGTCAATTGTTGTATGATATGAGAAAAAAAAATACTGAAGCATAACTTTGAAAAAACAACAAAGTTTGAGATATTATTTCTCTCCAACCTTAGCCATAAAAATCATGTTTTCGTTTTGCTATTCTGAAAACTTCAAAAACAAAAATCATAGTTTCTACCAATTTAATTTTATAAACAAATAAATTTAATGTACTTTTGGGCATAGTACTGGTTTAAGCTAATAATCCTTTATTTCAAGTATGAATTAAACTTGAGAAATAATTTCTCACTCCATAAATTAAATTAGTTCACAAGTTTGAATAAGATTACTGCACGGACATTTACATCCTAATTACTTGAGTATATAGAGTCAAAAAAAAAAGAAATTAATATGTTAAATAATAAAATTTCCCTAGATATTTCATTATAATAAAATGAATAAGATGGCACATAATGAAAGCTTGCACTAAATATTTCATTATGTGCCGACTACATAGAACATTTGAATCTGATTCAAATCAAAGTCTTAGAGTTGTACCTTGACTGTGGCACGTCAAAGATTCAAATGTTCTATGTAAAGATGTAAAGCCTATAGCAATGTTACGATTGATAACTTTGACTGTGGGTTGGGTTTATTTCTTTTTTTTTTTTTTTTTTTTTTTTGATAAGGGAATTCACATGATAAATAAATATCTTATCTTATTTATTGTATTTTAGTAATCCTATTAGATTTTGAAAGAATCCATGTGGGGACATAACACATGTTTGAATGTACACAACTCAAGATTTTGAAAATATTTTTTTCAAATTTTGTTTGGTGAATTAATTGTTGTTACTTTTGGATACTCATCGGCTCTGGATGTTGGGAAGTTGGCGTTTGAGAGAGGGGGAGTGGGGAGGAAAAGATTATTGGGAAGTGGGTGTTTAAATTTTCAAAATTGATACATTGACCCCAAAATTTGAACTCATTTTTCAATTGAATCCAATTTTATTGATTAATTACGATGTAAACTTGATTCAAAATCTCCAATATATATATTTACTATTTTGACTCTATATACTCAAGTAATTAGGATGTAAATGTCCTTGCAGTAATATTATTCTAACTTGTGAACTAATTTAATTTATGGAGTGAGAAATAATTTCTCAAGTTTAATTCATACTTGAAATGATGTAGGGGGATCCGATATAGACGAAGTTACACTATCTAATAATACTTTACTGGCGCTGGAATATTATGAGTTAATGGACCGACGCAAAACAAAAGAGTAACCGGATTTTAGTATCTTTTTATTTTATTTTTTATTTGTTTGCTTTAAACTGGTTAGTTTTTGGGTTTTACAGTTTTACCCTTTTCTTTTGGTTATTACTCTGGCTTGTAGACTAATTTTGAAGACAGTTGATTATTTTGAGATATTAAAATTGAGAGCTTCTCTCTATTAGGGTTTCGTTTTTTGCTTCAATTCCTGTAATTTTTGCTTATCAATTAGCCTATAGATTAATCATTAATCTATCCCGGCTTCAGTTGGTATCCAGAGACTCAGATTATCCGTTCCTGGGGCGTCTTTTTCATTAGCTTTTAATGGCTGGTGGTGGCAGAGGTCGTGGTAGGCTAGGGCAAGTTCCAGAGGAGGCCCAAGACCACGATAATTGCGTCCCGTATGAGGTGGTTGAGGAATTACGGAAACAGATGGCAGATCTGACCCAACGCTTGGCAGCGTCCGGAATTGGGGATCGTGAGGAGTCCGATCCAGATTCTGAAGCCACACACCAAAATCCTTTTCATCAACATACCAAACACAGAGGACAATTCAATCGAGTGGAACGTTACAGGGATCTGGGATTTCGAGTAGATCTACCAGAATTCGCGGGTACGTCACATGCTGATGCTTTCATCGATTGGTTGAATGAAGTGGAGCGTATTTTTGAGTATAAGGAGGTTTCTGATCCGATTAGGGTTAAGTTAGTTGCGGTCAAACTCAAGGGTAGGGCTTCTGCTTGGTGGGAGCAGTTGCGTCGCACTCGTGAACGACAAGGCAAGGCTAAGATCACTGATTGGGAGAAGATGAAGAAGGTGATGAAAGGTCACTTTCTTCCATTCGGTTACACACAAACTTTGTTTCAGCGATTACATACGTTGAGACAAGGCCAGCGTTCTGTTGATGATTATACTGAGGAATTTTACCAGCTAATTTCTCGAAACGATTTGTTTGAATCAGAGGAGCAGTTAGTTGCACGGTATTTGAGTGGGTTACGTCAACCCATTCA
This sequence comes from Penstemon barbatus, assembly GCA_003313485.2. Taxonomy (NCBI): domain Eukaryota; kingdom Viridiplantae; phylum Streptophyta; class Magnoliopsida; order Lamiales; family Plantaginaceae; genus Penstemon; species Penstemon barbatus. The sequence goes on along the minus strand of CM064882.1, from coordinate 4,255,796 downwards.
GGATGTTCTAGTTTTACATTCATTATGGACTGTTTCAGAAACTTATCAGCGTGCTTTGGCGGTGGAAAAACAGCAGAGCCGAAGACCAGCATTGCGTAGCGATCAGTTGACACGTTTAGAGAAACCTTCTGATACACGTCCTACCCAACCTTTCGCAGCAGGAAATGTGCGTTGCTATCGATGTGGGGAACCTGGACATAGAGCTAATGAGTGCAATATTAAGGAGGTTATGAAAGGTAAAAATTTACTGGTTGAAGAAGATATGACAAATGATGTTGAAGACAATAGTTCCCCAATTTATGATGAGTATGACGATTCGACTGATGTGTTGTATGGGGATGGTCATGAGACACTGGTAGTGCGGAGGAGCCTTATTACACCTCGAGATGACACATGCGACGAGTGGTTGCGTACTAACATCTTCCACACCACTTGCACGATTGCAGATAAGGTATGCAAACTTATTATTGACAGTGGAAGTTGTGAGAACGTGGTTTCTGAGACAGCAGTTCAAAAATTGCAATTGAAGACGGATAAGCACCCTAAACCATACAAATTGTCTTGGCTGAGTAAAGGAAGTGAGGTAACGGTTGATAAACGTTGTTTGGTTTCTTTTTCAATTGGAAAAAAATATTTTGATAATGCATGGTGTGATGTAGTATCAATGGATGTATGTCACTTGCTTTTGGGTAGATATTGGCAGTTTGATCGCAGTGTTGTCCATGATGGACGCAAAAATACGTACTCCCTCAGCCTCAAAGGGCAGCGTATCGTTTTAGCACCACGACGTGAGGGAGCAGATCCTGTTTCAAAATCCACTGGGTTGACTTTACTTTCGAGGTCCAGGTTTTTGGATGAAGTCAAGAATGGTGGTATGGTGTTCGCGTTACTTCCTCGTGACACCGATTCGGCAGATCAGAATATACCAGTGGAGGTGCAACAATTACTCTCTGAATTTACTGATTTGATGCCTGCAGATCTTCCCCCCGGTTTACCACCAATGCGGGACATCCAGCATCAAATTGATTTTATCCTTGGCTCGTCTTTACCTAATCGACCAGCATATCGCCTTAGTCCTAAAGAGACGGATGAGTTACATAGACAAGTTGTGGAATTATTGGAGAAGGGCTCGATACGAGAGAGTATGAGTCCGTGCGCAGTTCCTGCTTTACTAGTACCGAAGAAAGATGGGTCATGGCATATGTGCGTTGATAGCAGGGCTATCAACAAGATTACCGTGAAGTATCGCTACCCAATTCCACGTTTGGATGATATGTTGGATCAACTTTCTGGCTTCGTGGTTTTTTCCAAAATTGATCTTAAGAGTGGGTACCATCATATCAGGATTAGGCCCGGTGATGAATGGAAGACTGCATTTAAGACGCAACATGGGTTGTAAGAATGGATGGTCATGCCTTTCGGCTTATCTAATGCTCCCAGCACATTCATGAGGTTTATGCATCAGATTCTACGACAGTTCATGGGGAGGTTCGTTGTCATGTATTTCGATGATATCCTCATTTATAGCCCCACTTGGGCGCTGCATTTTGATCATCTACGAGCTGTTTTTGAGGTGTTGCGTAAAGAGGCTCTCTATGTTAATCAAAAGAAATGTTCTTTCTTCACTACCTCAGTGGCGTTTTTGGGATTTGTAGTTTCGACAGATGGCGTCAAAGCAGATCAGTCAAAGGTGGATGCTGTGTTGGAGTGGCCAACACCACAATCTTTACATGATGTTCGAAGTTTTCACGGCCTAGTATCCTTTTACCGACGATTCATTCGTAATTTCAGCACCTTGATTGCTCCTATCACTGAATGTCTCAAGGGCCGTGAGTTTCATTGGACTGAGGAAGCCGACTCTAGTTTTCAGCTGGTCAAGCAGAAGATGACTGAAGCCCCTGTCCTGGCTTTACCCGATTTTGATAAGGTTTTCGAGGTTATTAATTGTGATGCATCTGGCGTTGGCATTGGCGGTGTTTTGAGCCAATCGGGGCGACCGATTGCCTTTTTCAGCGAGAAATTGTCTAGTTCGAAAAAGAATTATTCTACGTATGATTTGGAATTTTATGCCATTGTTCAGTCCTTGAAACATTGGCGCCATTATTTGGTGCAACGAGAATTCATTCTTTTCACTGATCATGAGGCCTTGAAGTATATCAACGGACAACATAAACTGAACCGTAGGCATGCCAAGTGGGTTGCTTACTTACAGGAGTTCACATTTTCCCTGCGACACCAAGCTGGTAATCTTAATCGTGTTGCTGATGCCCTTAGTCGTCGCACTAATTTGCTCACTACATTGAGTACACGAATAACATGCTTTGAGGTTTTTCCTGACATGTATGCTGCTGATCCATCCTTCGGCACCATACTACAAGAGGTAACTACTGGTCGTCGTTCTGATTTTATTTTACATAATGGTTATCTCTTTCGCGGTTCCCAATTGTGTGTACCTGATTGTTCATTGCCTTTACATATTATTCGTGAGCTTCATAATGAAGGGCATTTTGGCCGTGACAAAACCTTCGCCCTAGTTTCCTCTCAGTTTTATTGGCCAAAGTTGAGTAGCGATGTAGCTCATTTTGTGGACCGTTGTGTTATTTGCCAACGTTCTAAAGGTGTTCTCACTAATGCGGGTCTATATACACCGTTACCTGTTCCGGAAGCACCTTGGTTGGATGTTAGCATGGATTTTGTCTTGGGTTTACCTCGTACCCAGCGTGCTGCAGATTCTATATTGGTGGTAGTGGATCGTTTTTCAAAGATGGCTCACACTGTTGCTTGTCGTACCACTATGGATGCCGCCCGTATTGCTCATCTTTACTTTCGGGATATTGTTCGCTTACATGGTATTCCTCGTTCAATCACTTCGGACCGGGACCCTAAATTTGTCAGTAACTTCTGGAGGAGTTTGTGGGGGAAAATGGGTACAAACCTGAACTTTAGCAGTGCTTATCATCCTCAAACAGATGGTCAGACTGAGGTTGTGAATCGTAGTTTGGGCAACATATTGCGCTGCTTAGCGGGGAGCAAACCAAAGCAGTGGGACTTGGCTTTACCTCAAGCTGAATTTGCTTTTAATAGATCGAGAAATAGGACTACTGGGTTCAGTCCGTTTGAGATCGTTTATGGTCAAAATCCACCTGGTGTGTTGGATTTAGCTCATATTCCACGAGTTGGTCGACTTCATCCGAAAGCTGCTGATATGGCAGCTCACCTTCGGGATATTCATGAGCAAGTGAGACTCAACATAGAGGCGAACAATGCAAAGTACAAAGTTCGGGTTGATGCTCGCCGTAGGAGCGTCCTTTTTGATGTGGGTGACTTTGTATATGCAGTTCTAACTAAGGATCGCTTTAAGCCTGGGGAGTATAATAAGCTTAAGGATAGAAAAATTGGGCCGTGTGAAGTGTTGCAGAAGATCAATGATAATGCCTATCGTCTCCGTCTTCCGAGCCACTTGAAGACGTCTGATGTCTTTAATGTGAAACACCTCACTGCTTGTTATGATTCGTCAGATGTTGCTGCTACGAACTCGAGGACGAGTTCTTTCCAACAAGGGGAGACTGATGTAGGGGGATCCGATGTTGGGATTCGGTAAGATAAACAGCCCTAGGCACAGCGGAATATAAAAACTTTTAGGGACTCTTAAGGAATCTTGCCAGGATATTCTCTAGTTGTATATATATGAATATAAATAAAACGATAGTATAAGTTTTCTCGTTTATACCTATCTCCTTGCAAATCCTTGGCTAGCAAAACGAGCTCTGAATTCTGCTCCAGCAAAATCGATCCAGGCTTCTCAGGAGCGCCCCACGTGTTGCGCCTCTACGAGTTGATACACCACAATATCACGAAAATAATATATCTCGATCAGCTAGAACACGAGATATATTATAAACTAGGAATTAGGAACGATTTAGGAACAAGATCGAAAACGAAAAATTCTTCCTTGCACAGAAGAGGGTTTGGCCGATCACACAGGGAGAGGGAGAGAATTTTTGCTCTTTGCTTATTTTTGCTTATGGAGTTGTGTGATAAATAACTATAAGATAGCTACTTATAGTTATCTCCCTAACCTAGTCCTATTAGGACTAGGTCTTCTCTCTCCTACATGGGCCATTGCCCTCTTTAATTAGAAGACCAAGTCTCCTAATTAATTCATGGTCCAGTTAATTAATTTGACCAGGCCTAATTTAATCTCCCAATTAAATGACCCAATTAATTAACTTAATCTCCCATTTAATTAAATCAGACTCTAAGTCTATTTAATTAAATTCTTTTCTAATTAATTAAATCCAACTTAATTAATTAATCCACAAATTAAATTCCAATTTAATTTATGTTCCTGATCCAATTCCAATTGGATCCCATTTTGTTCCAGTTGGGTCGACCTAATCGACCCACCTTATATAATCGACCCAGTCGATTTTTCCACCCAGTCGACCCAGTCGACTCGGTCGTTCTTATTTCCTCGCTTTCGCTACTTGTGTATTGTGTATGCCCTCGTAGGTTCACCACATAATTGGCCGTGTGTTATAATTAAATATTATTTAATTATTCGAGTAAGACTTACTCTAAATCAATCGAACACTCTGTCGATTGACCATTCCAAAATTAGCACCCCTGCCAATTTGGGAATTCTCCCACACTCCACGGTCGATGTCCAGCCACAAGCCCATGGAGCCCAATCACTGGTGAATTAATTCAGTGAACCTTTTATCATTTATAATTTCCATATACGACATAATCTCTCCATCGATCAATCTCCCAGTCGAGACTTAAGGGTATGGTCTTTCATCGGTTTCCCTTTTCTTTTGTCTTGACCTTATGTACTCTGGTCTCGAAATAAATTCTCTTTGACTTTAATCTTTATGAGCTACTTACATAAAGTCGTCAGATACCTTGGCCAAGGATTTTACCAGAATTAATTTCTCACAGAAATCCATAGGAGAATTTCCCAACCTATCAAGTCGGGTCAATGGATCCTTTGTTGATGATATGAATCTGCATACGAGTTCCTCTATACCCAACATGAGTCCACAAAGACTTTCTGGCGATCCCCAGTCAGTCGGAACTCATATCAAAGTATAGACGTTCTCGCACCAGATAAACCCTATCACCTCAAGTAGTTAGGGATCGTTCCTCGTATACTATTATAAATATGGAATAACTTCAACCCCGATATGCGACTACCGCTTCCATGGTGAGTTATTTCCTAATTGGGGTATTCAGTGCGCTTGCCATCCCAGCAAGCCACCCACTTATGTGTATCGACTATCCCAGTCACGCTCGTGGACCCCAGCGTCCTCCAGTTCATCGGAGTATACACAGCAGTGAGAGTATAACCGAATCCAACGATGTTCTATCTCGATTGGATTCTACGACTCTTGAATATGTTCTAGATCACGGCCTTGGAGATCAGTCCACGGATTGTCCCATAGCCCTGTGATCTAAGGACTTCTATCCTTATGCGTAGATAATTATTACATAAGATAAAGATGACCATTTAATAAAGTGCATTTATTAATCGAAATTGAATAGTTCCGCATTTATTACAATAAATACTAGCCATACAGCTGGCTTGCAGGACACTATTTCTATCATCCGATATAGACGAAGTTACACTATCTAATAATACTTTACTGGCGCTGGAATATTATGAGTTAATGGACCGACGCAAAACAAAAGAGTAACCGGATTTTAGTATCTTTTTATTTTATTTTTTATTTGTTTGCTTTAAACTGGTTAGTTTTGGGGTTTTACAGTTTTACCCTTTTCTTTTGGTTATTAGTCTGGCTTGTAGACTAATTTTGAAGATAGTTGATTATTTTGAGATATTAAAATTGAGAGCTTCTCTCTATTAGGGTTTCGTTTTTTGCTTCAATTTCTGTAATTTTTGCTTATCAATTAGCCTATAGATTAATCATTAATCTATCCCGGCTTCATGAAATAAAGGATTATTAGCTTAAACCAGTACTATGCCCGAAAGTACATTAAGTTTATCTGTTTATAAAATTAAATTGGTAGAAACTATGATTTTTGTTTTTGAAGTTTTCAGTAGCAAAACGAAAACATGATTTTTATGGCTAAGGTTGGAGAGAAGGATCTTCTAGGATGCGGGCGCCAGAGTTACGCCCTCACATGCGGAAAGGTTAATCGGGCCATTCATTTGGATCAGATTAATCTGGACCGTTGATTTGGTAACTTGGTCAAAGTCAATTGGTAACTGTTGACTTTTAATTAATTTACAATATACCTAAATTATCCTTTTAATTAAATTTTTTTAAAAAAATAAAAAAATCGGCCAGTATTGTTAATTACCACTTTACCCCTATCTTATTAATTGAGTTTGACAATTTTGCAAATTGACCCCAATGTTCCGCGATTTTACGAATTTAATTATTTAGCTTGTAAAAAATACAAAAAACCTCATTTCATATAAAAAGACATCGTTACGCCCAAATTTGATAATAATTAACTTTTACAATTTTGCAAATTGATCCATATGTTCCACGATCTTACGAATTTAATTATTTAGCTTGTAAAAAATATAAAAAAATATCGTTTCATATAAAAAGACCTCGTTACCCCCAAATTTGGTAATAATTGAGTTTTACAATTTTGCAAATTGACCCCAATGTTCCGCGATTTTACAAATTGAATTATTTTGCTTCTAAAAAAATATAAAAAAACCACATGTCATATAAAAAGACCGCTTTACCCCCAATTTTGATAATTATTGACTTTGATAATTTTGCAAATTGACCCCTATGTTTTTTGATTTTAAAAACTAAATTATTTTGCTTCTAAAAAAATAAAAATAAATGCCTCTTATATAAAAAAGACCGTTTTACCGTTTGTAAATTGACCCCTATATTTTACGATTTTATGAATTGAATTATTTCGCTTCTAAAAAAACAAAAAACCGTCTGTCATATAAAAAAGACCGCTTTACCCCCAATTTTGATAATAATTGACTTTGACAATTTTGCAAATTGATCCTTTTGTTTTCTTATTTTACGAATTGAAATATTTTGCTTCTAAAAAAATAAAAATGAAAACACCTCTAATATAAAAAGACCACTTTACCCTCAATTTTGATAATAATTGACTTTGACAATTTTGCAAATTGACCCATATGTTTTGCGATTTTACGAATTGAATTATTTTGCCTCTAAAAAAAAAATCGCCTGTGATAAAAAAAAACTGATTTACCCCAAATTTTGATAATAATTGACTTTGACAATTTTGCAAATTGACCCCTATGTTTTCCGATTTTACGAATTGAATTATTTTGTTTCTGAAAAATATAAAAAAAGCCTCTAATATAAAAAAGACAACTTTACCCCCAATTTTGATAATAATTGATTTTGATAATTTTGCAAATTGACCCCTATGCTTTGCGATTTTACGAATTTAATTATTCTGCTTCTAAAAAAATTAATAAAAAACCTCCTGTCATATAAAAAAGACCGTTTTACCCCCAATTTTGATAATAATTGACTTTTACAATTTTTCAAATTGACCCCTATGTTTTCCGATTTTACGAATTGAACTATTTTGCTTCTAAAAAACAAAAATAAAAACGCCTCTAATATAAAAAAGACCGCTTTACCCCCAATTTTGATAATAATTGACTTTGACAATTTTGCAAATTGACCCCTATGCTTTGCGATTTTACGAATTGAATTATTTTGATTCTAAAAAAACAAATAAAATACCTCATGTCATATAAAAATGCCGCTTTACCCCCAATTATGATAATAACTGACTTTGACAATTTTGCAAATTGATCCCTATAATTTCGGGATTTACGAATCGAATTATCTTGCTTCTAGAAAAACAAAACAAAAAAAATCCGCCTCTCAAATAAAAACGACCTCTTTACCCCCATTTTTTATAATAATTGACTTTGACAATTTTGCAAATTGACCCCTATATTTTGTTATTTTACGAATTGAATTATTTTGGTTGTAAAAAAACAAAAAAAGCGCATGTCATATAAAAAAACCGCTCTACCCCCACTTTTGGTAATAATTGACTTTCACAATTTTGTAAACTGAACCCTATATTTTCCGATTTTACTAATTGAATTATTTTGCTTCTAAAAAAACCAAAAAAAAAAAACCGCCTTTCATATAAATAATTCAATTCATAAAATCGGAAAATATAGGGGTCAATTTGCAAAATTGTCAAAGTCAATTATTATATAAATTGGGGGTAAAGAGGTCTATTTTATATGACATACGATTTTTTTGGTTTTTTTTAGAAGCAAAATAATTCAATTCGTAAATCTAAAACATAGGGGTCAACTTGCAAAATTTTCAAAGTCAATTATTATAATTGGGGGTAAAGCAGTCCTTTTTATATGAGAGGCGTTCTTTTTTTGTTTTGTTTTTTTAGAAGCAAAATAATTTAATTCGTAAAATCACAAAATATAGGGGTCAATTTGCAAAATTATCAAAGTCAATTATTATCAAAATTGGGGATAAAGCGGTCTTTTTTATATGATAAGCATTTTTTTTCAGAAGCAAAATAATTCGATTCGTAAAATCGGAAAATATAGGGGTCAATTGGTAAAATTATCAAAGTCAATTATTATCTAAATTGGGGTAAAGCGGTCTTTTTTATATAGTAGGCAAGTTTTTTATATTTTTTAGAAGCAAAATAATTCAATTCGTAAAATCGCAAAACTTAGGGGTCAATTTGCAAAATTGTCAAAGTCAATTATTATCAAAATTGGGGGTAAAGCGGTCCTTTTTATATGACAAATGGTTTTTTTTTCTTCAGAAGCAAAATAATTCAATTCGTAAAATCGGAAAACATAGGGGTCAATTGGCAAAATTGTCTAAGTTAATTATTAACTAAATTGGGGGCAAATCGGTCTTTTTTATATGACAGACGGTTTTTTTATATTTTTTAAAAGCAAAATAATTCAATTCGTAAAATCGCAAAACATTGGGGTCAATTTGCAAAATTGTCAAAGTCAATTATTATCAAAATTGGGGATAAATCGGTCTTTTATATCATAGGTTGTTTTTTATTTTATTTTTAGAAGCAAAATAATTCAATTCGTAAAATCGTAAAATATAGGGGTCAATTTGCAAAATAGTCAAAGTCAATTATTATCTAAACTGGGGGTAAAGCGGTCTTTTTATATGACAAGCGATTTTTTTTAATTTTTTAGAAGCAGAATAATTATATTCGTAAAATCGCAAAATATAGGGGTCAATTGGCAAAATTTTCAAAGTCAATTGTTATCTACATTGGGGGTAAAACGGTCTTTTTATATGACAGTCGGTTTGTTTATATTTTTTTTAGAAGCAAAATAATCAATACGTAAAATCGCAAAATATAGGGGTCAATTTGCAAAATTGTCAAAGTCAATTATTATCAAAATTGGGGGTAAAATGGTCTTTTTATATCATAAGTGGTTTTTTTTTTATTTTTAGAAACAAAATAATTCAATTGGTAATATCATGGAACATAAGGGTCAACATGTTTTTAGTTTTAATTATTTTGATTCAAAGGTTATAAATGTCTTTTATTAATTGAAGATTATCTAAACTTTTAATTAATTTTTAAAAAAAAAAGGGTAAAAGTGTCTATTTACATACCGAGTCAACTCGCCGAGTCACATACTAGTTACGCACGCCACATGGCATTATTTCAGGGCCATCCCGCATGTGAGGGCGAGTTACGGTGCCCGCACCCTAGAAGCCTCGTGGAGAGAAATAACATCTCAAACTTTGTTGTTTTTTCAAAGTTATGCTTCAGTATTTTTTTTTCTCATATCATACAACAATTGACAGATAAATTTTTTTATCAGTGCAAATCACCTTATTCACCTTTTTTGATAACCAGTCAACTTATTCACTTTTATACATTTGAAGATGTGGATTAAGGCTTTGATAATCATAAGAAGATGTTTTTCATAATAAAATTAGAGATGATACCCACAAGAGTTTTCTAGTTGGTGGAGCAAGTGAGTGCGGTGTCTTTGACCCGAATTCGAATCCTCTTGCCAACACTTTCTAGATCCAGCTCGTCACACCTAATTTGTCTAGTGTGTTTTATATCTCTCATGTGGTTTGCGAGCTATTGAATGAGAGTGGGGTTTACTTTGTGCACTTCGGTGACTAGGGGTGCACATGGTTTTCAAAATCGTACCGGACCGTTCCGTACCGTACCAAATGTTAGGTTTTTTTCTCAAAATCGAAGGTCTTGGTATGGATGAAAACCATACCGAGTATTTTGGTATGGTTTTGGTTTTAGACTTCTCATTCCGTAAAAAATCGTATCGTACCTAAATTGAAAAGAAACATGAATTAACTATTCATTTTTTTATATTTACAACTAAATTTTATAAATTTATATTTTTAAATTTATAATTCAAATTTTATTGAATACTATATTATTTATAATTTATATTATAGTCCATCATAGTTTATAATTACTCTATTGGTAGTGTTCAATTAAAAAAAATGATATGCTCTAATTTAGCACAAATTAAACTTATTATATGTTGAAAACTTAAAATGCAAAAATTCTAGACAACAAATACCAAATAGTAAGTTTCTTCACATAATAAAAACAATGATCAAATAATTAACCAATTAATTTTATTCAATTAGGTCGAACTATAGCGTCAAATTTATGAACATTTTCTTTTCCGATGCTATATTTAATGGAAAAAAAAATAGTTTGTAAGATATTATATTATTAATTTTTATATAATTGTCAACTATATAATCAATTATAAAAGAAAAATTGCATGAAAAAAGTTTCTTTGAAAAAATCGCAAAACCGTACCATACCTTACCGGAACTGCACAAAATCGAGTTTGTTGGTATGGTTCATAAAACTCTATTTTGGTTTTGAGTTTTTAAAAACCGCACTAATTGGAACGGTACAAATTTTATAAAAAATACCGCAGAACCGTACCATGTGCACCCCTATCGGTGACTGTGAATTCCCTTATCAAAAACAAAAAAAAAAAGAAATAAGTAGAGCTGATATCTAATAATGCAACCTTCATATATTATTCTTCAAGTCATGAAAAATAATATCCATGAGGACATCTATGCAATCTTCACAATGATAGGTCGAACTTAACTCAAAGGAAAAGCTGATAATTTAAATCAAAGTTTTCCAAAGTGCAAAAACACCTGGTACAAACTCTATTAAAGGGGGAAGAGGAAAATATCAAAGCATATGGTCATCTCTGCATCGAAATGTTGACTTATTTTGACTCCCTCTTCAATTTTGACATCTTGATCTTGTCTTGTCTTGCTTCTTTTTAATTTGGTTTGATTCAGTATTTTGAATGATGTTGGCGTGGTAGCTATGAACCTTTTTTGCTGTGCATTATATTATATATAAGATCTGAAGTTGAACCAAGGAGAAAAGTGTTCGTTATGTTACAAATCAGATATGAAGATGGTTTATCAAAGAAAATGTTTGTTAATATAGCTTCTTTCAGTGGGTTCATTTATTAACATGTTGATATTCGTCAAGGGTGCTAAAACAATTTTTTTATAGAACCTGTTACTAAATGAACCAACTGAAAAGAAGCTATACGAACAATAAATTTTTCCTTAAAACCATCTGATAATTTTTGTAACATTACGAACTCTTATCGTCGTGGGGTTTCTTGAAATATAGATAAATTTTAGGGGTCATGGTGTAAATCATATGAATTATAATTATAATTATTACTGATTTTTTCGGATATTTTAGATATTTTTCAATATTGGTCACGGTTGATTATCGACCGTTACGTCAAGGGTGTCTCCCATATTTATCAAAATGTCATGAAATTTTTTGTAATATAGCTAAACCTCGGAATCTTATGGTAGTTCATCCGAAAAAAGAAAAAATATATGGATCTAGTTATCAATTTTATTATAATATTGGAGAAGTAGATGGAATTTACCATTTAACATTTTTGTTAGAAAAGGATTTACAGCCAAACAAATAGAATCCATATTTTCTTTTACTTGTTTTCATGACTAGAGAGGAAAAATGAAAAAGAAAAAAACTAATAAGAGGGATATCCCTCTTATTAGTTTTTTTCTTTTTCAATCGATTGAGAACGAATTCATCACAAAACTATGTCAGCCTCTTTCTTGTTGATTCCACTAATAAATTTTCTTATTTTCATTGTTTAATTATTTCTTCATGCTTCATTAACATTATTCTTCCCGGTATATATCATACAAACACATTGAAAGAGAAAAATTATAATATCTCTTAAATTTTTTCTCTGACAACAACTATTGTACTTTGCCAATATTGCAACCATCTCTCATAAATAACGAAAAATATACAATACTTATTCTACATGATTCTCTCTCAACTCATTAAATCAAATAAATTAATTGTTAGTGGAACTTGAACTTTAAAAAAATAAATCCAAATGTCATATTTATATTTTTCCATGGATTTCTCCAAACCAAAATATGCAATAGTTAAATTACCAAATATATATTCCACCATGTAATTCTAACCTCACTATCAATGGATAAAGCAAGAATGCAGTCGAAATATTATCAAGAAATGCACTACATAAAACATTTGTTCAGTTTATTTGAGTTTTCTCGAAATAGTTTTTATACTTCTTACAAACTCAAATAATTTTTTTTTCAAATGCACGAAAAATAAAGAACATCTTAATAATTATTCAAATATCTGAAAACACTCTCAGAAAATTCAAATAACAGTCCTTTCGCCTCTGATAATTATGAATTTTCATGAAACTAGTGTTTCTAATGGAAAAAAAAATTAAAAACAAGAAAAGGGAAAAGAAAAAAGAGGTAAGATCAACATAGAGAAAAATAATATTTTTGCTGGCTATGGGGTTCGAACCCATGCGCACTTATGTGCAGAAGATCTTAAGTCTTCCCCCTTAACCTCTCGGGCAAACCAGCTGTTTGTTCAATCATGAATTTTCATGAAAGTAGTCTTTCTAATGGAAAAAAAAAATTAAATACAAGAAAAGGGAAAAGAAAAAAGAGGTAAGAACAGAAGAGAGAAAAGTAATACTTTTGCTGGCTATGGGGTTCGAACCCATGCGCACTTATGTGCAGAAGATCTTAAGTCTTCCCCCTTAACCTCTCGGGCAAACCAGCTGTTTGTTTAAGATTTCAAAAAATTATATAACTTAGCATAGTCGATTTCTTTAGAAATCCACCTACTAAAATTAAATTAGGAACGCTTCTGTCTCCGTCTCTCAAAATTAGCATCAGTTCGATCGCAAACCCTAGGTCTCCGTCCGTTTTGTCTTTCAGAAAAATCAAAACCGAATAGAAATTGGTTTGAAGAAATGGCGGAGCACTTGGCTTCGATTTTTGGTACTGAGAAGGACAGAGTGAACTGTCCGTTCTATTTCAAGATCGGCGCGTGTAGACACGGTGACCGATGCTCGCGTCTGCACACAAAGCCGAGCATCAGCCCAACGCTGCTGCTTTCCAACATGTATCAGCGCCCTGATATGATCACTCCTGGCGTCGACCCTCAGGGCCAACCTCTTGACCCCAAAAACATCCAATCCCATTTCGAGGTACTATTTTTTTTTTCTTGCTATGAGTTTAAAATTTATATTTCAATTAACTAATAATCATTAGCTTTTGGCGAACAGGATTTCTATGAAGATTTGTTTCAGGAGCTGAGCAAGTATGGGGACATTCAGAGCCTCAATATATGTGATAATTTGGCTGATCACATGGTTGGTAATGTGTACATCCAGTTTAGGGAGGAAGACCAAGCACAAGCTGCGCTTCAGAATCTTGTCGGGAGGTCTTATGAAGGCTAGTTCTTCTGCTCTTTTCAAGCATCATATACTTATTATCTTAAATTTTGTATAGATACATTAGTTGTGGTGCCTGTGCTCAGATGTTTTGGTTGAAGTTCTTAATTTTCTGGAAGATGTGCTGGTCTATTGGTTATTTTTACTTGTATACAGGATAAATGAATCTCCTTAAAGTGTTATTTGAAAATGTTGAAGAGTCAGTTTCTCTTGTTCCTTTCTTTCTTTCTGGTTTGTGTTGGTTGTACTTATTTTTACTTGTATACAGGATAAATGAATCTCCTTAAAGTGTTATTTGAAAATGTTGAAGAGTCAGTTTCTCTTGTTCCTTTCTTTCTTTCTGGTTTGTGTTGGTTGTACTTTTTTCTTTCAAGTTTGTTGGCTATATTGAAATCCTTAGATACATGCCTAATTAATTAAAACTAACCAGCTACACTGTAATATACTATCCCTAACAATAGTTTGTGCTGTGGATGGATAAGCTACTTGATAAACAAATTCAGCTTTTGAAGTTATGGACATAAAGTCTTACTTGTGATTAGAACAGTATTCCTGAAATGACTAGAATTTAATGGTAACAGAGGATTATGGTCTGTGGTACTCTTGGCAACGCAGGGCATTCACTTCCATTTATTTGACTCCATCTAGGTTTTCCGTTAATGGTGATTCTACTTATCCAGAGATTACTTTAGTTTCTTTCTTACTTACGAATGCCAACATTTGATATCGTACAGGGCGTCCTATCATTGCCGACTTCTCCCCTGTGACGGATTTCCGTGAAGCAACTTGTAGGCAATATGAAGAAAATGTATGTAATCGAGGTGGATACTGCAACTTCATGCATCTGAAAAAGATAAGCAGGTTAGCTTTGAAATGAGAACGCATTTCTGTTTGTTTCACTTTAAGCCATTTAACCTTTATGTCTGACAATTGATGCATTAATTTTGACTGTAGAGAATTGAGACAACAATTATTCCGGAAAAGTAGGCGAAGGCATGGTCGTAGTAGAAGTAGAAGCCACAGCCCTCGTCATCGTAGTCATGAGGACCGTCATGGTTCTGGTAGAAGAGGTGAACATCGCCATGATGACAGGGGTAGAAGGCCTCGAAGCAGAAGTCCTGGTCGAAGGAGTGGACGTAGTAGAAGTCCTGGGGGTAGAAGAAACAGAAGTCCAGTCAGGGAAAACAGTGCTGAGAGAAGGGCAAAAATTGAGCAATGGAATAGGGAAAGAGAGGAGGCAGTGTCTACTCGAGATGATAAAAGTAAAACTGATGATGCTAGTCGTGGTGACGTACATAATGATCGCCAGTCTAACGAAAACAATCTGCATCCACCACAGCAAGGAAATGGAAGTTATGACTATTGAGCCTTTGCATGTTTCATGGTTAGTCTTCTTAATTTAACTTTGCTCATCATCTAGCCTTTTACCATTGAGTAGGCTTACTGCCTATTTTCCACTGTGCAGGTGGGGAAGGTTCTTTCTCCTGTGATATTGTAAAAAAGAAATCACCTTTTTTCCTCTTTCCTTTGAAAGAAATAGCCTACGACGTAGGAGGAAAGCTGCATCGAGCTACTCTTTGATTACATGCATCTATATATCTTTAGAGCCATAGAGAAAACCAGGAAACTTGTTTTTGGTGAATCCTATCAATGTCTTAAGTTGCCTTAGAATTTCTCATTATTCAACAAAAACTATGTTTGTATTCTTCTGTGCTTAAATTATCTTCTGCTGATTCCTTGACGACTTCTTTGGATACTGTTATCCCTTGATTAAGTGATTCCCTTTCATATTGTGTTTCTAGTTCCCTACAAACTTTTTCGATTTTCATGTAAAGTTGTACTGGCCAAAAATAGAATATTTGTATCTGCCATTAGATTTACCATGTTTTCTCGCATTAAAAACCCATTATTGGCATAATAGTATATCGGTTACCAGGTAAGTGTCCCCCTTTTCCTAACAGGCCCCCACAAACTTTATAGCTGATAAATCAAGATAGGTTGTTTCTTTTTTTTTATTTGGGATCATTTTAATGCACATTTTTCGAGTTTTGCAGGGTCAGGTTCATTGCAGCTTATATTGATATTTGAATACAGGTTGGGTGTCTCCAGTCGAAACTGAGGGATCAGTTCTTCTTCTGTGCAACAAAGACAAACTGTTCATCAATAGCGATCTGCAGCTGTGGCTATGTTTTATTTCAACCTTTCATCAGGCTTGTACCAGTGCTATGCCCATTAGAATAGATTCTGTTTTTTCTTTCATTACCCCAGTTGTGTACCATCAGAAGTCATTAAATTTTATTTTCCTTAACTCGTGTTTGTTATTTTAAGTGAACTCAAATTTCCTGTAGTAACTGAAAACGTTACCTTGTTATATGTATTGTCATTATCCTTTTGGAGAGTGAATTTGAGTTATTTGAACTATGATTTTAGCCTACTTGTGATGCCTTCAGCAAAACCCTAATTTATTGATTGCTAGCTGTGATCAAATCTTATGATTTGTTTATGTAGTTTCTGAGACAAATGTGGATAATTTTATTTTTTTCTTCTATTAACTAACACGCAGCCTAGTTATCTTTATAATAACAGAGCTAATTGTTAAAAAAAATCTCATTTATTTGTGAAAATTCCTATAGTGGTTTTACATAAATGTTGATGGCATGGTAATATGGACAATATTTTTCATATAAAACTTTTTTGAAGCTTGATTCGAGCTCAATCCAATATACAATAAAGCTAAAAGGTACAAAATATTCAAGATATTCGAGTTTGACTCATGCATGTTAGGCTCGAGAGTTTGACTCATGCATGTTAGGCTCGACTAAAACTCATCTGAGCTCTAGTTGTTCGTGATCAAATAATCAAATAAAATTTAAAAACAATTTCAAACTTAGTAAAAAAATTCATATTAAAAAATATTGTGATATATACCACTACTTTAACACGATTACACTCCTAAACATATATACCCTTTGATTCTTTGGGTAAAATATGAACAACTAGCTTCCCAACAATTAATAACACTCATGTAAGCTAAATCACAAGAACCTTAAAAATCATATATCTTGCTTAACAAAGCCACAAAGAAGACTGCATGTTCCTAAACTAAACTAAACTAAACTAAATATCTACGTGCATACTTTTTAAATTCATGCCGTGCCTTTTCACCCTCTTCACTTTTAAACTTCTGGATCATGGCGAGATCACGTACACGCTCGAACAATTGTGTGGAGCACGGCACCGTTAGTGGTCCGCGGCCTGCACCATTAATCTCGTCTTTGTATAATTCTAGTAGCTTTTGAAAAACGTCGGTATTGAAAGCGCGTATTTCGACCTCATATCGCTTGCGCTCTTCCCCAACTAATATTTGGATGTATATCTTGGAGTTCAACTTCTTCAACAGCCAATGGAATTTTTTAGAGATCGCCATTAAAAATTGTACGAGTAATTATTACTCCTTGATCTAGGTAAAAATAGGCTCAATGTTGGTAATGAGTTAATTAATAATAATTAATACTAATACGTAGTATATATAGCCTCAGATTCCTAAAACTGATCGGGATCGTACGTATATCTTTTCCCAAAAGGAATGGGACTCACTCACGTACGCGTCCTTAAAATTTAGGCGTTCAAAACAGATTTGAAATCTACCAATGAGATGAGTCTTTTTTCTAACTAAATAATTTTATCTCTAATATTGCGTTTTGTTAAAGCTAATCTCTATCTCTATCTCATTTTTTATTATAAAAACATTAACTTTTTATTAACTTTTTGTGAAGACTAAAATGCCCTTATTTAAATTGTAAAATGATATAAATTCAATGGTAAATATGTAAAAGTAATTAAAGAGGTATAATTAGACATAGAGTCTTGTTATATTCAATTTATCTCCTACATAAACTCCTAAAATTTATAAATTCTCTCTTACATAAATTCTTGTAATTTTAATCTTCTTCACTCATAGATGAAAACGCACATTAAAAAAATACTATTATTTTAAATAACCCCTAGATATATATATATATATATATAAAATAATTATATTTTAGCATCAGTAATTGTTTGAGTAAAAAAATGTTAATTTAAAGATTTAGTACACCATAAGACATAAACACTCTAAATATAAAATTCAAAATGAAATTCTCTTAATTATCATTATGTTACAAAAAAAAAAAAAAATAATAAGATTGAATCGCATCTTACTATGAAAGAATTAAAAATACTTATGACGTAATTTTATTTTGGCTAGAATATGAAAATATAAAGAATATTCAATAAAATCAAGACATGCATAACCTCGAAATTTCGTGGAATTCTTTTCGTGAAAAATGGGTGAAATTGGTGGAAATGGTGAAATTGATGAAAATTTGGGTGAAATTCGTGAAAAATGATGAAACTGATGAAACAACAACATATAAAGATGGTGAAATCGGTAAAAAATTAATAAAGTATGTGAAAACGTGTCAAATTAGTGAAATTGGTGAAAAGAACATACGAAATCACAATGTGTGAAATAGGTGAAAATGGATTAATAAGATAAAAATGTTTAAAAGCGGGTTAATAACCTAATATGATAAAAACGTGTACAATCAGTAAAAAAATGAGTTTAACTGACAATTAAAACGAGAAAATACAAAAGAACAAAATCATAAAAATAGTGAAAATAATTTATAACTGATAAAAACAAAAGGGTAAAATAGTTAAAAAAAATAATGATAAAAATAAATAAAATTGACTAAAAAATAATTAAATCGATAAATAATAAATTAAATATATAGGTAATAATTTATTCTATTTTATGTCAAATATGCTGACGAGACAGGGTGATGACCTAAAGGGTCGGTCTCCCAATTCTAATTGATCGATTTTTTCCTTCAACTAAACAAATACTAGTCAAATAGTACACAAACACTATACATCTTGATCACGGGCCTCGGCTTTAGACTACAATCTCATTAACAATAAAATAAATTACTTAGGGTGAGTTTGACCCAGCGATTGGAGCTCTTAAAATCACTTTTACATCTCTATTGTGATTTTTGAAATGTTTGGCCTCGATTATAAAAATAACTTCTGTTTAATCGTGATTTTCATGGTGTTTGGCCCTCAAGATCATAATCACTTTTGGAATCCCCAGAAGCAAAAAAAAATCAACTTATTTTAGAAGCAACTTAAGTGTTACTTTTACAAAAGCTATTATACAAAATCAATTATTCTATAATTAATTATTATCATAATCAATTATTACCAAAATCAATTTTAGTAAAATTAATTATCCTATAATTGCTTTTCGAATAGCTAGGCCAAACTCACCCTTAGTTTTCGACGAATTTTAATGAACAAACCGTTCACATAATACATTATAAATCTTAATTTGGATATTTAATGTTATATAATAGGGCACTTTGCAAGTTTGGTGTCACTGGTTAGGTAAATGCACATTTAATACCATAAGTTAAATATTGTTCACAACTTTTATATTATCATCAAATAACTAAATGAAAATATACGGAATTGGTTATATGCACTACACTTTACTGTTATCTCATCTTTTGGATGAAAGATTATCACGTTTCCCTCACTTTTAGAGAGAAATAGATGAAAGACAAGAAACTTGCCATAATCATGTTGTGCTAAAGAATATACATAATTTAATGAGAGTATGTATAAAACAAGTTGCATGTCATTTATATATTGTAATTAATCTTTTCCTTTTTTTATTTAGACTTCAAAATCCGACTCAATTAGGTTCTTGGGTTTATACTTTGCCAAAGACTGATATGTATGTATATAAGTTATTAAACACTGACCTCAGTTAAATCTTATTTTCATTAAGATGATAAATCTATGGTGCAAGACAGTTCATTATGTTAATTGTAAAATCAAATTTCATTTCTGCCTTCACAGTTGATGTATGGGAAATTCTTACCCAGACCGGGTTTGGCCGAACCCAAACTAATTACGTGGCAAGTGTAATACACTTGCTTTGGGATTGGATGTAACTTCCAGGAAAGTGACCAATCACAAAACAAGTGCAATACACTTGCTTGGTGGTTGGATGGGTTTGGCCAAGCCAGGCTTGGGCAAGAATTTTCCTGTATGTATACTGATTAAAAATTTTAAATTTATTGATCACTATTTTAGTATAACAATTTCAATCATAAACCTTTTTCAAGTTCACTTTCTTTTAGTTTGACCTTACAATTTGTTGTACTTCAGCTTATTCTTACAAATAGTACTTAAAACTATCTTGCAATAACACTTCATGAAGAATTTTGATTCCGAAAGAGTTCACAAAAACTACATTTTACAATATTTTATTTTTGTGACTTAAATAATATCTCCTGAACATGGTCTAAAGAATATCGTCAAACCCCCAACATTTTCTTAATTAATAGAATGATTTATTGATCCAAACAAAACAAGTCTAAACAAACAAGCAAACAAACACAGATCAAACAAGATAATCACAACGCATTAGTAGCATAGTTCAATTTTACACATTCTTAACAAAAGAGAAGCAAACTAAACACCCTGAGGCTCCATTCCATCAAGCTTTTACTCACAGACACATACATTACAACTTCCCAGGGCGATCCGTACGTCTACGTCCTACACCTTCATCTCCCATCTGCCCGACATCATTGAACGCCTGCCCCGACATCTGATCGGTTGCTTTAAGAGCGGCGGCAGTGGCTGCAGCAGTTCCAGCAGGAGTGGTCTCCTCCACATCCACCACCATCACCACCGGCGTCCCCTCCTCGTCTGTAGTCAGTCTCTGTCCCGATTTAGCCTCACCTGTTCCTCCATACGAGATGCGCGTGTCGTCCTTTGTTTCAGTTGGGTGTGGCGTCAGCTTATCTCTGATTGCACCCAATCCACCAAATATCCCGCCACCACCTCCTCCTTCCCTCGACTCCTCCGTTCCCCTGTTTAACCCATCAAAGAGAGTAGCATTTTCAATACAAAATCGATGTAAGAGAAAATTTATAAATTTTAGGAGTATATATACGAGATAAATAATTAAATATAATAAGACTTTGTGTCTAATTGCACCTCTTAAATTACTTTTATATATTTGCCATTGATTTAAATATCACTTTATAATTTAAATAAGGGTATTTTAATCCACACAAAAATTAAAAAAATATTCATGCTTTTATAATAGTAGAAGTAGATAAAAATATTTGGACTTCAAATTCTGACTCTTCTTCTAACGTACACGGACAATACTCAACCCAACATACAATTAAGCTACAAGAGACAAATTATTCAAGATACTCGAGTTTGACTCATGCATATAAGGCTCAACTGAAACTCGCATGAGCTCTAGTTGTTCGTGATCAAAGATCAAACACCCAGATGAAACTTAAACACAATTTCAAGCTAAATAAAAATTTTAATTTCAAATATATTTTATTGTTCTGTACTAATACTTGACACCTAAAACATATATAAACATTATTAGGGCTAGTTTATTCCTTTTCTTGTTATAAAAATATTTAGACTTCAAATTTCCAGCTCTTTTTCTAACGTACATTCATAAGAAACTCACAATGTGGTAGCAACTTTTCAAAAAAAAAAAAAAAAATTACACATATCAAAGTATCAAACATATATATATGGACAATATTTTTCATTTAAAACTTTTTTGAAGCTTGATTCGAGCTCAACCCAATATACAATAAAGCTAAAAGGGACATAATATTCAAGATATTTGAGTTTGACTCATGCATGTTAGGCTCGACTAAAACTCATTTGAGCTCTAGATGTTCGTGATCAAATAATCAAATAAAATTTAAACACAATTTCAAACTTAGTAAAAAAATTCATATTAAAAAATATTGTGATATGTACCACTACTTTAACACGCTTACACTCCTAAACATATATACCCTTTGATTCATTAGGTAAAATATGAACAACTAGCTTCCCAAAAATTAATAACACACACGTAAGCTAAATCACAAGAACCCTAAAAATCATATATCTTGCTTAACAAAGCCACAAAGAAGACTGCATGTTCCTAAACTAAACTAAACTAAACTAAATATCTACGTGCATACTTTCTAAATTCATGCCATGCCTTTTCACCCTCTTCACCTTTAAACTTCTGGATCATGGCGAGATCACGTACACGCTCGAACAACTGTGTGGAGCACGGCACCGTTAGTGGTCCGCGGCCTGCACCATTAATCTCGTCTTTGTATAATTCTAGTAGCTTTTGAAAAACGTCGGTATTGAAAGCGCGTATTTCGACCTAATATCGCTTGCGCTCTTCCCCAACTAATATTTGGATGTATATCTTGGAGTTCAACTTCTTCAACAGCCAATGGAATTTTTTAGAGATCGCCATTAAAAATTGTACGAGTAATTATTACTCCTTGATCTAGGTAAAAATAGGCTCAATGTTGGTAATGAGTTAATTAATAATAATTAATACTAATACGTAGTATATATAGCCTCAGATTCCTAAAACTGATCGGGATCGTACGTATATCTTTTCCCAAAAGGAATGGGACTCACTCACGTACGCGTCCTTAATTGGTGATTTAGGCGTTCAAAACAGATTTGAAATCTACCTATGAGATGAGTCTTTTTTCTAACTAAATAATTTTATCTCTAATATTGCGTTTTGTTAAAGCTAATCTCTATCTCTATCTCATTTTTTATTATAAAAACATTAATTTTTATTAACTTTTTGTGTAGACTAAAATATCCTTATTTAAATTGTAAAATGATATAAATTCAATGGTAAATATGTAAAAGTAATTAAAGAGGTATAATGAGACATAGAGTCTTGTTATATTTAATTTATCTCCTACATAAAGTCCTAAAATTTATAAATTCTCTCTTACATCAATTCTTGTAATTTTAATCTTCTTCGCTCGTAGATGAAAACGAACATTAAAAAAATACTACTATTTTAAATAACCCCTAAATATATATATAAAATTATTATATTTTAGCATCAGTAATTATTGGAGTAAGAAAATGTTAATTTAAAGATTTAGTACACCATAAGACATAAACACTCTAAATATAAAATTCTAAATGAAATTCTCTTAATTATCATTATGTTACAAAAAAAAAAAAAAAAAAGATTGAATCGCATCTTACTATGAAAGAGTTAAAAATACTTATGACGTAATTTTACTTTGGCTAGAATATGAAAATATAAAGAATATTCAAATAACATCATGACATGCATAACCTTGAAATTTCCTGGAATTCTTTTCGTGAAAAATGGGTGAAATTGGTGGAAATGGTGAAATTGATGAAAATTTGGGTGATATTCATGAAAAATGATGAAACTGATGAAACAACATATAAAGATGGTGAAATCGGTAAAAAATTAATAAAGTATGTGAAAACGTGTCAAATTAGTGAAAATTTAGTTGAAATTGGTGAAAAGAACATACGAAATCACAATGTGTGAAATAGGTGAAAATTTATTAATAATATAAAAATGTTTAAAAGCGGGTTAATAACCTAATATGATAAAAACGTGTGCAATCAGTTAAAAAAAAAAGAGTTTAACCGACAATTAAAACGGGAAAATACAAAAGAACAAAATCGTAAAAATAGTGAAAATAAGTTATAACTGATAAAAATAAAAGGGTAAAATAGTTAAAAAAAATTAATGGTAAAAATAAATAAAATTGACTAAAAAATAATTAAACTGGTGAATAATAAATTAAATAGGTAAAAACAAATTAATTTACTCTATTTTATGTCAAATATGCTGACGACCTAGGGTGATGACCTAAAGGGTCGGTCTCCCAATTCTAATTGGTCGATTTTTTCCTTCAACTAAACAAATACTAGTAGTGGTGTTCAACGAAATCGCGAAACCGCCCCAACCGATCGACCTAACCCAAATCGACCGCAATTTGCGGGTCAAAAGTTGGATTGGTTGATCTTGGGCTTCTTGAAAAAAAGACCGCTAATTGTAATTGGGTTTGGTTTTGTACATTTTTAAACCGCATAAAGCCATAAACCGCATCCGATCGCACTATATATATAATTTTATTTAATTTTATTTAGTCCTACAATTTAAACAATGAGAAATATAATTCAAATATATACTTTAACTAACTAATCTCAATCCATAACTCAAAGCCTAACATCTATACTAAAGAAAATCCTACTGCCTTAACTTTTCCTCTCCTCACATTTTCTTCCTTCCCAAGTGAAAAAGAAAAAATACTAAAAGATGATCTAGAAAACATTTTGTCTTTGCAAAAGAATTTCTTTTGGAGCATCTACACCCACATCAACTTCAAGGTATTTTCTTTTTGCTTATTGTTTGATTTTTTTTCTTTCAAATTTATATTTGCCTAATAAATGATTTTCTATTTAAATACGTAGATGTATGTTGTTTAGTATAAAGTAGCAATTACTTTTATTGTTATTTATATATTTTTAGCTACATATCGATGGTATATATATATATATATATATATATATATTATTGTTTATATTTTTGCAGATGGTTGATAAGGAAAGGGGGTCGAAATCACTTCTAACACAATGAATCAAAGTGAAAAACGATCAGTTTTTCTACCTATCTTTTAGTGAAAACTTATTAACCTAGTTTGAGATTATTTTTAGTTTTCTTTAAATTATGTATCCATTGAAAATCATATCTTGTTAGTTGATATTTTACATTATCTCCATATATTTTCTATGAAAATTTATAATTTATTCAAAAAAATAATAAGGGATGATTGTTTAGTGCATTTACATTTAACTTATTGAATAACAAAAATACATTAAAGTTGAGAGTTTTGAGACCGCAAAACCCGCCCCAATTCGAATGGACCGCAAAGTGCAATCTGAGGCATTATTGGGTTGGGTTTGGACTAGACTAATAAAAACCCGCAAATATTGAGTTGGGTTTGGTTGAGTATAAAATCACACTAGACCGCACCGCAAACACCCCTAACAAATAGTACACAAACACTATACATCTTGATCATGGGCTTCGGCTTTAGATCTACAATCTCATTAACAATAAAATAAATTACTTAGTTTTCGACGAATGTTAATGAACAAAACCGTTTACATAATACATTATAAATCTTAATTTGGAAAAATTTATTACTTTTGATGCTTTTAACGAAAAAATTGCATATTTAGTGTTATATAATAGAGTACTTTGCAAGTTTGGTGTCACTGGATAGGAAAATGCATATTTAATACCATAATTTAAATATTGTTCACAATTTTTATACTATCGTCAAATAACTGAATGAAAATATACGAAATTGGCTATATGCACCACACTTGACCGTTATCTCATATGAAAGATTATAACGTTTCCCTCAAATAGATGGAAGACAAGAAACTTGCCATAATCATGTTGTGCTAAAGAATATACATAATTTAATGAGAGTAGGGATGTCTATTGTGACTCACCTTTAAGAGTGAGTCACCAACAACCTAAATTAGATCCAATAAAATTTGGACACATGTCTATATTACAACCCCATCAACTCTTGTACAACTCCAGTTAAGTTGTGAAATGTCCCACTATACCCTTTTCTTTATTTTGTGAAAGCCCGAATATACCCTTTTATTAAAAAAAAATTAAGTGCACCCTGTCACACACCCTCAAGCTCCGCCACCCTCCCCTCCCAACTCCACCACCAAACACCATTGCAGCTTATTCTCCATCAAAAGCATTCTCATCATCCGAACCCACTTCAGAAAGTTTAGATCCCATCCTCTTGCTACTACAATTATTCTCATTAGGCATTTTGTCTTATAGAAGAAGGTCACATCACAAGTACAAAAATAGATAGAGTAAATGCCGTCATTCACCTAATGCCAGTTCAATATCTCTTAATACAATTAGAATTTGCTGGTGAAATCGATTTTATGATCTAATATCAAAGCAACAAGCCAACAATTATCTAATACATATAACATCTACTTATCTAGAACATATAATTAAATAGAAAGAAAATCTCAAAATTCAAAAGAAAAAAGACTTCTTCTTGGGTAAGGAAGCTTCACCGGTAAACAGGGCCGGCGCCGTGCACCACGCGACCAGAATGGCGGCGGCACCGTGCCCTCCGCGACAAGAACGACGGCGAGTGAAGTGTCGTTCTTGTTGCGTCGAGGACGGAGGCGGCACTTCTCCGCCGTCATTCTGGTGCGGCTGGGAGCAAAGAGGGAGGAGGGGAGGGTGGTTGTGGCGGTGGTGGTGGTGGTGAGTTAGGGCTTGAAAAGGGGTTGATTGGGTTTTTGGCAGAGAAATTGGAGAAAATAAATGGAAGGGACATATTGGTCAAATTGAGTATTTTGGTAATTTTTATTTTAGGATAATAATGTAAAATTATTATTTACAATGAATTGATTATTAAATTTTTGGGGATAATACATAAAATGGTGGAGTGATACACATTTGTACATAATCAAAGGACTAGAAAAATTTTCTATTTTTTTCAATGGTAATGGTTATGATTGATTTGTTGTGGTGACTCTTGATGTGAGAGTCACAATAGAATCTCCCATGAGTATGTATAAAACAAGTTACATGTCATATATTGTAATTAATCTTTTCCTTTTTTATTTAGACTTCAAAATCCTACTCAACTAGGTTATTGGGTTTATCCTTTGCCAAAGACGGATATGTATGTATATAAGTTATTAAACACTGACCTCAGCTAAATCTTATTTTCATTAAGATGATAAATCTATGGTGCAATAAAATGTAGATAGACATAGTTCATTATTTTAATTGTAAATCAAAATTTATTTCTGCCTTTACAGTTGATGTATACTGATTAAAAATTTTAATTTTATTGATCACTATTTTAGTATAACAATTTCAATCATAAACCTTTTTCAAGTTCACTTTCTTTTAGTTTGACCTTACAATTTGTTGTACTTCAGCTTATTCTCACAAATAGTACTTAAAAGTTAAAACTATCATACAAAAACTACATTTTACAATACTTTATTCTTGTGACTTAAATAATATCTCCTGAACATGGTCTAAAGAATATTGTCAAACCCCAACATTTTCCTAATTAATAGGATGATTTATTGATCCAAACAAAACAAGTCTAAACAAACAAGCAAACAAACACAGATCAAACAAGATAATCACAACGCATTAGTAGCATTGTTCAATTTTACACATTCTTAACAAAAGAGAAGCAAACTAAACACCCTGAGCTCCATTCCATTAAGCTTTTACTCGCAGACACATACATTACATCTTCCCAGGGCGATCCGTACGTCTACGTCCAACACCTTCATCGCCCATCGGCCCGACATCATTGAACGCCTGCCCCGACATCTGATCAGTTGCTTTAAGAGCGGCAGCAGTGGCTGCAGCTGTTCCAGCAGGAGTGGTCTCCTCCACATCCACCACCATCACCACCGGTGTCCCCTCCTCGTCTGTAGTCAGTCTGTGTCCCGATTTAGCCTCCCCTGTTCCACCATACGAGATGCGCGTGTCGTCCTTTGTTTCAGTTGGGTGTGGCGTCAGCTTATCTCTGATTGCACCCAATGCACCAAATATCCCGCCACCACCTCCTCCTCTCGACTCCTCCGCTCCCCTGTTTAACCCATCAAAGAGAGTAGCATTTTCAATACAAAATCACTAAAACTTCGAACATATTATACTTAGCAGACTCTATAAAAAATTGTTTCTGACCTCCTTTCGGCTTCAGCCCTCCGTGTAGCTTCTTCCCTGTCACGTTCTCCTTCAATTTTCATCTCTCCCATTTTTCTTCTTGCTTCTTCCTTCGTATCCTCGTATTTCTCCTACACCATAACCATGGTCCTTGAGAATATTTGTATAACTCAAATTACTAAGAACCTTTTTTTAATCACACTTTGGTACGTCATTAGTATTTCGTATCATTTTTGTTTTTGTGTTATGGTCTCATAGACCTGACTTATGTCTATCATGATAAAATGCCACAATTTATATGAACCCAATATATACACCTAACCATGAATGCAGCCCCCCAAAAAAGACGCTACCATGTAACCAAATGTGATAGAAAAAAGGTATAAGGGTTACTCATAAATTCAATAAAATACAAATGTTTTCATTAAATTCACACCACTACAAAACTAAACCTACCCTCACATTTCAAGAAAACTCAAAAAAATTCATAAACGGCTAATTACCTTTGCTGCTTCAGTAGTCTCCCCTGCCTTCTGCTTTGTTGTTTCCTTCGTCTCATACGCCTTCTCCTTTGCGGCTTCAGTAGTCTCTCCTGCCTTCTGTTTAGCTGCTTCCGTAGTCTCGTACACCTTCTCCTTTGTCTCCTCCGTTTTCCCTGTCAAGTATTCCATAGCCCTCCTCGCAGCTCCAGCCGCGGAGTCCTTCAATTCCGTCATCTTCCCAACAGTAGTATCCTTCCCCTCTTTCGCTTTCTCCGCAGTATAATCCTTGTACTCGCCCGCCTTCTCGACTGAAGTATCCTTTGCCCCTCTAGCAGTATCCACGGTAGCATCCTTCGCCTGAGTCGCTTTATCCACGGTGTAATCCTTAGTCTCCTTAGCTTTCTCAGCTGCATAGTCTTTGTACTCTCCAGCTTTTCCAGCTGTAGTATCCTTTGCTTCCTTTGCCTTATCCATTGTATAATCTTTAGCCTGTTTTGCCTTGTCGGCAGCAGCATTGGCAGTGTCGCTCGCCTTCTCCACGGTAGCGTCTTTAGCCTGTTTTGCCTTGTCAGCAGCAGCATTTGCAGTGTCGCTCGCCTTCTCCACGGTAGCGTCTTTAGCCTGTTTTGCCTTGTCAGCAGCAGCATTTGCAGTGTCGCTCGCCTTTTCCACGGTTGCGTCTTTAGCCTGTTTTGCCTTGTCAGCAGCCGATTGTGCTGTCCCCTTTGTTGCATCTGCCGCCTCCCTCGCCTTTTGCGAGGCGTAATCCGTGGTTTCCCCTGTTTTCTGTGCCGTGTAATCCTTGTACTCCCCTGCTTTCTGTGCCGTGTAATCCCTTGTTTCCCCCGCTTTCTGGGCCGTGTAATCCTTGTATTCTCCTGCTTTATGTGCAGCAGAGTCCTTACTCTGTTTAGCCATCTCGGCTTCTTCCCATGTTTTCTCTGCAGCGGCGTCCTTCATTTGCTTTGCTCTCTCGGCAGTGTATTCAGCGGTTTCTTGGGACTTGCCCATGACGGCGTCCTTGGCATGTTCTACGGTGCCCTGGACGGTTTTGATAATGCTGCCGATGACGCCGGGACCACCACGTTCTTCTTCTACTTGGTGATGTGTTTGTGGGGTCGTCTTCGAAGTCTCGTACTCCATTTTTCCTACGCTTTGTTGTTGTTGTTGTTGTTGTTGTGTTTCTCTTCTTTCTTTGTTTAGATCTTTCAGCTGGTCTGCTGCGGTTCTTGCGGCTACTTCAGCTCTTTCTTCCTTTGCTTGCCTTGACGCCATTAAAATTTTCTTCCTCCTTTTTTCACTACACTAATAATAATAAAGGTAAAAATGAAATAAGATGAGATAGATTTTTGTTTTTCTTTCAACAATCGAGTGTGGGGATGAGATTGAGATTGTTGAGACACATACATTTATTATAAATATATATGAGGGTGGTGGGATTGATTAATTCTTCTTCCCAAGTGACACATCTGGGATTTTGAATTACGTGGATTTAGGGGAGCGTGACACGTACTAGTGCCATGCAAATTGAGGGGCTGGCTTTGCCACCCGTCAGGTTAAGGTGCTGTGTAGGTGGATGCATCTGCAATTCTTCATGGTATGGTTATCTATATATTATATCATATCATATCTTGGGCGGTGCTGATCAGTCGGTGGTGTTTGTACTTTTGGTGGAATGATGGATAGGATTGTAAATTTCTATCTGTCCAAGAATTCGTGGTTACCCTCTGGGTAGCCAGAACCACCATCTGATATGTTAGATCACTTTTAGGAACACTTTTTATTCCTAAAACTCCCTAACAAGACGTACATTGTATTGTTGATTGCATATTCTTATTCTTAGAAGAAGCAAATTGACGATTGTTTGTTCAAAGAATATACAATTTTAGAATACAATGCACCAAAATTTTATTCCACAATGTAAAATATGAAAAGAAAAGTACAATTTCTCATACAATCTACCAAGATTTTTATTCCAGAATACAAAATGCAAAACTAAACTACCACTTACGCAGACTGAAAATGTATAAATTAAGCATGGTTGTATAAAACTCATCACTTAACATTTGCTTATTATACATACATAATACATGGATGATACATTAGAGCTTCATACATTCAGTTCACTTAAAGAAGAAAGAATAAATCTATAGCGTCCTACAAATTGCTGGAATTAAAACTATCCAAAATTTTGTATCACCAGTAATCTCCACACGAACATTCCCCACGAACAAAGCAGTGAAAACCCGAAGCATCTCTTACGTGTATCTCCCTTTTCGTAACAACCGAAATATACTTCAAGAACGTATGACAATCCCCACATAGATTAATGTTCTTATTTACCTTTACCGGTTTTCCAGGCCTGGCTGTAATAAGCCCATAAGTAACGGCTATTTTTCCACTATGGTACAACAAAAAGTTCATCTTCTGATGCTCCTCCACTTCATGAAGCACAAAACTCGTATCTGGTACATAACCAACTTTCAAGCATTCTAAGAAAAGTATTTCTAATGCACTGCAAATATCCTTAGATTGTGAATGAGATTTATCTCTTCCAAAGAAAGAATGGACCTTGTTTTCATGTATGATCCAACTCCGACCAGGGAATTTTCGAATACCCTTTTCCTTCATCTCTTGTTTAACGAGTTCAGAGCAATGCCACCTTCCCGAGGCAGAGTACAGGTTCGATTTTAGTATGTATGTGGATGGATCTTGTGGCTCTATACTTAGTATTTTTTTGGCAGCCCTTCTTCCAATTGTGGTATTCAAATGGATTCTACAACTATCAAGTAATGCTCTCCAAACAGAAGCCTTTGGCTCAAATGGGATATTTTCGATTGTCTCCTCTGCTTCTTCTAGAAGATCCCAGTAACCTAAAACGGATACTAAACAGGCGTAATGGTCTGAATTGGGTTCGATTTTGTGAAGGGATTTCATGGATTGGAAGAAGTTTCGGCATTGTTCGAGTAAATTTGCATTTGTGTGTTTATAAGCTGAAATTATCAAGAAACAGGTAACTGTATCTGGCTGTATTCCTAACTTCTGCATGTTTTTCCAGACACTTAAAGCATTGTCTCCCTGCCTATGAAGGATATGAGCAGCTAACAAACAATTCCATGAAACTATGTCATATTCAGACATACTATCAAACACTTTAATTGCTTGTTCGATTTCACCACACTTCGAATACATGCTAAGTGTAGCATTCCCCACTCCTATCTCACTCAAGAAACCGTATTTCAAAGCTTGACAGTGAAATTGTTCTCCAAGGTTCTGAAATCCCAAATCTCCACATACCCCGAGGATTGAAGCTGATGCAACTTCATCTATCAAATTGGGTTTTGCATATTGCCACCGGCTGATTAAAGAAATTGCTTTATCCAGCTCTGATTTTCGTGCATATCCACATATCATTGATGTTAGCATAAACGTACTGCTCTTATCTTGTGGCAATCTGTGGAGTATTTTTTCAGCATCATTCATTCTACCGGATCTAGTGCACATGTCAAGTACTGCTGTTTCAATACAATCATTTGAACCATTGCCGAACTTGAGGACGAAGGCGTGAATTTGTTGGCTTATCTTCAAATCCATTATCAACCCACAAGCATTTATAACACTAGTTAATGTAAAGTCAGTTAACTCCACTTCCTCCTCCAACATTTTGCTGAACAACTTCAATGCTTTGAAACCCTCACCATTTTGGCCATATCCAGATAATAGAGTATTGTAGGAGATACAATTCTTTTCGGGCATCCTTTCAAAGGTCGCCAAAGCCATATCGACAAGCCCAAATCCCATATACGCATTAATCATTTCAGTCCAAGTAAAAACATCACGTGCACGCATCCTACCAAACAAAGTCTCAACATCGTTCAAGCACCCGCACTTTGAGTGAAACTCGATTAGTGCATTGCTCACACTCAAATTGCTAGTGTACCCAACTTTATGAGCATAAGCATGAATCATCCTGCCCTCTGTTATAGAAAAACTCCTCGCACATGCAACTAAAAGACTCGAAAGTGTAAAATAATCGGCCCTATCCTCATCGAGACTCAACATATCGTGAAACAATTCAAATGCTTTATCATAATTTCCTTCTTTAACCATGCAAGAAATCACAGTATTCCAAGAAGCAATGTCTCTACTAGGCATTTCATCAAACAATTGAACCACAAAATCCAAGCAGCCACATTTCCCATATAACCCCATTAAAGCATTTGCGACGTATGTGCAATCAATGTAACCAGTTTTAACCAAAAAGGCATGAATTTGAGAACCCAAATCTAAATCCAATAAACGCATACAAGCAGTCAAAAGGGCAACAAAAGTGAACTCATTAGGTTCAATACCTGATTCTCTCATCTCAAAGAAGAGCTCCACAGCTTCATTTTCGCAATTGGACTTAGCCAAACCCGAAATCATAGCAGTATAGGACACAACATCCCGGTTCAAAATTGAATTAAAAACTTTATGAGCATAATTTAAGTGACCCAGTTTGAGATAAGATGAAATGAGTGAATTAAATAAGCGGGTGTCTTCTTGACTCTTGAGAATTGAAGCATGGACTGCTTTACTGAGTTCAATATCAGAGTATTGGATGGATAATTTAAGTAAATGGGACAATTCCGGTGTTTGGGGATTTTCAAGAGGCTTCGGATAGAAAAGGTGTTGAAAAGATGGAGTTTTGGAGAAGAGGTGGGGTTTGGAAGAGGGCAAAGAAAGAGGGGTTTTAGAGGGAGAGAGATAAGACGTGGGTTTGAAAATATGGTGAGATGAGGGAGAAAAGGAGGCGGCGCAGTTGGTGGCGGAATGGTGGTGGCAGTGGTGGTGGATAAGGGCTGCCATGAAAGTGAGGCGCCAAGCATAGTAGTAAAACTTATGAGTGGAGCTTTGGTAAGAGAGAAGAGGCGAAACTAAATAAGAGCGATTTTCGGATAGCTCGCCATTCTCGTCCTTGTATATACACGCTTTCTTTTATGGCTTTCTTTTTTTTTTCCAATATTTTTTTTGTTTATATCTGCAAGTGGGTTTTGTGATAAAGTTTTTCGAAAAATCGTGGGGGAATAAAAATTGTATTGAAATTTTGTATGATATCCAATTATAAGTAAATGTATTTGGGTTTAAATTGCAGTTTAGTTGGTAGATGTAGACTTGACCTATTGGTTTTCTCTCAAAATGAGTAGATTATACGTTAATAAAATTTATCAAAAAGTTATCCTTTTTTGTTGTAGATCAAAACAAAATTCTTTTTCGTACTTGAAAAAATTTATGCATGTGGAAACACGTGCTGTGAAAAAATATTTTTCTAAGAATATACACTATAACAAACACAAACACTATCTATTAAAAATAATAATTTGGTTAAATCATACTAATCGTCCCTCAAGTTTAAAATTGTTTACTTGTTTATCTCTCTTAGATTAAATATTATATTTTCGTTAATCTTAAATAATAAAGAGATTTTCAAAAATGCCAAAAAAAAAAAAAAATTCAAAAAAGCCATTTCACAAATTCAATATTACTCAAATGCCAAAAACTTAATTAACCAACTAATCTAATTTAATTAACTCTTCCTAATTAAATCAAATTTTAACAAATATACCCCAAAATTTTAAAAACTTCAAAATCAACCCACCCCAAAATCAAATTTTCTCTCCAAAAATTCCTCCAAACCCTAACCCAATTTACACAAATTTCACACAAATTTCACTCAAATTAAGGAAGAAAAGGAGGAAAAACAACATAAAAGGTAAGCATTTGCAAGTTAATTGATATTTTGATGTATTATTGAGCAATTTAGTTAACAAAAATCGAGATTCGAATCGAACTGAAGGTCGCGTTTTTTGGCGTGTGGCGTGTGCCATGAAGACACGCCAACACGCCATGAACGTTGTTTGGCGTGTTGGCGTGTCTTCATGACACACGCCACACGCCAAAAAAGTTCATGAACTGAAGTTCGCTTTTTTGGCGTGTGGCGTGTGTCATGAAGACACGCCAACACGCCATGAACGTTTTTTGGCGTGTGGCGTGTGACATTAAGACACGCCAACACGCCAAACAACGTTCATGGCGTGTTGGCGTGTCTTCATGGCACACGCCAACACGCCAACCTGGCAGTATGTAACTTATTGACGCATTTTTTTTATTTAGATAGCTTGTGTATTAATTTTTGTTTTTGCTTGTAGGAATGGACAAACTTATAGTAGTTCTTCTATATAACGGTGAATTTGCACTCCAAATCGATAATAAATTGCATTGGCGTGGAGATTCGAATAAACCAATATTGGTGGATAGGGCAATTTCGTTTGAGGAACTACTCGACAAAATTTGCAAGAAGTTGAAGTTGGATCGGCACACCGATATTTTTGAGGTTAAGTACCAAGAAATTGATAACTTGATAACGACAATATCAGATGAAGAAGATTGGGAGTTAGCGAAGCACCTTGTCTGCAATTCTGCTAAATTAAAATTGTACGTGATTTTTTCTTCGAGAGAAGAAATTTTGAGGATAGAGGCATCTCCGGGTGGAAAAGAGAAAGCGAAGAAACTTATGACCCGAGGTAAAGGAAAAAAACTCATGGACAAAGCTAGTTTCAGTTACCAACCTGAATGATGTGTTATAGGAGGATCAAATGCACAAGATGATGTTAATGAGGAGATCATTGCCTCTAATCCAACTTTACGTATAGTGGAGGAAGTTCAACCACTACGTTGTTCTCCTCCGTATAGTCAGTGGCATCTGGATGACAACGAAGGTCATAATGACTGCCGTAACTTTGACGGCGGAGATGATTATGGTGGTGCTGATGTAAATGGTGAACACTGTAACGTTGACAACGAGTGTGGTGATGTGGGTGACGATGTGGGTGACGATGTGGGTGGCGATGTGGGTGACGATGTAGATGGTCATGTTGGTGGTGATGTGGGTGGTGGTGGTGGTGGTGGTGGTTATGGTGATGTTGATGGTGGTGATGGTTATGGTGATGGTGATGTTGGTGGTGGTGGTTACGAACCACCTAGTCACGAAGGCTTTGATAACGCTGATTCGGTTGAAATAGATTATTCTCAGGGGAGGAGTGATGAAACGGGATGGATAGTTGGTCAACGGTGGCCAGACAGAGAAGCGTTCTGGGATGAACTTTCTAGAATTGCTGTAGATAAAAAATGGGAACTTAAATCTAAGTCTGACCGTCAGAGGAGGATAGCTAGTTGTACGACTCCTGGTTGTCCATGGCGTATATATGCAACTAAGGAAGATGAGACCCCAGAATTTGTTATTCGAACATATACAAATGTTCACACTTGTGGGATAGCAAATAGAGGTGCCCGTCATAGACAAGCAACAAGTCGGATGGTTGGTTTACGGACAAAGGGTTTATATATCAACCCCAATGAAGTTCCAACACCAAATGCACTGATAAACTTCATGCAAGCCGAAAATGGTGTTAACATTAGCTATATGACAGCTTGGAGGGGGAAACAAATTGCTCAAGCTGACATTATGGGTACATTCGAAGAAAACTTTGCCAATCTACCCTCCTTTGCTTACATGATTGAGCAAAAAAATCCTGGTACGCTCACTCGCATCCATACGAACTCCGAAAACCAGTTTATGTATTTCTTCATGTCTTTCGGAGCTGCTACTCGAGGATTCCAGTTCCTAAGAAATGTAATTGTAATTGATGCAACATTTATGGGGCATAGATATAAAGGAACCGTTCTAATTGCAACTGCGACGGACGGTGAAAATCGTTGTTATCCAATTGCATGGGGGGTAGCTAATGGCAGCGAGGATGCGGCATGTTGGACTTATTTTCTCGAGGGCTTGAAAGTGGGTGTACCAGACAGAGCCGATCTGGTTATTGTATCAGACAGGGGCACGGGTCTTACTAAAGCGGTAAAAGAAGTTTACCCTTTAGCTGAACATGGGGCATGTTACTTTCACCTCAAAGGCAACTTGACGAAAAGGTTTGGGAAAGGGAAAGAGAAAGATACGATAGTCGAGTCCTTTTACAAAGCTGCTTACGCGTACAGCGAGAGTAAGTTTGAAAAATATTGGGGTGTCTTGAAAACCCAGAACCCGAGATGTGCAGATTGGCTACAAAACGAGGTAACGTTTCAGAAATGGGCGAGAATCCACCATCGCGTGAACAGATATGAGATAAAGACGTCTAACCATGTTGAGGTCCTTAATAGTCGTATAAAAAATGTCAAAGATTTTCCCATATGTTACTTTCTCGAATTTGTTGTTGATTTGATGTCAAAGTGGTTTGGAGAGCGTCGTGCTGAGGCTGATCGATGGTCCCGGTCGGGTGTATTGATCCCATCGAAGAATAAGTTGATAAATGAGCGATATGAAAAGGCGTATCGGTGGCGCAAATTTGAAATAGGGCAAGATATATGGAAAGTGGAATCTACCGACTGGAATGGAATTGTGGATTTAGCTGGAAGAACTTGTTCATGTGGCGTCTTTCAGGTTGAGCAAATACCGTGTGAGCACGCAATTGCAGCTGCCATGGCCAAAAGACCAGTAGATAGTGGGGCATATGTGTTGGAGCTTGTTAGCGAATACTACTCGATCGATAATATGCGTCAAGCATACTTTGAGCTCATACAACCCGTTCCATCGAAAGACCAATGGATTAACATTCCCGATCATGTTATGGCGAGAGTAGTGCTACCTCCAACCGAAGAAATAACCCGTGGAAGGCCTAAAAAGACACGACATTTATCATGCCTTGAAAAATCGAAGAAAAAATACAAGTGCGGAATTTGCGGAAATACCGATCACAACGCCAGTAGATGTCCCCAACGCGGCCAAAGTTCGGGCAACCACGAAAGTGAATCTTAGATGTTTAGTTAATTTGTAAGTTGTATTTGATGTTTATTGAACAACGTTTGATGTAATGGATGTTTTATGAAATTTCGTGTTCTATGCAAATTCGAATTTCAATTTTGTGCAAATTATGGATTGAATTGCAATTATGAATTTTTTATAAGTTTTGGGGGTAAAATTGTAATTTTTGAAAAGTCAGGGACCAAACTGCAAATATGTGTTAAATGCAAATTCGAATTAAGTGAACATTTTAATTTTGTCCGAATTATGGATTGAATTGCAATTATGAATTTTTTATAAAATTTGGGGGTAAATTTGTAATTTTTGAAAAGTTAGGGACCAAACTGCAAATAGTTGTTAAATGCAAGTTCGTAGTGAGTGAACAATTTAATTTTGTGCAAATTATGGATTGAATTG
This sequence comes from Penstemon barbatus, assembly GCA_003313485.2. Lineage (NCBI taxonomy): Eukaryota > Viridiplantae > Streptophyta > Magnoliopsida > Lamiales > Plantaginaceae > Penstemon > Penstemon barbatus. The sequence goes on along the minus strand of CM064882.1, from coordinate 4,218,600 downwards.
CAATTATGGGGGTAAAATTGTAATTTTTGAAAAGTTAGGGACCAAACTGCAATTTTTTGTTCTATGCAAATTCGAATTGAGTGAACATTTTAATTTTGAGCAAATTATGGATTGAATTGCAATTATGAATGTTTTATAAATTTTGGGGGTAAAATTGTAATTTTTGAAAAGTCAGGGACCAAACTGCAATTTTGAGTTAATTATGAGTTCGTAGGGACCAAACTGCAAAATGTTAAATGCAAGTTCGTAAGAACCAAACTTTATGGCGCAAATGGGGAAAAACCCTAAACCCTAAACCTAAACACTTATAGGAACATTATGTCCTCCGTAAATCATAACTTCGTACATATTGATCAATTTTATAAGTTTTTGTCAATTTATCTCCCAAATGGAGAAGTAACACTTACAGGAACATTATGTCCTCCGTAAATCATAACCTTGTACATATTAGCCAATTTTTTAAGATTTGGTCAATTTATCTCCCAAATGGAGAAGTAACACTTACAGGAACATTATGTCCTCCGTAAATCATAACCTTGTACATATTAGCCAATTTTTTAAGATTTGGTCAATTTATCTCCCAAATGGAGAAGTAACACTTACAGGAATATTATGTCCTCCGTAAATCATAACTTCGTACATATTGATCAATTTTATAAGTTTTTGTCAATTTTTCACCCAAATGGAGAAGTAACACTTACAGGAACATTATGTCCTCCGTAAATCATAACTTCGTACATATTTAAAGTTGAGCTCGCTTTAAAAGGATGGATCATGGCGTGTGGCGTGTGACACAGCCACACGCCACTTTTTTGTGCATGGCATGTGGCGTGTGGAATTTCCACACGCCACTCGCCATGCACAAAAAAGTGGCGTGTGGCTGTGTCACACGCCACACGCCATGATCCATATTTTTTAACTATATTCGCATTTTGTTGCTTACAAATCTCAATTAACACGAAATTGCACTTTGGTCCCTAACTTCTCAAAAATTACACTTTCACCCCCAAAATTTATAAAAAATTAATAATTTCGATTCAGTAACATTGGATGCACAAAATTAAAATGTTCACTCACTAGAGCTCCCAATTAACACGAAATTGCACTTTGATCCCTAACTTCTCAAAAATTACACTTTCACCCCCAAAATTTATAAAAAATTAATAATTTCGATTCAGTAACATTGGATGCACAAAATTAAAATGTTCACTCACTAGAGCTCCCAATTAACACGAAATTGCGCTTTGGTCCCTAACTTCTCAAAAATTACACTTTCACCCCCAAAATTTATAAAAAATTAATAATTTCGATTCAGTACATTAAAATTAAAATGTTCACTCACTAGAGCTCCCAATTAACACGAAATTGCACTTTGGTCCCTAACTTCTCAAAAATTACACTTTCACCCCCAAAATTTATAAAAAATTAATAATTTCGATTCAGTAACATTGGATGCACAAAATTAAAATGTTCACTCACTAGAGCTCCCAATTAACACAAAATTGCACTTTGGTCCCTAACTTCTCAAAAATTACACTTTCACCCCCAAAATTTATAAAAAAATTAATAATTTCGATTCAGTACATTAAAATTAAAATGTTCACTCACTAGAGCTCCCAATTAACACGAAATTGCACTTTGGTCCCTAACTTCTCAAAAATTACAACTTTTACCCCCAAAATTTATAAAAAATTATATACAAATGGTCCCTAACCGAATTAAATATTACAAAAAAAAATAAAAATAAATTAATTACTTAGTGGATTTTTTTTCCTAATATTAGGGGTAAAAGGAGATGTAATAAGCCTACTAGGATTTCTTATCCTCTGTACTCTTCTTTCTTGCCTTGGTTCTTCGGCATTATTACCCTGAGAATGCATAGGTGAACTACCATTTAGATGAACACAACTCCAAAACCAATCTAATAAATAAAATAGTCTAAAAACAATTTAGATAAAATTCAATAATCCTTTAAATAAATTCCAATAATATCTCTAAAAAAAATCCACTTCTCAAAAATAAAATTCAATACAACAACTAAACCTGATCATCATCATTATCATCAGCATTATCAGCATCACCAGCATTATCGGCATCACCAGCATCATTGTTGTCGCCCCCTTCATCGTCGCCTTCTTTGCCCCCTTCATTGTAGGCCATCAGCATTCGATTGAGGTTCTCCATCGTTGCTGTCAGATGGTTGAGCTGCCCAGTAAATTTATTTTCGATCTCGTCAATCCGACCAACAACTCTCTCCTCCAATGCAACAACTCTCTCATCCAATGCAAGTGCCCAAGCAGGTAATCCAGAAGATGATGGTTGATCTTGAGAAGTAGAGGCACCATCTTGGCTTATTCGGAAACGCTTCTGACGTCGAGGCACATGACTAGAAGCAGGAGCACCTTCTGCTGGAGCAGAATCAGCTCGGGCGGATGGCCGGTTGGGGAATTCGGGAACTCCCTCATCATCCCGAATAACCACATACTGTCGTGTCAAAAATAAACTTAATTGTTTATAACATGGAAGGCGGCTACCACGAGTGGCACGTCGTAACACTATAGTTGATTGGTAAGACTCCGTCTCCAACTCCGAGCTATCCGGCATTAGCCGTGGGATCACAGCCTGAAAAAATAAATATATACAAGTTATTTATAATAAATTTTTCAAGTGATATGTCGGAAAAAAATTATTAATAAAAACGATTAACATACATGAACATTCCGCAAGAACTCGTCCATATCATCAGCGCTGGGATTAGGGTTCCTGAAATCCCAACGTAACATTCGCGGATATCTCGGAACAGTTGGGCCGACCCTTGCAACAAAATTGGCCGCACCGGCCATGCCTTCAATGGCTTCCACCATCCAAAACTGTTCACATTCAAAACATTAGTCAAAACATCCAACATTTACGAAAAAATAACTAAAAAAAACATGGAAATCAACAATTGATTTTACAAACATACCAGAAAAATGTGCGGGAAGCCATATGCATTCCATTTATGGGGAGTGACGTCCTCATTGTCAGTGCCCAAATTTTTTACAATATCAAAAAAAGTCGCTCTCCATACCTTATCTCCCCACGGATATCTCTCGCACATCGCGAGATCGTCACATATCTTCAATATATACAAATTTAAATCAGAATTGTTATTTTAAAAACTTTAACGAAATAATAAAAATTAAAATTAAGTTTACTTACCGCGAATGTGTCGTTTTCAACCGATTTTATGGGCCTACTTGGCATCAACACGGACGATATCACCCACGCGTATATCAACTTGCATACGTCCTCGGGATTCGACCCACGCCGAGACAACAAGTCCATGATACTCGTTTTCAGAGCAGCAACAGAAACCACAGACCGCCCCCAGCCCGGAAAGTATTGCTCCTTCAACTGACCCTGTTCCTCGATTCTTTCTTTGTCATCCTCACTCACTGCCCCAAATCGCATCCCTGATACGAGGACAAACTCCTCGATCCCGAACCTAACTGGCTTTCCATTTACCAAAAACCAGTGTTCGTAATTACTTTTACCTTGCACGCGTGTGCATACTCGAAGGTACATTGCGTGCAACACCGACGCCTTGAATTTGCCGATGCCGGTTAAGTAAAGAAAACTCCCGATCTGGGGATACGCATTTATAATATCCCAATGCACAGGTTTGAGGCAACTTACTATACTGCTAATCTCGCTCCACGCACAACGCTGGGTTGCCTCTCCTTTTACGATCACATTACTGTAGTGAAAGGGCGGTAGTATTTCTCTCCGTAGGGCCGAGGTGGGTAATGTTTTGTATCCCTACAAAATAAACAACAAAAGCAAGATTAGTTTTCTGCCTGTCTGGCGTGTGGCGTGTGGCGTGTGAGGAGAGCCACACGCCAGGCATTTACGCTTGGCGTGTGGCGTGTGAGAGTTCCACACGCCACACGCCACCAATGTAAAATATGCATATTATTGGCGTGTGGCGTGTGGGACTCCCACACGCCACACGCCATGAACTATTGGCGTGTGGCGTGTAGATAACCCACACGCCACACGCCAAGAACCCTAAACCTATTGTTCTTGGCGTGTGGCGTGTGGAACTCCCACACGCCACACGCCAAGAACAGACGCACGCAAAAATACGCGAAACTTTGCGAAAATAACACCAAAATCTTACCACAAATGGCCATTGTTGTAGGTTTCTGTCATCATCGATAATTTGTTGGTTTTCCATGCTTCAATTTGCTTCAATTTGAAAGATTTTTTTTTTCTTCTTTGAGTGAGAGAGAGATCGGCTGAGTTTGTTTGGTGTGTGTGTGTGAGTGTGTGTTTTTTGTTTGTTTTAATTTTAATTGATTTAAGTTGGATTGGGGTTTTTTTTTAAATGTTTATAAAGTGTGAGGGGGGTTTTTGATATTATTAGGTAAAATTAAGAGTTTTAATAATTTTTCCTTTTTTTTTTTAAATGAGAGAAATAGTTTTGGCATATATGTAATTTCTGTTTTTGCCTTTGGCAAAATTGAAATTGGCTCTAAATAATATGTATTACATATATCACTTTTCAGGTCAATTTTCGAAAAGAATATACCACGTGCATTTTGACAGTGATATTTTCGAAATATTATAGTTTTTAACATATATTTCATTGTTACACTTACGTCATTCATGTTATTATTTTATTTAATTTTCGTCCTTTTTATTTAAATTTTTGTGGCATAAAAGTAACTTATTGGCTCAATTTTCATTGTTTTACCCCACAACTTTCATTCTCGTTTTTTTCTTCTTTTTTTTGTTAAAAATCTTCCAACTTCAATGTTTTGTTGTAATTTTGGAAATGAAAGATGTATTTTTTAGATGAAGGGTCAGTTTGGCTTCACTTTTGTATAATTAATTTTAGAACACTTGATTCTAGTATATATTCTTTCATAAAATTTATTTTTATTAAATTAATTTAGTTTTTGGTTTCAATTTTCAATATTGATTTTAGAAATACAATTTTTTCTTGAATTTATAAAATTGTTCTTATAATATACTTACTGAAATACACCATCGAATATATATATATATAAAGTATTATGTTTACCTTAAATAAGAAAACAGATCCAATAACAAAATTTGAAATAAAAAGGACGAGAATGAAACAAAATATTAACATGAGGTATATAATTGTAACACTAAAATTTTAGAAAACATGGCATTTCTCTCTCAACCAAAATGCACGTATTTTGCAATTGGTATATTTTTGTTGAAATTGACCTGAAAAATGATCAATTTAACACGAAGTATCATGTAAAAGAACGAAAATGTGACAATTTATCTACGAGGGATAAAAGCATACATAACTTTAAACTTTAGTGACGGTTAGTGTGATTTAGCCTTAATTTAGTGAAAAACTTGTAAGGAAATAAAAAATTAAAATTCTATATATGTAATAATTAATACTTTTTAAATTTATTTAAGAAAATAGAGAGCTTATAAATTTATTTAAGAAAATCGAAACATTTTATTTCGCTTTTCCCAAACACAAAATAATGGAACAAACCAAACAAACACATCCTTAATGTTCCTTATGAATAAGGAAATATTCTTATTATTTTACTTTCCTTAAAATGTAGTAGTAAAAAATATACTGATAAAGTGATAAGTCTAGTTCAGCACTTCAGCTTAACGAAGACACTGGATGAAATAAATACTATAAATAATTCAAGAGAAGATTCTCTAGAACTCCCCCCTTTTGATTTCTCCGTTCAATCTCGGAGAAAAACCATGAACGAATCTCGTAAACACCAGGTTTCTCGTTTATTGCACATTTCCCCTACTTAATTCATGCTATTTTATGTAAAATTGTGTGTGTTTTTGGTGAATTATATTGATCTTTGGGACCGGATGAAAAACTTGAGTTTGATTTGTCGATCAGGTTTCGCTGCGTGGAGCCAGCGCCAAGGAAATCACGAGAGATGCGCTCCTGGCGAAGGTTAATCAAGAAAGGGAACTTCGGAATTATACCAGACGAGCTAACGCCGCCGTTTTGCTCATTCAGGTTATATTCCTCGATTTTGTAATTGAAAAACCTAATTCGGATGATTGACATCATCATCATCATCCTGTTATGAGAAAGTTTGATATGAATGCAGAGGTCTTGGAGGCGGCATCATGCAACCAAAACGGTGGCCTTGCGGCTGCGACAGGAGTGGGAAACAATGATGAGTACGCGTGTTGGTGATCTTACCAGAATGCAGATATCGAGCGAAATTCTGAGACCTTTTCTGTTCTTCGTCAACTACTTATCGATAAGATGTGGGAAGATTGGAGCCAGAGACAGAGATTTAATGATAAGTTGCTTCAGTGTGGTCTTGGAGAGTATGACTTCAAAAGGTACGCCATTCTTCAAATAGAATATTATGTATGATGATTTTGGTGGTTATGCTGTGCCTTTTCGTCGAGAATCACATTGTTAGGTTTCACCTAATTTCTCTTGTGATTTAATCTGTTAATTGAAGATGTTAGATGATTTGCTCCATTTTCAAAGAATGGTGTCTGTCACTGAAATGAAGATATCGGTTTCATGGGACTAACTTTTGGCAGCAAGAATGTGATCTTATTTCGACAGGCAGCTTTGGTAGATAACTATAGAGAGAGCATATAATAATTTGTACATAAATATATAACGACTATGAGTTAGAGTGCATATATTCCCTTTATTGATCTCCCTTTAATTCCCAGAGCTGCATTAGATAGTTATGCAATTTCCGACAAGACTGTAAGTATTAAGTAACTAGATTGAGTGCTTAGTATACTAGTTAATGTAGGAAAAATCTTAGGTTTTTCTAGGCAGGCGTGGCAGTCTTGCTAAATGAGCATCCTGGAAAGATCTTAGGTAGAATTTTATTGGTTCTTTCTGATTAATTGAATCGGTTCTGATGCACAACCACCTTCGACTTGCAGATGCTCATCAAAACTTTTGCTCAATGGCAGTTGGTATTACTGAAGAGAGAGGGATATGGTTTTATCAAGCAAAGAAGCTAATATCTATATGCATGTTTATTTTATCGCTGTTTGATTACTCCCATCAAGTGGTTCAAGATGTTGTTCTCACATCAATGGCAATGCGTTTAGCAGTTCTCCTAACTGAACCTAAAGGTTGGAATTGCATTGCTAGCAATGACCGTAAGGATGCAAACGCTGCTGTGAAAAATCTAGTTCAGTTCATTGGTGATAAAAGAAGTGGATTGTATAATTGCATTAGGAAATTCATTTGTAAATTGGAGGCCCCTTTATCTTGTCAAGATGTATCCTCTTGTCAGACTGATGATAGATTCTTGATAGTTGCTAGTGCAATAACTTTATCTTTACGTCCATTCCACATAACCAACATGGATATAGATGATAATCGAATGATGGAATCTGCTGTGGAACAATTTTGTGTTTCACTACTCACAATACCTTGGTTTCCTCAACGTTTGCCTGCGATACTTGTACCTGCTTTAAGACACCAGTCAGTAATATCACCTTGCCTCAGGATGTTACTGGTAAGTGTAGACTAGAAGGGGAGTAAAGCCTGCATTAACAACAACTATATCTGTTGATTTAGATGGTGTTCTGGACATGTTCAATTTTTTGTTTTCTTATTATATAAATGATAAATTCTTAATTTAATTTCATAACTGGAGAGGTGAAAATAATGTTATTTCTGTTTGATGTATCTTTTAGCATGTATAAATTAAAACACTGGGGTCTGATCAAAGTATGGCAGGTGATGGCAGATCTCAAAAGAGAAAGTTTTGAAGGAAATTTCTGAGATAGATCAGTTGGAGATGGCATCTAACTCCAATATGATGCCCGGAGTTAGTTGGGTGCTTGCTAACACTGTGTACCTTGCTACAGTGAGTGACATCAGTGCACTGGATTCGGGAAAATTCACAGCAGGCGTAGACTGTGTTACCTATCTCCGTGTAGTTATATTACTTGCAGAGAACCTACTTGCGTCACTTGAAAAGCATCCTAGGATAACAACACAGAATGATGAAATCCAAGTTGATAATGATACTTCTGCTGACTTTTTCCTTCGGTGGGGTGAAACAACTTGTGGATTCTCAAAGTTGTCATACATGGACCTTTTCAGGCCTGTTTATCAGCAGGGGCATCTTAATAGACTCCTAGCTCTTGAAAAGGACGGTTCTGTTTGTGGGACTGATAATCTACCATCTGGCAATCAACATTACTCAAGCAAATGTGTACTTCTTGATATTGCTTATTACTATTCATGTATGCTTCAACTATTTTCAAATTTGAATCCTGTCCTCAAATCTTTGCCCATCCTCAACATGCTGTCATTCACCCCTGGTTTTCTGCTCAGTTTGTGGGGAGAGTTAGAAAAATCTCTTTTTCCCCGTAAAGATCACATCACCAGTTCACAAATACTATATGCAAATACAGTATCTGGAGAGAGAAGTGATGGACTTTTCAACAGAAAGCAAAAGAAATTTGTTAGAGACACGGGCAACAAATGGGTCAGTGTGTTACACAAATTCACTGGAAAGTCACTTAGTGAGACTGATAGCGTGGATTTAGTCAATGGACACTTCAACTTTACCCCAAGCGAGGAACATCCTTCAGACGAGTGGGACATTGAGCTATTAAGGCAGGGCCCGGAAGGCATATCAAAAGATTTATCTTGTCTGCTCCATCTCTTCTGCTCCAGCTATTCACATCTGTTATTGGTTCTTGATGACACAGAATTTTATGATAAGCAGGTTATATCTATATTAGTAACTAGTTCATTCAACTGTCCATACTATACTTAATTTGCAATTATGTATTGTGATTTTACTTTTACTGATGTTAAAATTATATCAACTAGGTTCCATTCACATTGGAGCAGCAGCAGAAAGTTGCGTCGTCATTGAATACTCTTGTATATAATTCCTTCTCGCGGAATGTCAGTTCTCGCTACCGACCTCATGTGAGCTCTGCAGTTCGATGCCTGCATTTATTATATGAAAGGGATTGTCGGCACCAGTTCTGTCCTCCTGCTTTATGGCTTTCTCCTGGTAAAAGTAACAGGCTACCCATCGCTGTTGCTGCCAGGACTCATGAAGTTTTTTTAGCTGCTGATGGACCACCTTCCTTGTGCATGGGTTCCATCATTACTACAATGCCACATGTCTTTCCTTTTGAAGAAAGGTAAAGTGTTTACTGGTTTGCTGTGTTTCCTTTTTTACGTGTTGTTCATACTTCATAGTCTCATTATCAGTTCTTTTCTTAAGCCTGCTAATAGATGTGTTTTGCTGGAACTGGCTATCTGATTAATTTTCCTCGAAACTTACACTATATATTTCGCCAACCAGTAAGGTCCTTCTCAATATATATTGTCTTAACTTTTCACAAGTACTTTTCACTAAAGGTAAAGGAGAAAACTCCTTAAAATAATTAAATATTGAATATATTGTTAGATAATGATGGTATTTGTTTGGATGCTTAGTGGTACTACCAATCATAATACTTCAACAGTCACTTCCAACGCTCGTTCAAATATGTTGATTAGTGGTTAATGTTTGGCATACTATTGACATTTCCATTAAATATTGACCGTAAAGAAGACGTGTTAAATCCACCCAAAGCATACTGAATATTACATGTAATTTTAGGTCCTGGGAGACATTGGGAAACATGTAAAATTATTTAACTGCGAAATTTTTGGCACTTGAATAGCAACAGCTTTATGATACCTGCCTTGGTCTTCAGTTACTTTGAATTAGTTCTAGCTCCAAAGTTTCCAGTTTTATATTTTCATGCCACATGCCTTGACAGCACTCTAGAATTTTCTTATTCGTCACCTTGCAGCAAAAACTAACTACTTTATCCATTTGTTTCTTAATGCTCTTGCTGAACTCTGCAGAGTTAAAATGTTCAGAGAATTTATAAGCATGGATAAAGAGTCAAGAAGATTGGCAGGTGAAGTAATTTTACCTGGTTCGCGATCAATTGAGATAGTTATTCGTCGGGGTCATATATTTGAAGATGGACTACGACAATTGAATTCACTTGGTTCAAGATTGAAGTCGGCCATCCATGTTTCATTTGTTAGTGAATCTGGCCTTCCAGAGGCTGGCCTTGACTATGGTGGATTGTCGAAGGAGTTCTTGACTGACATATCGAAAGAAGCCTTTTCACCAGAGTAATTTTTCTCTGATGTTGTGACGTTGAGTACCATAACTCTATTATTCTTTTTTTTTTCTTAAATAGCTGCATGTTCTTCAGGTATGGGCTATTCTCTCAGACCTCAACTTCGGACAGACTTTTAATACCTAATACAACTGCAAGATTTTTGGATAATGGGATCCAGATGATTGAGTTTTTGGGAAGAATTGTTGGTAAAGCTCTGTATGAAGGAATATTGCTCGATTTTTGTTTTTCACATGTTTTTGTGCAAAAATTGCTCGGACGCTATAGCTTTCTGGATGAACTATCCACCCTTGATCCTGAACTTTACAAGAACCTTATTTATGTTAAGGTGAATGCTCTGTACAGGCAGTTTTATTTTCTGAAAGCTCTCTGCTCTAAATTTTTTCTGGCATATAGCATGTGATGGACATTTTTACCTTTCCAACGTGTTTTATAGGGAGAATATTTATATGCTTAATCAGTTTTAACCTGATAGAAACAGGGAATACATTATAGAATGCAATGCAAGAACAGCAATAAACCTTTATTGGCAGAAATTAGTGCAAGAATAAACACTATTAAAGCCAATAAATCTGTAAAGAATTATTATGTGCAAGGATCTTAAACACAAATTCAGACAAAACAATTGTCCGTATGGAGAGGACAAAACTCCAAAGGTAAAACTTCTACGGTTAAATCTGAATCATTTTTAATCTCCTAATCCCTAAACTAGTTCCTACGGCTATTTATAAAACAAAAACTAACTCCCTAAAAAATAGGAGTGGAGCAGTGGGAGTCATGGGGTGGTTTTGTATCACAAACCCTGCTCTTTGACATTTTTAGTTAAGATCAAGTATAGATGCAGTTTCAGTCATCACTGACCATAAGGAAAATAATTTTAACATGACGAGTACAAATATTTAGGCAGTTGGCTAGTGTTCGTATGTTTGACAAAATATTTGAAAGTAGTTTCAAGGTCATTTACTGAGAATGGGAAGGAGTTGGGTGGTTACATTGTAGTCAATGTCAGTGGGAGGGAAAAGTTATAGTTGGTCCTTGCATGGCAGAGAAGCAATTGACATTGTGAAATGATACATGGGGTGGTCGTGGTGTATGAGGATTTGCTTCATTCTAGGAGTCTTTCATAAAGGGGATAAATGGCAGTTAGGGGGGTCCTGGAGGGGGAGGGGGGAGCTGGTTGTTTCTGTGATGCAGCTGCCAGCTGCAGAAGAATTTGCCAAGAGGTTGTTGGGTCAAACCGTCAAAGTATATCTGTGGGGAAGTCTATTACCTGGTGCAAAACAAGTGAAAATCGTACAAAAAAGATAGTTACGAAAACTACAGAGTAACTCTTTCATCCAAAAAATTGTTCAAATTAATGGATCGAGTCTGTAAAGCACACCGATATGTTCTACAACCGTTTTCTTATATGTCATTGAAGTCAATCAAATTTTGGGGTAGTCTCTCACTTGGTGCTATTCATTCATGCATGACACGTTGACTTTAGAATGTGATGGCACCATATTCAAATTTTTATCTTTAACCAGGAAACTTTTTTGGTTGTCTTTTTGTCTGAATTTTCTACCTGAGGGTGCTTGGGTCTAGATTTATCATATATCTTTTTTGAGCAAAATATTTCTGTTACAAACCAGGCTGCATATCCATGTTTAAAGTTTGACATGAATTGGACATGCAGCATTATGATGGTGATGCTAGGGAACTTTCTTTGGATTTCACGGTTACTGAAGAATCACTTGGAAAAAGACATGTGATTGAACTTAAACCAGGGGGAAAGGATATATATTTGACAAATGAGAACAAATTGCAATATGTTCATGCAATGGCAGACTATAAGCTTAACCGACAGGTACTCACGGGATTTCTGTAATCTTGCTCAAAGATGTGTGCTTGTTTTGGCTAATTAACTTATTTTCAGAACTGAATTGCAGGTACTGCCTTTCTCAAATGCATTTTATCGAGGGTTGACTGATTTAATATCTCCATCTTGGTTGAAGTTATTTAATGCAAGTGAATTTAATCAGGTATTTTACTTTGGTGCATTATGATTTTTTTTTTATCCTAAATTATGTTTGTTATCATTGGCTCTATGCGAGGTTCTAAGTGTGCTTGCTTCCCTTATTCTATTAATGCGGAGTGAACACTGCATAACTTCCCATGCCCCCTCTTTCTCATGTATTTGCGCAAGTAAATACTGGATATCTGTTGGAATCCTCCTCAAGTTCTTCATTGCCTTAAAGATTATACAGTGAATAGAAGTTTCTGAGTGATATAATATTTTCTTCTTATGTTAACTTTTAATTTCTTAAGAAATATTTGGGTGGAGTCTCATCAGTTCTCATCAATTTAATCATTGCCCTGGGTATTATAAAGGAGTTAATGGAAATTTAACCCCCAGGTGATTGAAAAAGAGCACTTTACCCCCCTGTAATTTTATAAAAGTTTCACAACTCCCTGACTTTTTTATATGTGGCACTTTACCTCCCTGTGTTATGATAATGTGGCAGTTTACCCCATTGTATTATGATAAATGTGGCACTTTACCCCCCCTATGTTATGATAAATGTGGCAATTTACCCCCGTATTATGATAAATGTGGCAATTTACCCCCCTATGTTACAAAACACTTTTCATGCCCACTCTCAATTTCGGCAAGTGAGTTACACTCTCCGGCTCAAGGGGGTAAATTGCTCTTTTTCAAATCACGGGGGGGGGGGGGGGGGGGGGGTAAATTGCCATTAACCCTTACTTTATAGTAATTACAATTTTTGAGTGATAAAGTTTTTTCTTTTTTATTTATTTTCAATCCAATGTTGTTTTTAATTTATATTGATTTGGAATGTAGTATTCACCCAGTAGTTGAGGAATTATCAGTATGCATGTGGCACTTTGATGTGCACGACTTCAAAAAACATCTATAAGTCGTTGGAATAGGGTTTCCACTTTATCTTCAGTTGGTGAACTTGTACTGTTTTATGACTTACACACATTTTTATTCAGTTACTTTCAGGAGGGGATCATGACATTGATGTTGATGATTTGAAGAAAAACACACAATATTCTGGAGGTTATTCTGAAGGGAGTCGAACAGTTAAACTATTTTGGGAGGTATGATTCCCTGATTGTACTTGTAATATGTTCTTACTTATCCCCACTATGTGATTGCATCCATGTTTCCTGCCATTCTTATGGCAGGTGCTTGAGATTCAGAAAACCATTTTGTTTGCTGGGTAACTGTACATATTTGGACACGAACTGCAAACTGTTGATGCCCCCCGCCCCAACCTTTTTTTCCTTTTTGCTAACATTAAGTTTGTCTTTGAGTTGGTTATTTTATCCGCAGAAATTCCGTTCTATCATGCAACAAATCTTCATTTTAAGCTGTGAGCTTCAAACTCCAAAAATATGTTATTTGTCATCTCCTTAAGAAAACTAAGATTCTGAATTAAGTATTATTTAGGATCTCGCAAACTACTGTGGTTGATTTTATAAATGATAAGTTTACCCTTCATAACTTACTAAAACAAGGTCCAAAGAATTTATGAGCTTGTTGTTAAGAGAAGATCCGTCATTTTTTAAGCTCCAAAGATAGTAAATTTCATTTTAAGCTTCGCTAATCATGTCAGAGTTCCTCTACCTTATTATCGGATACACTTCATTCAGAGAGACTTCTTGTTGTCCGACAGCACTAAATGTATCTCTAATATCTGAGACGAGATTTCAGAAACTTTTGCTATTAAGATAGAAATGTGCTGCAAAATGTTTAGTGAAACATATGAACACCAGCTCTCTGTTTGTGGTTATTAATATTACTGATTGAAAATTATCATTTATTAAATGTGATGATTTACAGAGTTCATGTTCAAGCAGTTCAGGATCGGTTAGAGGCAGTGATGTACAGAGTCTTACTGCCTCAAATGTTACCAAAAACGCATAATAATGCTGAATAACCTTAAGAACTTCAATAAGAGGCATAGGGTTATGTACACCATCTCACCAAGAGAAAGGAAATTGTTGAAGAAGAAAATCTATCATACCCAAAATGATTTAGTTCTAATGCCAAATATTAATTATTAGCATTTATTAGGACATATTTGTGTGATACATTTATTAGGACATTAGACGTGGTCTTACTAAATACGGTGTGCATCTGCTCCTATTGCTGTTTATGTGATTATTACTTCTATATGTATGCACTTTGTAATAGTTGATATGATCTGCAGAGAGTGATAGAGACAACTGGAAATAACAAGTTTTATTTTATCAAAGAAAATAATTTATTCATTGATAAATGCTGCTCTAGAGTTATGTTCTGCAGCAGTTCAGAGTTAATACAGCTTCCAGCCTTCCAGCATATTTTCATTACTTGTTGAAGTTATCTAGTTATTGTGTGAGGCAATCCCACTTTGGGTACGAGGCCTAAAGGATTCTAGATGCGATTCTGAGATTTTCAAATTGTTCATTATTGTTGTTTACTTATCTGGATTTACATTAAAGAGTCTAATATGCAAGAAATTATCAAGAATTGGAATTTCAGTGTGGACTGTTGAGCTTCTGTTTATTAGATGAGGAGATATTACTTATTAAAGCCAGTGTAGTTTTCTTTTCTAATGTCTCCTTTGGACTTCTACATTACATGTCATTATTTGAGCTTGGGCGACTCTTCAAAGACAAGGAGACCTGCAACTGCATGTTGATGTTATATAAATTGCCTAACAAAAATTAGATGCATAAGTTGATAATTGTGTGGGACTGTTGTTGCAAGTCATGTTATATTTTGTATGTTCTTTCAGACTATCTTTTGTTCATAGGTATTTGCTGGATTTGAGCCAAGAGAACGTTGTATGCTTCTTAAGTTTGTAACTAGCTGTTCTCGAGCTCCTTTGCTTGGGTTCAAACACCTTCAACCAGCTTTTACTATCCATAAGGTATTTGCTCGGATGTTCTCATCTCTATTAGGGTCTAGATGGTGTTTATCAACTTTAATTCTTTTGTTTAGTGTTTTGAGGTGATAAATTTTAATTGTTCCATTTTCTTATGTTTCTATTCCACTGAACAAAGATATAACTGATTCACAGATTTACATTTCCCATGATTTTCGAGGACTAGGGATTTGGTAGACTTGGTCATCTGTGCTTATATGTTTTAGGTATCTAATCTTCACATGGCCATCTACGTGTGGTTTAAATGCCTTTTTTTGTCAGTTTCTGAGTTGCAAGGAAATAGCATGCACTTGATTAAATGCATTCCACAAGGTACTGGAAAACCATTACTGCTTGTTACAGGAAAAACTTATGCATGCACTACAGCCTGTGAAAAAAAATTTATGTTTCCACCTTACTGGGGATTATACTTGGTGACTAAGGGTTTTAAACGTGTGGGTTAGGTTGGGCTGGGGCTGGGGCTGGGTTGAGTCATGAAGAGTTAGTTGTCCAACCAAAAGATGGGCCAGGTTGCCAGGTCGCCCCTGTTAGCTTAAGTTTCACGTGTGATGAATGCCATCTAAATTACTCAATTACAAGCATTAATTGGCTTATGGCGATGGTGAACAATCACACCCGCAGAATAAAAAACATAGAACGCATGAACCGCCAAAAAAAGCTGTACACTAATGTAAATTGAATCGTTAATTTGTAATAAGCAGGTGGCCTGTGATGTGCCTCTTTGGGCATCATTTGGAGGTCAGGATGTGGATCGTCTTCCATCAGCTTCTACTTGCTATAATACTTTAAAGGTAATGTTCAAAATGCATCTAATTCGATTATCACAGGATTTGCTGATGATCTAGCCATAATCTATTCTTTTGTTATTCTGTCAAATCATTAATGCATATTATATTTGTTTTCTGGGTTCTCTACAGCTTCCAACATACAAACGTCCGAGCACTTTGAGAGCAAAACTTCTTTATGCCATCAATTCCAATGCCGGATTTGAACTTTCTTAGTAGTTTCAGAAGATCAAATGCTAAGGTAGATGTCGTTTATTTAGTCTGTGATTTTGTTTGTATATACCTTTCTGACCATGATTGTGTATTATGTTCCGGAAAGTTTCCATTTGACTTTAGTCTTAAGTTTCACAAAGGGGACACTAGTATTGTTGTTTTAGTTACTGTGGACTGGTTTGTAACTTTTTCTTAGCGGGTGGAAGGGGATGCTAAAAATAATGCATATTTACGTCACAAATTCTGTTTACTGGGACTTAAAATTTAATGCCTTTTATGTTTGCATGCCCTTATACCTTCATTGGTAATCACTGCTTTTGTGGATTCATATTCATTCATTGTGAAAATTATGAATTAGTTCAGTGGGAGAAAATCTATCAGGATTCGTCCGTTAGAATTGAACTCGAGAACTAAATTGAGTCTTTTTTTGAAACATTTAGGGATCTCTGGTTTGTTTAATGGTTAAATTTTCTACCACATGGATATGCCTCTCACTTTATTACCAAAACGAAAATCAAGAAACTAATAAGAGCTTAGTTTCTAAATCTTTTGATTTTTCTTGCATGTATGTTGTTTCAGTGCAAGCCCTCTTTCTTTAATACGATATTTTGGCAAATTGAGTTGATTCTATGGCAACATGGACATTGTATGAAGGGCCATGATGGCACGACTCAGCGATTTGCTACAATAAAGTCATTAACGAAAAACTCTACTTGCAACAGTAAAAAGTATGAAATATGAGCAAACATTGCTCTCCTTTTCTTTTCCATGCTAACCAAATTTAGGGAATAAAACTATCAAAACATAAAATATGAAAACATATGATATAATATGTATTAGCAGATGAAGTGGAACTTCATTGATGCTGCTACAGCAGGGGTGATTAAGAGATGAGCTCAAACCCCTGTTCTAGTAGATTTTGGGCCAATTTTTCATTAGCAGCTTGAGAGGGGTGGAATCCATCCCAGAACACATACTGTGTGGCATTTGAGCATGTCCCCACAGACCGCGCATTGCAGAGAAATGATGTTTCAATTGTACCTGTCCCGCAGCAAGCTTTCCTGGATTCGAAGAACCCTAGAAGACAGTATAAAAATTATTAGAAAAAAATTTAAATGACGAATAATATGTTAAAAAATTCTACCAGAAACGTGTAACAGCCACTTTATTTTGTGCATTTAGGCTGACAACGTGTTTGTTTTCATGGTGTCAGCTTCTTTACTATGGGTCTAAAGATTGGGTATAGTGTATAAACTGATGCTCTAACACAACCTTGAATATGCGTTTAGTTAACATTGTCATATGCTCATGCAGATCAAAGAGTCCTGATACTTTACCATTGTCTATTGGCTTTGTGATCATGTCTAATAGAGGGTAGTAAATATCAAACACTACAAGTTTCAGTCCGGGAAACCTGCTCTTCAAATTTTGAGATGTGCTGTTCAGTTTATTGTTAAATGAAACAGCATCGTGGTTCAACCTTGCAATACACTGGTTGCTTCCAGAACCAAATAAAGTAATTGCTGCTGGCAAGCATCCTGTTGGTGGTAGTGATGTAACTCCAATTCTCCTTGCTCCCAGATTGTATAAATTCTGTTAAAAAACGCATTATTCATGATGTCAATACCCAGCTGATAGTAACTTTCCCTGTTGTAAGTATCATATGACTTGTTAATGCCTTGTAAATCACAAATTACTTGCAGCTATCTGGTTTTGCATATATTTATTATGTAATTAATAAACTACAAGTTAATAATATTGTATGTATGTTGTCTTAACTGCTTCTAAATATTGTAGTCGGAACATTCTTTTTTACTAATATAACCTCAGTACCTCACAAACTTAAATAATATTTGTAATTTCATTATTTTACTGATCTTTGCCCATTGTAGTTCTTACCGACATTAAAAAGTCCAATAACTATGTGATATATTGGTTATTTTATCAAGTATTTGTGGCCTAATTCATTATATAGTTCCTTGACGGATACTGAGGCTGAACTTCTCGGATTTTCTTTTAGTTTTCTTGAAATATTATGATAAAAATAAACAGATATGTGTACCCGTATTGCAGTCATCTGCAACACTGTGTCATACATTTGGCAGGCGATACTAGATTAAGCAGTGCAAGATTTTGTATTACCTGGATTAAGCTAGAGTAGGAATTCACGAGAATGTTTGAGAACTGATCTGGGGAGTAGGCCCTGTTGAGAATTGGGTTGATGTAATAATTCTGAATGAAATCACTGCTCCCTGCACTTATGAGGTGGATCCCTCCTGAAAATATAGCATTAGCTTGGGTCATTCCTACCAAATTCACCACTTTGCTCTGCCAATCCTTGTAATAAGCTAACTGCTGCGTCAATGTCACGGCTTGCTGCAAACACAAATGCCAAGTAAGTGTTAATGTGTGATGTATGTGTGTGTGTTTTGTATGAATTGTGTATAAAAGTGATGACGCACTGACATATAGCTGTGCTGTTCTGTCATAATAACCAGAAGCAGCCGATGCAAAATTGACCCCAGTAAGGATGTTCCTTCCTTTGGCTTCTTGGCTCAGGTATGCAGGCGGGTATGAATTGAATCCCAGGTAATCAGCTGTGTTTATATTAATAAAACATGGATTAGTAGGGCTAAGTTTTGTGATCAGAAGTTGAATTGTGTGTGAAATGTTACCGGTGAAATCTGTAGCAAGCTTTCCGTTGCAGAACCTTCCTGTAGGTTTATGGGTGACAAAGTCTCTCCCGTAAGGAAGAAAATTTGCTTTGATTAGAGATAGCAAATTGTTGTTGTTTCCCACATCAACTACAGAGTCCCCAAAGATGCAAAGTGCAGGGACTAAAGGGTCCCCATGAACACCACTTAAAACCACTGAAACTACAAGAAATGAACATAATATGCATTTTGAGAATCCCATTTCTTTTCAGTTGAAGCTAATTTAGATTACTTTCTTTGTTGTTTATTATATGTGTACTTCTTCTCTTGGAAGAGAATTGAGTATTTCAAAAACAGCTGGGGCGTGAATTTATGGAGGGCATGTTGTCAGTAAAGGTCAAAGAGAAATAACTGTTTGTTGAAAACTGTGTATTATTTCCAGGCGATGGTGCATGTTTAGCACCTCTGAAATGAAGCAGTCGGTGTGAGTTGCAATAAAGTGACTTAAATTTGTTATTATCAGAATGCTTCAGAAGCTCTTAACAAGTTTTTCCTATTTTGGGCAATTTGTTTTTGGGTTGGGACTAAATGACAAACTTTTGTTCAGTGGTTAAGAAACTTTTTAGAGAACCAAAGCAAAATTTGCGTGAACGAAAAGCATGTTTCTTAATGTAGGATTTGTTTGTTTTTATATACTCAAGAGTCTCTAAACATAGGGCTGTCAATGGGGCAGATTTCAATCCGGATTCGTTCGAATTCGGTTCGATTTATTAGGATAATTGTTCGATTAGAGATTCGATGAACCTGATCCGATTATAAAGATCCGAAATTCGAAACTCATGGAGCAAATATGGATTTAGGTCGATCCGATCCGTTAAAAATCCGTATTCGACAACAAATAAAAAGAAAGATATATATACAATATGATTTATAAAAATAAGTATCATTAATAATATTTCAACGCCAATTTAAGAAGATAGTAATTTATAATTCGTTTATAAATTTGTTTAAACCAATATATTTATTCTACAAATATGAATATAGTAAAGAAACTTTGGAAATGTGAGCTAAAATTAAATAAATTGATAAGATAATAAACTTGTTTTAGGAAAAAAATATTAATTTAACTTTTTAAATACAAATTTATTGGATTCGAAAAATATTCGTTATCCGGCCAAATCCGATCAAAATCCGTTGAATTCAAAAAATCTAGATCCGAGCACAATCCGAGCAAGATCTGAATGCGACAAGATTTGATCCGATATAAATGAAGCCGGATCTGGACGAGCCTGATCCGACCAGAATCCGACCCATTGACAGCCCTATCTAAAAAGAGTTAAAGTTTGTAGTATCACATATATAGATCAGTTTACTTGCACATCCATTTAACTAGATTTGCATTTTGTATCCTATGAGATTCTTTAAATTCTCTAATCATATTGAATTTCAGAACAAAATTAGCTCTTTCATTTATAAATATTATCAATCATTTTTGTTTATAATATAAGCCACTCAATTAATTTTAGGCTTTAGCTAACTGACTCAAACATTGGTCCAAGTTCGATCATACAAAAGGATGACTGGGGATGCTTTTTTTGTTTTTGTTTTAATAATTGGGATATTATATAAGCCACACAATTAATTTTTTTTTATGCGAGAATGAAGACATAAAAGTGAAATTGTGAATAGGAAGTATCTCTTGCTTGGTTAACTCAGACGAAAAAAATATCATAATTTTTTTTATATAAATAATTTTACTAATTTTTCTTACATAAATAAAAAAATTATTTAATATCAGAATTATTTAATTATTACTATCAGATTTGAATCTTAAACAAATCTACTTAATCTAGATTTATATTGGCTTTCATTTTTCCAGATTATGGATGATATACAGTTCATCATATGGTTATTAATGATTAAAGATCATAAAATAATTCATCGGGCCAAAATTAGATTAAATTTACTCCACTAAAAGCCTAGTACTTTAACCAAAAGCGGGAAAATAAAAAATTGTTCACGCTTTCTTTGCTGTAAGTTTGCGCATGAAAATCTAATATGAGCTTAACCCTTTACCCGTGCCAGTTACTTAGTTTTGATTTTATACGCGTCTGCCTGCAAACAATTATATGAGAAAAAACCAAGGATGTTATCATCGATTGTACGCTCATATCTGCTTCTCCTTAATACATGGACAGTAATTAATAATGTCAATACAATTTTTTCCCCAAGCAAAATTAAAATTAATTGGTACCAAAAAGTGGAAAAAAAATAAAGAAAAAAGAAATCCATTAGCGTGAAAAATAGAAACTCTAATCAACTTCAAATAAACCATCCGCTTAGGCAATTGATACGATTATAGCATATTTTTTCTAATGCATAATAAAAAATAAAAATAAAAAATAGTGTAATCATTACAAGTTAATGTCTAAATTTCCGGTTGTGATTTGGGATCCAAGAGAATCCAAATTGGCAAATTCGAGTTCAGAGGAATATCAGGTGTTGATTGAATTATGATCCAAAACCAGGTCCAACAATCGGAATGAATTAAACAGTATATTATATAGTCTACATTGAACAATTTAATATATGCTAGTGTGACCAGTGACCTGTTATACAAACACGAAACAACCTACTCCTAAATCAAACTTTTCAACTTAATATCAACCTAAATAACTTAAGTTCTGTGGAACATCATATATTGAGTATTGCTTATGTATTATACAAAAAAGAAGTAGCTTTGAGGTCAATCCTTGGAAAAAACTTAGACCTTTCACAATATCCAAGCTTCAAGTTGCATAAACACAGAAAAATACATAGTAGGTCAATTACAATAAAAATACATACCTCCCTTCGGTACCAAAAGATGACGACTAAAGTAACATTCTCTCAGAAAATCTGCTTGATGAACTACGAGCCTGACCTGATAAGTCGACGAATTAAAAGCAGGCCACCTCATCATCGCATAAGAAGCTGGAATGCTTCATTTGTGGTTTCCACTTCATACTCGTATCCAAGACTATTAGCACGGTTTCGGAATTCATCCATCTCAGTTTCAGCCACTTGTATACCAACCAACACATTTGCACCGGTTTCTCCCTACAGATACAAAGATGCGTGATAGTGAGCATAAAAAAAACAATGAAACTTGAAGTCTTGAATGTTAAATAAAGAAAGGAAGTGGAGATAAGAACCTGTCCTCGGTAATGGAACAAACTTATATTCCATTGTGGACTTAAAGCATCCAAAAATTTCATCAGAGCCCCTGCCCTCTCGGGGAAAATAAAGCGGCAAAGAAGCTCATCTTTTACATTTGATCGGCCACCCATCTGAAAGAGGAATCCAAACAGAATTAAGCCTAAAATTATTTTAAATAAACCAAACTGAATCAAATTTATGTGCCAAAATGTAGAAGCCTACTTCATTTTTCATTATCACACAAAGGAAATGTCTAGCCTGCTACATTAACATTGGGATATATATGCTTCCAACTTCTGTCCGAGAAGCCGCTAATTATAATTTCAGTATCTTTTAATTTATAAGTATTCCAAAATTTAAAATTTTGAGGGTTAAATCAACGTTCACTAATGTGAAGTATAAACATATATGGCTTCCAGATTAAAACAGGAGGGTCCTAAGGTACAAGCTCCACAATGAAAACCTATAAGCAGCCCGCATGCATATGCTTTCAGTGTCTTTAACTTTGGTTAAATATCTCCCAAAAAATTATTACTTGACTTTTGTGACTTCATAAAACAACTCCCAGGCCAAATATCTCCTCACCGAAGTTCCAAAACTAGGATGTCACCAAGAAATTTAGAAGTCACATCATGGGAAGTTGGCCTTCAAGTATGTTTAAATTTGAGTATGATTTTGTCAGTTTTCCCTGACAGAATCATCCACACCAACCTAGTCACACAAATTTCCTAAGGAATATGGTTGAAGCAAATATCCATAACTAATTATGCTATAAATTGTCCCTTACCAAATCTTTGAAAGATAACAAAATAAAATAAAAATACATAAAATTCTTACCAAATGTCGCAAATGATCTTTGACCAAGTCATTTTTCGTAAGATTAATTGTATTTAGTTGAGATGATTCCATTCTTTCCATCATTGCATCGAGTTCTGCTTCTGTGTGAAGACCAACACTGGGGACAGGGAGAAAATGTAAATGAAATAACTTTTCCATTGTTAATTGTAGTACAGCAAAACATTTAAGAGCAAGGAACATTATTCAACTTTTATTCCAAAAAATGAATGGAAGAACATGAAATGTTCATCTTACCTGTAGAGTACTAGAGCTTTTTCTCTAGATGAATTATATCTGTATTTAAATTCTGTAATATTAATAGGTCCAACCTGCAACCAAACAACAGTAGTTGATTAGATTGGACGATGTCCTTGCAATAATGAGAAAGAAAAAGGCCAAATATTAGAAACCCACAAGCTCGGCGAATTGCTTAAAGCTCCCTGGTTCCTCTGGCATGTATGTAGCAAGTACAGCTTCCCTCTTTCTACCAACATCTGCAAGTTCAGTTACCAATCTCAGCCTATCAAAATTCATGTTAGCTCCACTTGTCACTGCTACTACATTTGCACCCTTGAGCCCATAGTACTTGCAGTAAGCTTCAGCTCCAGCCAGGGCAAGGGCACCTGCTGGTTCCAAAATGCTTCTTTTCTCTTCGAACACATCCTGCAAAAAAGAAAATTATAAGAAAAATGTTTAGCAGTTAATTCTCAAACTTTAGAATTGCAGTCTATTTAAAGCCATGACCATCCTCTGTATAGGTTTCCAACTCATTTGGTTGGTAGATTGAAACTTAGCAGTTGTGGGGGGGGGGGGGGGGGGGTGAATAATGGGATAAATTTTATATCTGATGTTTCTCAATTATAAAATGTGTAAGTTCTACATTAGTTAATCACGGAGACTATAGCTTAGTAATCACTACAGCAACATAACTAAGCTTTCAGAAGGAGGACTTTTCAAGTCTCGGCTTAAAATGGGAGTTTCTTGCCACTGAATTCTGTAAGTCAATTTAGAATGTGTTACTGGTAATACAGACGGAGACACTGGAGATACCCAAAGAACGCAGGTTACAGGTTCTAGTCTTAATCTTATCTACTTGGAGGTCTACTATTCAGAACATCTGTACAATGTCTTTTCTGAAACAGGCATTTGCAAGAAGATACAACAATTGGCCCCCATTTAAAATAAATCTAAGGTGAATTACATGACCTTTTCATGGCAAGAATTACTACATCAAAACTAGAGAAGGCATTAAAGCCCACAAATTCAAAGAAAAAATTTCATTCTTCTCAAACATCACAGAAATTGAGATTTAAATAGCCAATACAGAGCATAGGAAAGTGAGAAAAACAGGTTCATCAGTTCATGGTGATGAAAAGGGGAAAAACAGCTACTACCTGGATCTAGTTCAATATTGACTCTGTTGTGCAATATTTCAGATTTGTCAATTGCACAAAAGATAATATACCACCCCAGATCATCAACTTCTAAAAGTCTCGTTCTGATATATTTTATTGATAGCCCGTAGGCTGTGAATACAAGAGAACGAGAAGAAAGAAAATAATACTAGCACATACCATGTGGACTATCCCATAGTACATAACACAGAACTTATAAACACTAAAACTCTCAAAGGTACCAAAAAAGGCATCGAGAAGAAAATGGAAATTGAAAGAATTCAGGAAACTAAAAAAACGAAGCTAACCTTTATTGATGCACAAATCGCATCACGGCTAACAAGAACTACACCATCTACGAGTTCCTTGCAAATATGGAAATTTTCCTCACCAACGACTTTGACTGCTACACCATCAGCAAAACCTCCCACTTGATCCAACACTACTCGCTGACCATGGTGCAGTGATAGTGCCATTGCATTCGCATCTAATGGTTCCACTCCAATAATTTTCACTTCTGGAGAGACCCTTTTCACATAGGCAGCTATACCAGCTATAAGCCCACCACCACCAACAGGAACAAATATTGCTTCTATTGGGCCTTTCATCTGTCGCACAATCTCCATTCCAACTGTACCCTGCCCTGTGATTACATCTGGGTGATCGAAAGGAGGTATAAATGTGCGGCCCTCCTCTTGGGCACGATTTTTGGCATAAGCTTGGGCTTCATCGTATGAATCCCCCCAAAGTACTACAGTAGCCCCAAGTCTTTTAACCGATTTCCACTACCATAATCAAGCAATCGGATTTAGATAATGCAGAAAATTGAACCAAGAAAAGAAAAACAAAAATATGTGAATGAAGAAGCAATAACCTTGATTTCTGGTGTGGTAACCGGCATAACGATCACGGCATCGCAGCCCAATTTCTGAGCAGATAATGCCACACCTTGAGCGTGATTTCCGGCAGATGAACATATTACTCCTCTTTCCAACTGTTCTTTTGGAAGCTTTGCCATCATATTATAAGCCCCCCGAAGCTTGAACGAGAAAACCTGCAAACCAGATCGTACATAGCTGGATTATTTCTCTTTATATCAATGAATATCTCAGTCAAAAGAAAAGGAGAGAAGTCACTTTCAAATTCGTACCCTAAATTTTAGAAGAATATAATATAACATACAAGCAAGCTTGCATCTTTAGATGGAAAATGATGAGCTTTCAGAAACTAATATCAAAATAACCAACAACATAATGGATCAAAATTTCAATAAATTTCCACATAAAACTGTTCGTTTCTTAGTCAATGGACAACGAAAAATATATAGTAGTTTTCAAATCAACTTGCTTTTTTATTAATAATTTTTTCAGATGTTTCCTGCAAAAATTTAAAAAGGTAAACTATAACTGATAGAAACATAATACGAGAAATTTTAATCCATGACAATAAAAAATAATATACAAACAAATCCTCATTCAATGACCCAAAATTAAGAAAGATAACTTACAGGCTGCAAATCCTCTCTCTTCAGCCAGATATTGACCCCACACCTCTCTGAAAGCTTCGTCGCCAGCTGCAACGGCGACTCGTACGCCACGTCATACACCTTCGAAGACAGAATATTCGTCAGATATTCCATAGCATTCAGGGCACCGGTTCCAACCGCATTGCTATCCAGATTCTCATTAGGTATTAAAAAACCACTCTCGCGCTGCAGAGAACTCGGAGAAACTCTCAACAAAGGCTTTTCCTCCGCCGTGGGAGGATTCAATGGAGGAACCCTAGGAATAGGTAAAATCTCCGCCGTCGGTTTCGACAGCGTGGCATGGATTAACGGCTTTTGGCGAAAGCTTTTGACTGCGGTGGATGGTATTTTGACGGCGTCGTTGGTGGTGAATTTGGTGTGAAGCAAGGGCGATTGCGCAGGGGCAAAACGGAGAACGCCCATTTCTGGATTGTTTTATAAGCTGTGTATGCAAAAGGTTTTGCCCGTGTAAAATGAGGAAAAATGCGACGGGGGAGAAGAAGAATAAGGGCCGGCGTATATTTATATTAAAGTAGAGTGAATAGCAAATTAACCCCTTTAATTATTTTAAATATGTAATTTAACTCCCTGTGATATATAAAATGACGAAATATCTCCGTGTATTTTTATAAAAGAAGCACATTGTTCCCTCTTGATTTTTATATATTTATAAGGGGGTAAAATCTCCGTGTATTTTTGTAAAAGAAGCACACTGCCTCCCTCTTGATTTTTATATATTTATAAGGGGTTAGAATGTTCATTATGCAATATCACATGGAGTTAAAAATGTCCATTTATGAATATAATAGAAAGTTAAATTGTATATTTATGCATATCACATGGGGTAAAATAAGGTGAATATATTGTTAAATGCTAAAGAGGTAATTGCTCATTTTTTTTCATATCATAGGGAGATAAAGTACGTATTATTTTATTTTACATGGAGTTGAATTACCTATTATAAATGTAAACATATTAGTTAACTTGTCAAAAACTCATTAAAGTAGCGATATTTTATTTATTTTGGTCAGAAATAGCATATTTAAAGTAGTGATATAAGAATAAAGAAAATGGTTATCCGACCGGGGAAATATTAATTTGTTTTTTCTTATATAGGAGTACAAATTTAGGTTCGGATTTTTTTAAAGGTAAAATATACTGTATAAAAAGTTTTTGGAGTGTTTATATGTAAAATTAGAGAGAAGGCCACAAATTTGTTACTCCAGTTTCATATTAATAGTCACATTTTTTGTTTTTTATTGCTTAGAACTCCTGATACTTATAAAAACTTAGCACAAAAACCCCAACATGTTTATAATAAGTCGTTTCAGATTGAGTTATTTCAGAAAATAAAATGTTTTACGTGAAGATTTAGAGACCAATAAGTATTATTTTAAAAATAATTTTTAAAATATGTCGATTTAAAATGATTTATTTTTTACAAATTGGGGATTTTGCGTTGAGTTGTTAAAGGTAAAAAGAAATTTCGTGCAATAAAAATTTCACACAATAATTTTGTGCTAATTTATAAATATCTTGCATTTAGCCCTAATGTATACATATGTACATGCGTGATGAACCTTTATAAGTAAACCGAGAGGAATTTCAAGTTGAATGCTTTTTATGTTATAATTTTTTTACTAATCAAACTAAATAAAAAGTCGAACTTAACATGCATTCCAATGGAATATATAATACTTAAAATACAAGATATAGAAAGAGGTTACTTAGATCCTTGGATGCGCTACACATGGCATGGCATGAGAGGACAAAAACATCCCGACGAATTAAATTAATCGGGGTAGACACTAATTTGGGCTTTTGACACTTTGTACCCTGAAATTATATAGTTTTGGCATTTTGCATTCTAATTTATAAGTTTTGACACTTTGCACTCTGGAAATACAATTTAGTTGGCACTATGCACCCTAGGGTGTGTTTTGAAGAAAAAAATAATTGATTGAGAGTATAATAGTTATTTTCGAATATTTTTGGCACTTTAAACTCTAAAAGTATAGATTTTGACACTTTGCACTCTGAAATATAGATTTTTGGCACTTCACACCCAATAAATATAATTTCTGGCATTTTTAACTCCGACTTAATATGATAATCTAAATTATGTAAATAACATGCAATATAATAATGTGTTAGATACGTAAATGTGTATTTTAGATATAAAGTAAATAATCTTGAGGATACTTGAAAATAAAATGAAGACAATGTTTTTTTTTTTTTAATCTAAATTTTACAGAGAGAAAATGTTAAAATAAGTTCTTGTAAAGTAAAATAAAATTTAGAATAACAAGTTTATGATTATTGTGCATAGACATGACCATTTTATCTCTACATCGCCGACATTCATGAGTCTGTTTTTTTTAAGAAAAATACATTATGGTGCAAAATGTCAAACAAATAATATTTTTAGGGTGTAAAGTTCCAAAAAATTTAAATCAGGGTAAAAATGCTAATATTTCATAATTTTAGGGTGCAAAATGCCAACATTCTATATTTTAAGGGTGCAAAATCTATATAGCCAAGGTGCAAAGTGAAAAAAAATTTGAAAATAACTATTCTACCCTTTTATCAATTAATTTTCTCATTAAAACACACACTAGGGTGCAAAGTGCCAAATAAATTATATTTAGAGGGTGCAAAGTGCCGAAACTTTTAAGTCAGGATGCAAAGTGCCAAAATCTTATAATTACAGGGTGCAAAATGCCAAAAACCCCACTAATTTCCCATAGAGTAGTTAGTCAAAAGAATAGTGATTCAATTGAGATATTATATTCTTATCATTAACATTAATCTAGTTATCAAAATTAACATTAATCTGCTTCAGTTTGGACGTACCAAAGAAAATTTTCTTCGACTGGGACCAATAACGACTAGACTAATTAGTAATTACCAAGTGTATAACGTATGCATGAATCATTAGCCTATTAGGTTTAAAATTTATTAAACATTTTGGAGTGTGGATCTTATAAAACTAGCACTAGCCGTATATAATTTTTTTTTTTTTTTTTTTGCGAAAAGTATTTATTAATTAAGCACTTAGCAAAGCCACTATTAGCTAGCTTTTAATTTAAGATCTCTAAATTTATTACTTACTGTGATTCGTGCATTAATTATGTAGAGTTCAGGTTTGGCGTATGCTTATTTTAACTTCCATTTTATTGAGAGTGGAGGGAAAAGAAAAGGAGTGACAAAAGTAATACCCATTTACTAAAGTGGTATTTTTTTTTTCTTCCAAAGTTTAAATTTTAATATATAAATATGTCACATGTAAGACTCTCGTGACATTTTGATAAACAAATTACGCCTCACGACATGGGGTTATTAATATAATTGCACCAAAAACAAAATGGAGTATTTATTTTAATGATGTGATGAGTCATGCACACGAATTACTTTCCAAATCAATATTTATGAACACAAAAGTGTGTATAAGCTATGCTTTTGGAAGTTGCTTGCACGTTTATATAGCAAAATTAATTTGAAACTTTTCTTTTTGGTAAACCACGAATATCCTTTGACGGAAGACAGACTTACGAATTTTTTTTAACGTTTGATATTTCGAAAAATTTAATGTGATTTGTTACCATTTTACAATTGGTTTTTTACTACTTAAATGTTTCAACTTAGTCCTTATGGGTTATTTGTAATGTTTGTAATATCTTAAAAAAATAAAATTTGGGTGCTAATTGTAATACTTTATAAATTAGAAAATTGATAAGTATATATTTACTAAAAAACGATTAATAAAATTGTGTAATTGGCCATAAGTGTCAAACTTGATACAATTTTTTCTATTTTTTTATGGTACATATATAATTATCAATTTTATAATTTATGAGATATTACAATAAGTACCCAAGCTTTAATTTTTTTTAAGATATTACAAATATTACAAACAATCCTCTAAGGATAAAGTTGAAACTTTTCAGTGATATGTGATTAATTGTAAAATGGTGACAAACCTCAGGTAAATTTTCATAATACCCAATACATAAGGGATATTTTTATAATTAGATCTTGAAGCAAAGGGTAACCATAATTTACCATTTTTTTTAGCAAAATAGTTCATTTTTAGTGTTTGATTTTCTTCCCTTTGAATCAGCTTTTCTAAAAGAA
Organism: Penstemon barbatus; assembly: GCA_003313485.2. NCBI lineage: Eukaryota > Viridiplantae > Streptophyta > Magnoliopsida > Lamiales > Plantaginaceae > Penstemon > Penstemon barbatus. The sequence goes on along the minus strand of CM064882.1, from coordinate 4,188,750 downwards.
AAAAAGCTTGATGAAGTGAGTGCGGGTCTTTTGTAATGGGTAACCTTTTTTGTGAGGAGGGGGGGGGGGGGGGGAGGTCAATTTAAAATACTATCATTTATATTAAAAAAAGGGTTTTAAAATACTATCCCTCATTTTTAAAGCAAATGAATTCCACGTTTTAAAAATAATATAAATACGATAAATTACACAACCTTTATCTACATGCTAATATCTATTTGATAAATTGGATAAATACCTCCTGAATTATGTGTTACAAATTCCTCTTTGGCGAGTGAAAAAATAACATCAGCCAAAAATTAACATGATTTTTAATATACCCTTACACAGGATCGGATTACTTGTTTAATTTCAATCCAATAGGTTGTCTCAAAAAATACCACACACTTTAGGGAGCGTTCATGTAATTTATTCTTATTTAGCGTGACCCTTTTAGCTAAGTTTTATTTAAAAAAAAAAAAAAAAGCGCAAATACTCCATGTTATTATTAAGTGAAAAACAAGTATCCACCTTATATGTATTTAAAACCCCTTTGTGCGTAGAGTGTACATCAGTATGGTGGGATCCTGAGGTTTGGTGGAGGCACATCCTGCGATTTACATCCTTTAGAGTTTTAGGGCAAGAGTTCTGAGTGTCCAGAATTAGTTTAGCGTAAGCTTGGACACCTGGGTTATCAAAAAAAAAAAAAAAAAAAGAAAACACTTATATAAAACGTTTACAATATTGAATACACAATTGAACCCTAAATGTACAACCAACTGGTCGAGTGCTTATTATTGACTATGTAGTCACAACTGGTTTTAAGATAAGGAAAAATATTTAATGTTGACTCTCTTTTTAAGTGAATTTTAAATGCTAAGGTTTTTGGAAGAATTACAAATTCATTTAAAATTGGATTGAAATTCATTGGACTAAAATCTAGGATTTCAAATGAATGGATCGATTTATATTTTGTATTTAAACAACCTGATGGATACGACAAGGGATTTCGAATTCACCGGCCCAAATTCATCCATCCAAATGGGCCTTAGAGAGTTTAATCAATGCCAACCAACTTGAAGGAATATGATTCCAAAAGTCAGGAGGAACTATGAAGGATGATGCAGTTGATAATTTAACAAGTTAAATGCACAACAATGGAGTAGTCAAAAAGCAACAAAAAACAAAGTTCTCCAAACTAAAGAAATCTTAAACTAAACACAAAGGTAAAGAATCTTACAAAAGCTATTCACAATGAATTAATCATGCCTGAAAACGGTGTTAATTTAATCAAGAAAAAGAACTTGTTCTTCTTTATCTTTTGCTGCACCATTCAAATTTAATCACCAAAATACCAAAATCCATTTATATATATAGATAGAAATACATATGGAGAGCTCAAAAACTCAAGTAGAAATCATGAAACCAATTCTTCTCAAAACCGGAATCCCCTTAACCATTACATTAGCTGGTTTTGTTTTTGCAAGAATTTTAACAAGAAAATCTCATGCCTCAAAACCAATTCCAAAAAGCCAATTGGTAAATATTGATCAAGAATGTGAAAAGGATGACGAGAGCGTTAATATTACGAAACAAAGTCCTGAATTGCAAGAAGAGATTTTGAAGCTAAGAAGCAGAATTCAAGAAATTCAAGATAGAGAATTGAAGCTAGAGACGCGATTCCTTCGCTATCAAGACTTAAAAGATCGAGAAACGGAGATAATGGATCTTCAAAACAAGTTGCTTTTGGAGATAAACAGAGTTGAGTTTTGGGAAAAGGAGGTTTCAATGGTGGAGGAAGAGAATCAAAGGTTTGAGAATATGGTAGTTGAATATTTGAAAATTATGGGGATGCTCCAATTTTCAGGACTAGAAAATAAGAAGCTTATTAAGAGGATTAAGAAGCTTGTAAGCAAAAATAAAGAATGTAGTCACAATTTGAAGGAACAAAGATTGCAAATTGAAGCTAAAGAAGCAGAGATTTCGCAATATCAAGAGGAAATCGAGGAGAAAGACGTTTACATCGGGAAAATGGAAGATGAAATGAGGGAAATGAGATTGATAATTAGTGAAGAAAATAAGCTGAAAGAAATAACAAACTATGGAGGAGGAATTGAAGAGTTTGGATCGGATAATGAAACGAATAACAAAACAGGTGGCAGTGAAGAACAAGTTCATGTCGATTCGAAAAGGCGAAAATTAAAGGCAAAATTCAAGAAATGGATAGAAAGTAGTAGTATTGATCAAAAGACAAATCATCATAAAATTTCTAACATGGATCATGAGAAAGAGAAGCTGCACCGGAACTACTGCTTCAAAAAGCAGGGTTCACAAGAAATATATTTTCCTTCAAGGAAGTCATGTTCCAGTGCCTGATTCAAACTAGTCAAAAGGCAATTGTTAACTCCCAGTTTGAAATATTGTTGAATTAATTTGCTTAGTTTTAGGTAGTTTTTTTAAGTTAATTGATGTATTGCTTATCTGTAATTCTTTTCACCAGCTTATTATATTTGTATTCAACTTTCCAAATCTAAACATTAGTGTATCTAATATTGTTAGTTAATTGTTATAATAATAAATAAAAGTTAAAACATTGTATATGTTAGTTTTAGTGTTTTATATTTTAGCCATTGTTTTATTAAAATGTTTATAAATGAAAACATATAAACTAAAAATATCGGTCGGATGACTAAGAAAAACTATATATGTTTGTCCTGGAAAATGAAGATTAATCATTCTCTTACAAAATATTATATAATGAAGATAATTAAAACTATTCAAAAAGATAATATACTCCATTACTTTTTTCTTTCTTGAAATTACGAATGAAAATGTAAATATTAATTTTGCTAAAGAAATGTGAAATTGTGGCTGCTATTCACAATAATATTATCCACTTCCATTATTCTGCAAATCGATCACTTATTTGTTTCATTTCTCATTTATCAAAAAAAAAAAAAAAAACTGCTGACATAAAAAAGAAATGGAATTCTCTCTTCTTCACCATCCACTCAAACCTGCTTTCTTTTACCACTCTATCTCCACAGGTGCTCTAATTAACTCTAATTTGTATTTTATTACATTTGTTTGCACATATTGTAAAAAAATCTCGACTTTTTTTACAGGAAAGAAGCACCCCAAAATTAGAAATGTACCACTATTGGGATGCCTCTGTTCATCATCATCATCATCATCATCTTTAGAGCAAAGTAATAATGTTGGGAAATTAATATCTTTGCAGCATGAGGGGAGGAGGGCATTATTGGGTTTTCTCCTTGCAACAGGTTCTTGTTATTCTTGTAACAATTATGAAATTCTAGTATCTGGGATTCATTTTCTTGATTATTTGAAGGGGTGGTCTTTGGAAAGTTTGAAATTTGTATGATGATTTGATGACTGTTGATAAATTTTTTTTTTTATTATCAAATTAGTACTCTTTATTTTTATTTTGACATTCAGATTAAGAAGCTATTATTATTGCATTTCTTTCATTGACCAGCAGCTGGTATTTCGACCTGCCAAGAGGCTTACTCGGCGAGTACAAGCAGAAGAGCTGTAAGAACCACATAACATGACATAAAAAACTTATATGTTCACTTTTGATCTATGTATCCATTCCATTTGATGCAGCTTAAGGGAGCCAAAATACCGGAGAGTGAATTTACAACCCTCCCAAATGGTCTAAAGTTAGTGTGTATCATATTTACATCATTCAAATTCTCTTCTATTGAATTTTAATTTCGAATAGTTTTTACTTTTCTTAGGTACTATGATTTGAAGGTTGGAGGGGGACCGGAAGCTGTTAAGGGATCTCGGGTGGCAGTATGACAGTGGCACAGTTGAATTTTTTTTTAATATCTAAATACATGGCTTTAAATATTTTCAAAATGCACAAACTCTTTTAATATTCAAGAATCCTTTTTCTCTACTTTAAAGTGTCCTCTGCATTACATCATGTTCAAAACCGACTATATCTGTCATGTTGGCCGTTTCCATAATATTTTACGATGATGATATATTGCTGACGTTGTATTTACTAAAATGTACGTAATGATCACTTGCTGACGTTGTATTACTAAAATGTACGTAATGATCCTGCTTGCATTTTGTTAGGTTCATTATGTGGCCAAGTGGAAAGGGATCACATTTATGACAAGTAGACAAGGCCTTGGTGTCGGAGGTGGAACGGTAAGGTTGAAGAGTTAGAGTGTGTAGTAAATGAATGTAAGCAATTTATATGATTCTTCATTATGATTGTTTTTATTGTGGATGCAGCCTTATGGATTTGATGTAGGTCAATCTGAGAGAGGGAAGGTTCTCAAAGGAATAGACCTAGGAGTACAAGGTATGCGGGTGGGAGGCCAGGTTAGTAAAATCTCCGACATATATATTATTACTAAATATAATTGGATATCGAACTGAAATATATATATATATATATATAACTGATTTTGCAGCGATTGCTGATTGTACCTCCTGAGTTAGCATATGGAAGTAAAGGGGTACAGGAAATTCCTCCCAATGCAACAATTGAGGTAACTGAATCATTATATCTTGTTTTTGAGATCTATGTATCTTGCCCTTAACAATTCTATTCAAATTCGCAGTTGGACATCGAACTATTGGCCATCAAGCAAAGTCCATTCGGGTATGCAATTTGTTATAGTATTCTTCGTCTCTGTCTCATTCTTTATTTTCTTTCCTTTTGTAAACTTCATCAATGTTTAGCTTAACAGTATATTTTTGTTTCTTGTTTTGCAGGTCTCCTGTTAAAGTAGTTGAAGGATAATTAGCTTATGACTCAACATTTAGTGATTTTGTAGAGTTGAAGTGTGTTATCAAAGCTTTGAATAATTGTCAACAAACAGATTAGAAAGAGAAAATATGCCAAGAAGACCTGAAGAAGCTTATTGTAGTAATTTTACATGTTCACAAAGCACAGGGCAAAAAAAGGAAACAAAGCATAATAGGTTTAACAAGTTCCAAAATAGAAACACTCTAGTTGACAACAATTTTAAAAACAAAACAGAAACAAGGTTTAACAAGTTCCAAAATAGAAACAATCTTAGTTGACAACAATTTTCAAAACAAAACAGAAACAATCTAGTTATGCTGATGAAGTTGTTTTTGTCTTTGTCTTCAAATACAAGAGTGTCTTCCGACACTTTCCTCAGTTGACTACTACTCCGGAAGAAAGAAGTTTCGGATGAAGTGAGTCTTGGTTTGTCACTTTGCCCTTTGAGACTTGGAGCACCTCAAAAGCTTCTTCCACTTTGACTGCAAGCGACTCTGGTGAATCTAACAAAAGAAGTAGTTCCGAGTTGTCCATCTCCAGAAGCATTCCAGTAATCTTCGTAGCTGAATCGGTCTGAAGAGCACAAAAATACAAAACAATTTAATATTTATTTATATATGAATGAAATTATTAAGAGAATAAGAAGTGTTGAAAATATATTGACCTTAAGCTGAGCAACAAGAGGATAAAGACGGTCCCCAAGTATTCGTTTCTGCTGCTGTGGAGGAGCTGCAGAAAGCAAACTACTTAACATCTCTGACCCCTCACCAGTTTGGACTACGGCAGACCCTTTGTTAATTTCATGCGAACGTCCACTTGGCACGTATTTAACATGAGAACGCTGCAAGAACACGTTTTTTCTTCTTCATAATATTGCATTAATTCAACAAACACTTAACTAAAGAACATATACAGTAACTTCATTTACTAAACTTGAATGCATATGCATGCCGAGTGGAAAGCCATGCAGTGCTTTTTCAATTAACTAAAATGCTTTCTTATCAACAAATATATAGACAAATGCTTGTAATGGTTCTGATTATACAAGGCATGGGGTCTACCACTTTGATATTGTATGATTATACTTCCTGAAGAATTGACATATATGATTTCATGCATAAGGCTGTATAATGGTAAACGATTTCAGTAAGAAATAAAACCTAGTTACTCATAAGTGAAAAAGACCTGCTGGTTGCTTGAATCTTTTGATGGAGCCACAGAATGAGTTCGGTGTTGTTGCGAGGGTGGTGCATATGTGGGACCTCCAGGCGGTAGCACATGATTGTTAATCCTTCCTCTGTACTGTCTCTGATGTCTAGGGATATTAGGAACCTACAATGTAAATGAAGAAAACACAGTGGAGATAATGATCAACTTTAGCGATATTTGGAGTAGGGTAGCAGAGCAGGAGGACCAAGAACTGAAACTAATAAAACTGACCAAAGGAACTGGTGATGGTTGAACAGCAGTCCCATAGGGAACTTGTGATGGTTGAACAGCAGTCCCATAGGGATTTCCAAAACCATTACCCCTCCATCCTGGCCTGACACCCATTGACTGATATATCAGACCAGGTTGTGCAGGGATATGTGGAGCAAAACTTGGAGCTGGATAATAAAGAGGAGAATATCCACCAGGGATAACAGGTCCAGCTAAACCTGTCAAACGTTGTGCATATTGCAACTGTAACTGAGCTTTCCTTTCTTCTTTCCTCTGAGCAATTGCTGCATACAATGGCTTCCGCCGCAACATAAACCCTGTATTCAAGTCAAGTAGAAGAAACAATAAATGCAGGTATATCTATATATCTCATGGACCGAAACCCTATTCAGCAATCTACAAGAATCTATTAAATGCTTCACTGGACTTGGATTTATTATATCTTCCTAAAATATACCCACCGTTGAAAGTTTTTAAAAACATATCTTAGTATAATATACTAACCATGAAAAGCATTTACAGCTTTATTTGCCTCCTCTGGAGTTGAGAAGCAAACAAATCCGAACCCCTTGCTCACTCCTTTATCATCTCGCATAATCCTTGCAGAGGTAATTGTGCCACATTGACTAAAATGTTCGCGCAGCTCCGCATCGGTGACATCATCAGCTATATTCTTCACATATACATTTGCAGCCTGAAATACCAAAAAAAAAACATAGTAACCAGTGATACAGGAAGAAGATATATAAGCCTACGTAGGAATATGGAGTAATTCTTAAGGAACCTGGTATTTCAGGATTTGCTCCCTCTTTTTCTCCTCAAACTGACGGCGCAGCATTTCCTCACGTTCTGATTTCTTTTGTGCTCGAGCAACATATAAGACCTTGGAGCCTAATCAATACATTCATTAAATGCCAAATGTTCAAACGACAGAGATTTTGCAACAAAATCATACAATTTATTTTCATAGAAGTTCATGAACGTACCAAGTTGTGATCCGTTCAAAGCGTCCACTGCCCGTTTGGCATCATTTGGGCTCTCAAAGTTGACAAACCCAAAGCCTCTTGATACCCCATTCTCATCTTTTGAGATAACTAAGCTTACGATTTTTCCATATGGAGAGAACTTGTCCTTAAGGACTTCTTCCGAAACATCTGTATCCAAATTCTTCATGTATAGATTTGTGTACTTAGCTTCGTGATCAGGAATAGCTCGATCACTCTTTCTGACAAACTTACCGACATACCTATGGAAGCAAAACGTTTATCAATATGACATCAAATATTATTGGTGCTAACGAAATTATACCACGGACCATGAAAGACAAAAAAATAGATAAATGAAGCAGACATACAATCGTTTGCCTTCAACGGTAGAGCCATTGAGCTTCTCAATGGCAGCATTGGCAGAGTTTCCAGATTCAAACTGTATAAAGCCATATCCTTTGCTCTTCCCATCATCTGATGTAGCAACTTTACAAGACAATATGTTACCAAACTTCTGAAACATCTCTTGAAGCTTCATGTTATCCACTGAATCAGACAAATTCTGCAATAGAAGCAAAAAGATTAGATTACAGTGTTTGAACGAGTGAATCATGAAGTTAAAGATATCGGAACAAACAAAGGACATCCAATCAAAAATCAAAAGAAGATTTACCTTGACAAACACATTTCCTACACCACTTCTTCTTGCATCTGGATCACGATGTGACCACATAACCCTTATGACTTTTCCGTTCAATGTGGAATGATTTTTCACATCAATAGCACGAATGGCTGCTCAAATACAAAATCCATAAAAGGTCAATTTTAAGATGTAACTGAAAAAAATTCAGAATCACACAGAGTGTTGAGTGATGAATTAAATCCATGAGCATCATCAAAACAACAAACATCAAGTGATTTAATTAGCAAATTTCAAAGATTTTCTTAATTACACCTCACTCCGATTCAGTCACGTAAGCTTGCAAACAAAAAAGTCCCAAGAAATCAGACTAGAACCGAAAAAGAATCACATAAATCCACTCAAATCAACAGATTGCTTTAATGCATACAAATCATTTTTTTCCTATATTTATCAAGATTTTGAATAATTCATCACTAGAGTATTTAATCAAAGATTTATCAACAGATCCTTGATCCAATCAGTTCAAACACAAAACCAATCTCAATTCAAAAAATTCCGATTAATAACACATGCATGCTTATACAAACAGATATAGAGTATAATTAAAGGGAAAAAAAAATCACCATCTTGAGGCGACAGAAAGTTGACGTAGCCATAACCAAGGGAGCGATCAGTGGAGAAGTCACGGCAAATGCGAACAGAGGCGATGGTACTAAACTCCGAGAACGCATTAAACAACATAGTGTCCGTGACATCTTGGTGCAAATCCCCCACGTACAGCGACGCTAATGTAGGTATCATCGCCATTAATCAATCCACTTAGCGTTCAAAAATTAGGTCAAGAAACTGAAGGGTTACAGAGAGAAAAAGAGAGGGGATGATATCGATGTGCTTTTTTTTTTTGGATGAAGAATAATTTTGAGGAGCGTATAGTTGGAATGTGATGCGATTTTTAATTATTATTAATTTCCTTATATGGATATATAATTCTTAGTAATTAATGGAGGGGAATTTTAATTTTGGGATGAACTGGGGATGATGATGAAGAGGGGAGAGTAGGAGAAGAGTGAGTGTGGGTGTATATTTGCATGGACGCAGGAGAGTTTTGTGCCGTTTCGTTAAGCGGATACCAGAAACAAGCAGCGTTTTGTTTTATCACCAAAATTGTTTACTCAACCGCGCCGAGAGGCGCGTCGATTTAACTGCCAATGGAATTTGTTTCCCCTAACTGGCAGTATTACTTCCTATTTTTTAACGCCAATTAATAAGAGTGAGTAGCTTTTTTAGTACTCGTTATGGGTTAAATTTTACATTTTCGTCCTTTTTAAATTTTTTATAGCAGATTGGTCCATCTTATCAATGTAATGTATCACATTCGTCCATCTTATAACACACTTTTTTCTCTTAAATTTTTTGTAGCAAATTCGTCCCTCTTATTAATGTAGTGTAACACATTAGTCCCTCTTACAAAATATATCAACTTTTGTCCACTTTAGTATTTTGAATTTAAGTGATGTATTTTGTATTTATGAGGGACTAATGTGTTACACTACATTGATAAGAGGGACGAATTTGCTACAAAAAATTTAAGAGGGACATATACTACATTGATAAGAGGGATCAATCTGCTACAAAAAAAATTAAGAGGGACGAAAATGCAAAAGTCAATCCATAAAGAGGACCAAAAGCGCAATTTACTCATACAATATCCATTCTTTTTGTTAATTGAATACCAAAAAATATAATTTGTGAAAAAAGGAATTTGTTTAAAGTTTAAAAAAACTTGACTTTTTCCCCCTTGAATATCCCGAAATGGTTGTCGAGCACCACGAATGTCACACATTATATAAAATGAAAATTTAAAGGAATAAATCGAGTATTATAATCACTTCAATATTATGATAAAGATCTAAAAGTAATTTCATAAACCGATTTAAAACGGCATTTAATGTCCCATTTGTGTAACATTATCTTATTTGTTGGTATAAGTGTATGTGTGAATAATTACAACCCATACTAAACTAGTTGCAAAATAGTTCCAAAAATAAATGATCAATCAAAATATGTGTGCATATTTACTTGTTTTGCGATTCACAGGCATATATTCTTGAAAATTTCGCTGAAATGAAAATAAGAATTCAATAAGTTCTAATATGCAATGTCATGCAATTCCTCCTTAAATTGGTATGATTAGCGCGTACCAGATTTACTCCTTCACATTTACGTGAGTTTTAAGCTACAACATCAGTCAATAAATGTGGAGATATAATACTAATTTAATATAAGAATCATTTTAACTTAGCCATTTTAAGATATTTGACTTGACTTATATCTAAAGTTTACGACGACCAACATGTCCGATTTGATTAATAAATCATTAGAAGTTACAAAATTTCAGAGAAACGTGAGTATATATTAAGAAACAATTCAATGCGTAATACATAATTAAGAGACAAATTAGTAACATTAATACAAAATATTGTTATACGTAGACATATTCACTCCCTCATCCATCGGAGGTAATTTGTGCTCGAGGTTCTTTGAACGTCTGTCTCCCAGGATACAACGGTTCCAGCAAACTGACTTTGCTCCAAACTTTGATGGACGAACTGAAGTACTTGAACTCATAACCGAAATTGCAGAGAAGGTGTATGTTTTTGGTGTGTTTTAAACAGAATGAGGAAGCTGCTATTTATAGGAACGTATTGAGGGCAAAGTCGGAAATGTTTATAATGGCATTCGGAGAATTGTCAATTAACAAGTCCCACCCTCTTAGCGCTCGCGCGTGAAGGAAATGACTTTAGTAGCTAAGTAGTCATACCACTATATATAAACCTTAAGATTTTTACTAAACTTTCAATGTAGGATAAAATCAATTTCATTTCTTTTCTTCCATTTCAAAGAATGATATTTGAGTGTCAATTTTTTATTCACCCGAACTTCGATTTGGACATATAATATATTGTTTTAATCTACTCACCGAGTAAATATAACTCCGCAAAAACCCGACACTTTTTCAAAGTAAATCCCACTTAAATTATGTCCAAAGTACTCTATTAACTTACTATTTTTCCAACACAAATTCACCATCTAAATTCACAGGGTTGCCTATGTGATAATTTTATTGAGGACACCAAGTTGATAGCCTCAACGTTTCAGTCTTTTACTATCCAACACTTGTGGCGAGAAGGATATAGATTAGTTCATGAAATAGTACAACTTTCCAATATGGAACCTTATGCTCTAATGAATTACATATAACGATCCAGGATATTGTACTCTATGATTTGATTAATGAATGAAAGCTATATGTTAAAAAAAAAAAAAAATACTCCAATGTGATAATTTTATTTGAATTGATGTGTAAAAGTTGCTAGGTTACCTTTTGTTCATAGAGAATAATCAATAATATACTAAGAAATAGAGGCTAATAAAAGACTGATTCTTATGGCTTTGGTTTAGCAGTTGACTTTCTGGTAAATTTGAGACTTTATATGTCAATTGGTGCCATTTATTATTACCGCTTTTCAAATAATCGAAGTTTAATATATTTGAAAATAGTCCATTTCACTCTGATCGGAAAAATTGACATTTACATTTTATTAGCCTTAACAAAATAATACTTATATAAATTTTTTAAGGCTTTTGGTATATTATCATTTTCTTTATAAAAGAGTTGATCTTGAATTGATGAGTGTGTTTTCGGTAGGTTAATAATTTATTGTCAAATTCCAGGTGTCAAGTGAAACACTGCTCTTCAATGTGAGTATCCGCAGGTCAATCAAGCATTTCCTCGATTTGTAAGAGGGGATCCTAACCTGCAATTAAAGAGAACTACGTCAGGTTAATGCCGGTGGTGACCCGGCGATAACCCTTCGATGCTTAAGTAAGTGTCGAGATGAGAGATAAGATCGAAATGGGTATTAATTGCTTGGAGAGTGCGTACCTGTTTTCTTATTTATGAGGGCTAGTATTTATAGTTTTCCATTTCAATCAACGGGTCGGATCATGACAAGACGTTTCAATCAACGGATCGGATCATGACAAGACGTCTAGATTTGGATATGGATCCATTTTATTCGGTTCGACCCTATTACAAATGGATCCGTAAAGATGTTCGCGGGCGTCGATGGGCACGTCCAGGGACGGATCCATGATTTGTAAGTCGATGGGGCCGAACTAATATGTTGGTAAATTTAATTGACATACATATTTAAACTAATTATTTGCACAAGTCCTCGAAAACAATTACTATAAAATGATAGTCCCTCCGTCTTTATATTTTTGTTCTTATTTCTATTTCGTGATGTCCCAAAACAATACTCCGTTTTCTAAAATGAAATTATTTTTTTAAAAGGTACTTTTTCACATAAAGCAATGATTTGACACCGCTAACTCTCCATACATGTAAGAATGTCTAAAAAGTTTCACTTTTTTAACTCTTATTTTAAATTACATGCAAAAATTCAAGGTAGCAAAAGAAAAAAAAATGATAATTAAAAATATAAAAGTAATTTTTTTAAAATTATCTAAGTTGTACATGTTCTTTCATGTCATAATATTCATGAAATAATAGAATTAATATCAATTTTTTGGTTCAAGATTTTTCGTATTCTTTAATTTGAAAACTGCTTCAATTGTACTTGAAATTTCCATGATTGGATTTTTAATTAAATATCTCATCACTTATTAAACTAGTATACTAAAATTAAAACAAAATTAAACTAAATTAAATACAATAAATACCTTGAAACTGTAAGTTTCTGATAATCTTTTTACGTAAATGTGTGTGCAATATTGAATTTTATAGGTTTGTTGAATTAACTAAAGGATATTAGGTGTATTAGTTAACAACAATAACTTATATAATTGGCCACTTGGGCTGGTAATGAAGAAAAGGGTACTAAATGGGCTGCTATTAAGCCATTTGTCAAATTATCGCTCCATAAGGCCATCTCCAATGGAGCAGGGCTGCCCCGGGGCTCCTGAGCCCCGAGCCAGCCCCGAGCCCTGCCTGGTCGTCTCCAATGGCAGGGCTCCGTGGAGGAATTAATTCAATTTCTTTCCTTTGCCCACTCTCACCTATTAATATTATAGTTTTAATTTTTTTTAATATTAATATTAATAATAGTAATAATTATTAGTACTCGTAATTTAATTATTAATTATATTAAAATATTAAAATTAAAGAGAGTAAATAATTAAAATAACTTAGAATTAATACATAATACGCAATACAACAAACAAAGAAGGAAATACAACAAACAAGTATTTATCAATTTTAGTATGTATTTAAATATTTAATTTAGATTAAGTATTAATCTAAAATTTATTTGTATGAGTATTTAATTTTATTTTTAACTAATTCCGTATTTTTTTAAAATTATAACCACCACCAATATTGTAGTTAAATGATTAAATTTTTAATTACAATGAAAGATATTAAAATTAAATGGACTATTACTATATTTATAAGTATATCATAATTTTATTTAAAATTACTTTAAATAATTAATCATACTATATACTATATCTATAAGTATATCGTAATTATATAAAGTAACACACTAATTATATATAGTATATAACACATTAATTAAAGTAACACATTAATTAAATAACTAACTAACATGAATATCACATTAATTAAGGCTCCTTAATTATGCATAAATATCACATTAATTATTATCAACAAACAAATTAGGCGTGTTATTATCATTAATTATGGCTCAAAAGAAATAAAAAAAAGGCAAGAACCAATCAGGTGCCGCCACTTGGTTGAACCTGTACAAAAATCAGACGCGCGCCCCGGGCCAGCCTGCGTGCTCCGCGCAGCCCGCCGCCCCGCCCGTTCCAGCCCTCCAGCCGCCCCGCCCCGAGCCCCTCTTCCATCTCCAACCGTCTCCCCTCCACAGCCCGACCCTGCCCCGGCCCCGGAAGCCTCCATTGGAGATGGCCTAACTTTCTCATTCAAGTCATGAATATGCTGAAACTATAGTCCTAAAGTAGTTCCTTTCACAAATCTCGGGGGGGCCACCCCCCCCCCCCCAACAACCTACGTACATCTGCCCCTAGGCACGTCGGTTCATGCATGGCAATCGACGTGCTTGTCGCGTGTACCAGGGAGTCGACGTTCTAGACATGTCTTTTTAATCGATGTTCTCGACACGTGCCCTTGGTAATTCTATTTTATATTAATGATTCAAGTGTCACGTCAGGTGACGAAGACTTGGTATATCATGAATAATTTGACCAACCACAAATTAGTTTAATTAGCCCTATAAGATACACTTATTAATTTGTCATTGCCTATCTATAATTTTATAATTTTTCGCTTACCTTGTTGAATGACAATTATAATTTTATTTAAGTTGATACTAACGTTTTCTTAAAACTACAAACATATTGCTCGAGTCAATATACTTTTATTTAATAATGGGAATCTTACAAGAAATCTATTTTTTGTTTTAACGCAATAATACTAAACAAACTACGGTAGTATAAATATAACGGCTATGACATATATTTATTGAGGCCATGAAGTTTTCTAGATAAATTATATGGAATAAATTGCATTGTTTATATATATTACATTACAAAATGATGAAAATTCGAAGTTAAAGGAAAAAAATAGATAAGGATTTATATGTTCATCTAATAAAGCAATTAAGTACGATTTGCAACAATTAAACATCTAATAAAATTATATTAAAACTAATTTTTGCTACAGCCAAGTCCTAAATTAAATTATCAAAAAAGAAGAAGTCCTAAATTACACTCTGCTACTAGCCCATTACTGGTCAGACTCTCCTTTACAAACATCGCCCCTCCCCCCTTCTGCAGATCTGTTTTTCACTGCTTTCTTCTCCATAGATATGGCGATTAGGGTTTTTCTGCTCCTACTAATTTTCCTATCTTCATCATGCCCCACTTTCTCTATCTACGAGGACCAAGTCGGCCTCATGGATTGGTATCTTCCCACTCTCTCTATTGATATACGTATCTAAGTTTATGAGTTATATAATTATTTCTACTGATTGTGAATTTGATGTTTGAATTGTTTATAATTATGTAGGCATCAACAGTACATAGGAAAAGTAAAGCACGCAGTGTTCCACACTCAGAAGGCGGCGAGGAAGCGCGTGGTCGTATCCACTGAAGAGAACGTCGTAGCGTCGCTTGATCTTCGCCGTGGAGAGATTTGTAAGTGTTTTTTCCACAAAATTTAAATTCCAATAGTTTAGGTCCTTATTTGATTAGTCGTTTTTAATAACAGTACTTGTTTGGTTGTCCTGCAGTTTGGCGGCATGTTTTGGGGCCTAATGATGTCATCGATGAAATAGATATTGCGCTCGGGAAATGTAATCACAGTCCTCTGTCTTCATTAATGTTGACATTGGTTATTATCTTGCATAGTTGATCAGATTTAGATTATAATTCTTTAATTATTTTCCCCATCTTTAAAACTTTACTATTTGCTAAATCTTCCACTATATTGACCAGCTGGTACATGTCAGTTTTGATTCTCTTGATACATATAGCTTGTTCTCTAAAGCCATCCGGAACTAACTTTTAGCTTTTGAATTTGGAAAAGCTGGTTTGTTATGTTTTGACTGATAGCTTCTGCTGAAGCTAAAAATAACATAAAAGCAGTCAAAAGCCAGAAGCAAGTTCAGAGTTGCTCTTGATTTGGTTTCTGCTGCTAGAAGTACTCTTTTAAGGAGCACAATCTTTTGCAAACAAGCCAGTAGTACTTGGGAAATTAAATATGAAATTTAGTTTTAGCGCAGTTAAAGTGTGAAGTGCTATGGCTCTGTTGAAGTATTTGATGAATTTTAAGTCATTCTATATGTTTGGACACATGGTTCTTGATTGATTTTAGCATGTTTTTGCAGATGTAATTTCTCTATCATCAGGAGGAAGTGTTTTAAGAGCTTGGAACCTTCCCGATGGCCAGATGGTGTGGGAGTCAACCCTTCTTGGCTCAAAGCCCTCGAAGTCTTTATTATTAGTTCCAGTGAGTGAAAGGCGATAACAATTTCCTTGAATGCGTCTTTTAGATTTTTTATGGGTCTCTGCATTCTCTACATCTTATCATTAACAAATGGTTTTGTTGTATTGGATTGTAATCATCTTATGAACATACTATTATGTTAAAATTATCACCAGGTATGATATATATGCTGTTGTTTTACTACAGACTAATTTGAAGGTTGGCAAGGATAATGTAATCTTTGTTTATGGTAATGGCTTTATTCATGCTGTTGCAAGCATTGACGGTGAGGTCATCTGGAAGATGGAGTTAGCATCTGAGGGGTTTGATTCCACTTAAACTTGAAATCAACATGTTTTTATTCATTTCTTCTGCTTTAAAAAATTGATTAAATATTGTTCTCATGTTTTACAGCATTGATGTCCAACAGTTAATTTATCCAGATGGAAGTGAGATAATTTATGCAGTAGGTTTACTTGGTTCCTCCCAGTTTGATACTTTTCAAATCAATGTTAAGAGTGGTGAGCTGCTGAAACATAGCAGCATGTTGTTTCCTGCTGGTTTCTCTGGGGAGTTATCAGTGGTGACAGATGACACAGCTGTGGCCATAGACTCGACTGGAACAATTTTGGTTACTGTAGGCTTCCAAGATGGAGAAATTAGCTTTACCAAGACACATGTTTCTGAACTCATCCAGGATTTCTCAGGAGTAGCTGTTGTATTGCCTTCTAAAATTCCTGGAATATTTGTGTTAAAAGTAAATAAGTCTATTTTCTTCATTAAGGTGACAAATGAAGGCAAATTGAAAATTGTGGATGAGCTTGATCATGCAACTGCTATCAGTGATTCTCTCTCTTCTCTGGAAGGTCAACAAGCTTTTGCCCTGGTTCAGAATAATAATGATAAGATTCTCCTGACTGTGAAGCAAGGTAATGACTGGACATCCAATTTACTTGAAGAAACAATTCAGATGGATCATCAGAGAGGACTCGTGCATAAGGTTTTCATCAATAGCTATGTTCGGACGGACAGGTCATATGGTTTCAGGGCTCTGATTGTGATGGAAGACCACTCATTGTTATTATTACAACAAGGTGTGATCGTGTGGAATCGAGAAGATGGGCTAGCTTCCATTATGGCTGTAACAGCTTCAGAGTTACCAGTTAAAAAGGAGGGTGATTTGGTATCAAAAGTAGAGCACAATCTTATCGAATGGCTCAAGGTAGGACATCATTCAAGTTACTGGCTATTTAGTGTTTTATGTGGTTCTAGGGCTTAATGCTTGATGTAATTCATGCCTGAGTGAAAATATTGCAGATTTTAGCTTAGATTTATATTCATCTTATGTCATGCCATTATTACTTGTCTTCCCCATGGATTTTGTTCATGTCCTGCTGTATGCACAATATACTAGATTTGGGCCTCTTTAGTTGGTCATGTGCCACATAGTATTTGAAATTTTATTTTTGCCTTCTCACTTTCGCTTATAATTACTCAATATGGCGGTCATAGGGTTTTTCCTTATCTGCTGAGGGGAAGTGAGCACACAAAGACTCTTTTGTGCTATTATTCTTGCATAATATATGCGTCTGAAAATGAATTTGCTAGATTATTAACAAAGGAGGAGACTTTTATGCCATGTTGCATCTGTTTATATATCTCTATTATGATGTTCTTTCGAGAAGTGGATGCAGTGCTTTGACTGATTCTTTTCTCTATCATGCTAGGGACATATCCTGAAACTCAAAGGAACTCTAATGATAGCGACCGCCGATGATGTGGCAGCCATACAGAAAATCAGGTTGGAAAGCTCTGGGAAAAGCAAAATGACTCGAGACCGTAATGGGTTCAGGAAGCTTCTCATAGTACTTACTCGAGCAGGGAAACTTTTCGCACTGCACACCGGAGATGGAAGAATTGTGTGGTCTCTTTTGCTGAATTCTCTTCGGAAATCAGATACATGTGAAAATCCTAGAGGGATTAGTTTACATCAGTGGCAGGATCCTCATCATCATGCATTGGACGAGAATCCATCAGTTCTAGTTGTTGGCAGATGTGGACTCAATGCAGATTCTACTGGAGTTCTCTCTATTGTTGACACATACACAGGGGAGGAGCGCAGCCATACTGGACCAATTCATTCCATTGCACATATTATTCCATTGCCTTTCACTGATTCCATGGAACAGCGTTTGCATTTGCTATTGGATGCAAATTCACACGCTCACTTGTACCCAAAAACTGCCGAGGCTCTTGGCATTTTTCAGCGTGAATTAGAAAACATATACTGGTATTCAGCTGAAACGGACAGAGGTATCCTAAGGGGTCATTCAGTGCAGAATAAATGTAATCTTGAAGTGGCAGATGACTTCTGTTTTGATACAAGGGATCTATGGTCAATTGTATTCCCCTCAGAGTCAGAAAAGATTGCTGCAACTGCAACCAGGAGTTTAAATGAGGTTATTCTTTTCTTTTCACCCTCTTCGTCACAGCATTGTGCTGCATATAGTTTGCTTCCAATTCCTACCTCCTCTGTTGCTACAGTACTCTAAAGCAGTAAAGCATTACCTTATTTCTGAGTTCTGAATTCCTTTTATTTTTCTATTCCATATGATGATATAGTTCAAGGGAAATTGCATCGTCTCATACATGACTTATGCCTGGAAAAATATGATAGTAGCCAATGTTCTAGTTTATGTCCGGATAGAATCTGATAACTTTCCTAGCATTGCCAATCTTTATGCGCCTGTAGTTGACCTTTTCTTATGATATTTTGTCCTGGCATTGCAGAATTTTTGTGTTGCTACTGATGGTCTTCTATCCTCACTTTTTGTTTCTTTTATCTTTTTCAGGTTGTTCATACTCAAGCTAAGGTGACAGCAGATCAGGAAGTGATGTACAAATTTATATCAAAGAATCTGCTCTTTTTGGCTACTGTTGCACCTAAAGCTGATGGTCCTATCGGTTCAGTTATCCCTGAGGAGTCATCTCTAGTTGTTTATTTGATTGATACTGTAACTGGTCGTATATTGCACCGTGTGACCCATCATGGTTCACAGGGCCCTGTACATGCAGTAAGTCTACCTTCTCCTACACTGATAATCATAAAAAAGAAAAAGCAAAAGAGAACATGTGGTTTATATGTGAGTTTCCTATCTCTTTTCATTGGTGAAACTGAATAAGATAACCTCAATTTTTTTGCTTCTCCGAAGGTCTTCAGTGAGAATTGGGTTGTTTACCACTACTTCAACCTAAGGGCACACCGATATGAGATGTCCGTCATTGAAATCTATGACCAAGCTCGTGCGGTACTTCCTTCAACATGATCTTCTGTACTCTTATTTAACTTGGAATGTATCTTATGTGATTGCCACATGCAGGACAACAAAGACGTGCTGAAACTTGTTCTTGGCACACATAATCTGACTTCACCTATAACAGCTTACTCCCGACCTGAAGTCTCCACAAAGTCGCAGTCTTATTTTTTCTCACATTCAGTGAAAACGATAGCAGTAACATCAACAGCTAAAGGCATAACTTCCAAGCAGCTTCTAATTGGCACAATTGGAGATCAGGTCAGCCTTTTCGATTCCATGTGTGTTTTGCTCTTCTACTATACTGGCTGCCTGTCTGCGTTTGTTAAACTTCGAGTTCTCTTTCATGTGGTAAACTATCTAGGAAATGGTTTGTCATCAGTTTTTGATGACCATGACTTATATTTTATCTGTTTACATCAACAGGTTTTGGCCCTTGATAAACGGTTTTTAGATCCTCGAAGAACAGTTAACCCTACTCAATCTGAGAAAGAGGAAGGAATTATACCTCTTACCGATTCTTTACCAATTATTCCTCAGGTGAAAACATTTATTTCTTCCAAATTGTTTGTTAGAACTAGAAATGACGACCTATGTTACAATCTTACAATAACGATGTTATTATAAAGTATGATGAGTTTTGATCATCCTATTTCTTTGTTTTGCAGTCTTACGTGACACATGCTCTTAAGGT
This sequence comes from Penstemon barbatus, assembly GCA_003313485.2. Classification (NCBI taxonomy): domain Eukaryota; kingdom Viridiplantae; phylum Streptophyta; class Magnoliopsida; order Lamiales; family Plantaginaceae; genus Penstemon; species Penstemon barbatus. Next base: position 4,168,906 of record CM064882.1, on the reverse strand, counting down.
AGAAGGTCTTAGAGGTATAGCAACAGTCCCTGCAAAGCTGGAGTCGACAACCCTCGTTTTTGCTTATGGTGTGGATCTCTTTTTCACTAGGCTGGCTCCTTCGAAAACATATGATTCTCTTACTGAAGATTTCAGCTATGCTTTGCTTCTCATCACCATTGTGGCCCTTGTTGTGGCAATTTTTGTCACATGGGTTTGGTCAGAGAAGAAAGAGCTTCAAGACAAGTGGAGGTGAGTTCAAACTATTCGCAACTCCATCTTCGGACAGGATTATTGTTGTCTTACATGAGGAGCTCGCCTAGTTACATCTATGGTTGAATTTCATTCTTTATGGCGACAAAATCTTGCTACCCAATGTTGTACACATCCAAAATGAAAGGAAAACTGGAACATAAAGTAGATGCTCAGAGTTTGTTTCATACTCGAGATTTTGTTGAAAAAGCACTGACAATGATGTTAGAAAAACATTATTTTTTTTCCTCGCTTGTCTAATTTCTGACATTAATAATTGAATAGTTTTGTCTCTACTCAATCTGGAAATTGTTATATTGAGTTGTTATTTTCTGCTCGCTTATTGTGAGACCAGGAGGATGTGATTGTTTTGCTGTTGTTACTTTCACTTCAACTAATTGAGAATTTGATGACAGAATAATTGATTATAAAAACTATCATGGGATAGTTACTGATAAAGTTATTGAGGTTCAGTCATTGCCAATGACTCTTTTGAAGCCAACTTTACCCCTTCTTCGACCTTAACTAAACATAATTTTAGAACAAGAAATACCATTAGTCAGTGTGTAGAGGTTAACAATTGTATATATAATAAACTTTTAAGAGTTGTGCGTGTGTTAATCGGGGGTTGTTTGCCGGTTAGGTCTTTTTTGCGTATTTATTTTTATTTTTCTAAAACTATATTGGACAATTTCGATCCGTTAAATTTACGAAACATTTTGCCTACCCTTAACCGTAAAGGGTATCTCGGTAATATGTTTCTATATTTTATTTTCCCGAACAGATGGGATGTGATAATAATTATCCCAAACCAGCTTCTTATTAACTGAGGCTGGCAACACCCTGGAATGTAAGCATTAGTTACAGACAAACAGATTAACATTGGAATCATTCTGTACCAGATGACAAGACCAGATACACTCACAATAGTCTTAGGTTGAAAAAACAAAAACAAAAACAAAAACTATATAAAAATGTCATTTAAAAGGGCAGCTCTTAAAATTCATCTCATGCGCTATGAGTACAAAACTACAGAACAGATGTTACTATCTATCTAAAAGCCTATAGTACATATTTGGGGTATTAACAGTCTAGCCCAAAAAAAGAATAAACTAAAAGAGAAAAAAATATGTTCTTGAAAAATAAAATTAGACTAAACTTGGTTGCCAATTGCTACAAATATAAATTGGCAACCACAATAATGGAACCAAAAAATGGCACAAACTGAAATAATTTACAAAAAGAGACACCCAACTAGTACCAACATTTGCAGCATGAGAGCAATATTACTACTCTTGTGCGTCGTTTTGAAGAGTACACTAATTGATGAGCTGCTGCTCACACTTAGCTGTCCATTGTTCACAAATTCATCTTTACTGGAAGTTATTGAGACGTTCACAGATAAAGAACCTAAAGAACAGTGATTCAGATTTCAAACAAAAAGTTTCTCTAATAAAAGAAATGAATGGAATTAAAGTGATTAAGAGCTATTAAAATTATAGTACCAATAGGATGGAAAAAGTTAACTTACAATCATAATCTGCCCATCCTATTCTTTGATGAACCAAATCATAAACAAAGATTTTATCTTTGAGAACAAGATCTGGAAACAAGAAAATTGCAAATTAGTTTCAAGTTGAACCCAAATCAAGTTCCCTGCAAAAGCTTTTTACAGAAAGACTAGCCAAAACAACTAAATAATTCCTGCAGGTGTTTTTATAGCAATTTATTTATCTAAAATGTGTATTGTGTGTTTGTACAGAAGTTTGAATGGCTGAATGCAACTTTAAAGCCCAATCAGCTTAATTGTGAGGCATTGAGAGAAGCAGGCTGTTTAAAGATAAAACAGAAACTTCATGTGGAGAACATTGTCAATAAAAAGAAAATGAACCAACCTCCTAAAATTGTGGAACCTTGGCTCTGAACTTTTATAAAACCCATGCACCACATTGCAGCACCATCCTGAAAAAATGATAAATAATAAAGATTCCCACACGTACCTAGTTACTTTTTAAAAGGCAGATAACAAGAAAAGTAGAAGTAATGATGGATGGTGATGATGATGATGATGATACTATTATAATGACAACAATGATAAATATACTTAGCATGATCCGCTTGTAACCTCTTCAATGATTTGAGTAGTATTTGCAGAATGTAGAGGATATAATTCATTAGATTTAGACATAAGTGTAATACTCACAACATATCCCATGTGCACAAGGTAGTCAATTGGTCTTAGAACCATGGATGCACCTCCAGCGAAATTGAAAGCAACTAGAGGAAATACCTCAGTTACACTGTTTAAAGAGCAGAAAACTATCTCATTCAAGTGTAAGAATATAATTGTCGACAGTTAGTTAACCGGGAATGCTCGTGGTTAACTATCTAAAGAATGAGAATAAACAAACCTTGTAGAGACTAGATAGCATTGGCTTCCTTTAGAAATAATTGGTTCCGAATTAGGAGAAACAGCAGCAGTAATCTGCAGAGAGAGTAAGACCTCAGGAAAGAAGTAGCAACAAACTTTTGAGATCAAATAATGACAACTTTTGTGTTTCTATGCCACCTAAAAATACCATCTATATTTCTTAGGCAGCTGGATATTGCAAGATCATACTACTTAAAGCTTTTGTCAAAGGTTGTAGGTTCAATAAGATTTATCAAATGCAAGGAGGATTATATATACTTACAGCAGCAACAAAAGGATCATAAGCTCCTTCTACAAGGTATGCTAAAGTTGTTCCAGAATCAATAATGGTTCCTTGGTTGCCGGATGTAGTAAACACTGCTTGATCAATAGGCAACAACTGCCCATTGACAGCAATGCTCTGCAGATATAAATTATAGTGAGCCCTGAAAGATTGGAGATAAAACATCAAACATACTGCAAACTGATATTAGATGTCTACAATACTCTAGACCAAATGAAAGTAGATTAAAAGCAAGCAGAATAGTCATTCCACTTTCCGGCATTTTTTAAGTGTGAAGGTAGTTTCAGGGAACTGGCGATATGTGTGCATAATTATAAGTGCAAAGATCTTGGAGCAAGATACATACAACCTTAACAGATGAAATGGGAGCGAATATAAAATAAACCAACTAAATAATGCAATGTTACTTCATTCTACTGCTAGATGACAGCTCGAAACTTAAATGCATTTAACCAGACAATTAAGGCACATGAATATTTTCCTCTAATATGCCCAATACATGGATGAAGTTTCAACTGACTGAGCGTAATGCAAGAACCATTAATCAATACTATATACTATTTAAATTTATCAGTGAGTGATCAACAACCATAAAAATATTAAAAACATTTCCACATCGTAAATCAATACGTACTGTGATGGAACAAGAGGGGTATAAACGATTCTCGGATCCAATATCTCACCAAGAACTAATATACCACCACCGCTGCCCTCTCCTTTCAAGCAATGCGAAAATACTTTAGGTGTAATCCCACGTGAAGATAACTGTGAAATTACTGAAAGACCCTGCTGGCCAAACCCAATTATTCCATCAATTGCTCTATCTGATTTAATCAAGTCTCCAAACATAGAAGTGCTGCATCTGTTTCCACATATATAAAGTTAATGGTTTCAACACATGGATATTCTACTGTTATGAGATAGAATGAAGAATATATAAGTATAAGGATAAGATGCAGAATCTAACTTAAAGGACCATTTCAGTAGAGTCGCAATTACAACTTACCCAAAAATAATAGGAGAAGATGAATTAGCTATCAACGAGGCACCCAAAATAGTGTCGAAATAAAGCACGTCAGATACATAAAAACCAGCAGTGCCGCTTCCATCTCCATATTGGAACGTGTAACCACACTGATTTCTTTCAGCAGAACATTCAGCAGATGCAGTTCGAACTATGGAAGCACACATATTATCCGAGCAGGAAATAGGGGAAACAGTCGACGAGGTAGCAGCATCAAAGAAACTGAGAGGAATCTGCAAGAACAACATGGTGATAGTCTGATATAAAACTCAAATTACATCAATGATCATCAAAGTAAACCAACAAAAGAGTATATAACAAGATATAAAGCGAGATTTTTACCCCCAGTCCACTACTACGGGGGCAATCATTACAGGAACTGCAAGTAACCCACAAGATGTCACTCCCAGTATCAATTTGCACATTGAACTCTCTTGGTGGGGATCCCAGTCTCACTTTCGTAAAATAAAGTCTGCATATTTGAACAGTCGTAGTTAATTATCAGAAAAGGAGAACGTGTATCCACAATAATTATCTCAAGATCATATGTGAGTTTGAAACCAACGCATAGTGAAGACATCAAAGTCACTAAACTCACCGGAAACAAAATTTGCCAATAAGCACAACAATAAGAAACTAAAATTCCGGCATCATACACTAATAAGAAAAAGACTACCAATCACAGTACAAGATTCCAATTTTTGAGACTTTGAAAATCACTGTGGAAATTGAGAAGCCATTAACAGACATCTTTGGTTTCAAGAACTATCCAGATTTAACATCTTTCACCATCTTTGCAAAAAATCATTACTCAAAACATAGATTTCCTCACTAACAGACCACTTCACCAAAAATAAATAAAATTAAAGAATCGACTTGAGACTAACAATATTAAAGACGAAAAGAGAGACAGTTGCGATGAAGTTACCCAACGGCGTAGGGATCGGAGGTACCGCCTACATAAAAATCCACAATGCCACCAGAAAAACTCTGCAACATCCGCGCGTGTCTCACACGGTCCCGAGTTTTAATCACCTCCAATTCCACCCTCTCGTCCAACGGAAACACCCTTTCCAGAGTAAGCACTCTTTTAATTCCACCGACGCTCGCCGCCGATACCAAGGCAGCGGCCGCCACCACCGCCGCCATCAACATCAAACCCCCGCCAGCCATCGGCCGGCCGGCACCCCAAAAACCTCACGAAATTATATATACTACTACGTAGTAAGTATACTACTCAATTTGTATCAATATGCAGCACCGCGTGTGTTAATAAATATACAAGATTAAATGTAAACCAAAATAATACAAATTAAATTTTCGTGGAGAAAAGAAGAAATTAAATTATTATTTGATTTTATGTTCCCAGATGAACTAGAAGAGATAACTTAACTACACACCGAGAAAGAGACTATAGTATATAAATGCGTGTGTGAAAGAAAAAAAATCTGATTATAAAAGTGTAATTCCAGATTTGTCCCTCTAAAAGTCTGATTAACGAAACAAAAGTCCAAAGTAGTCAAAGGGGGCAGAGCTTTAGCAAAGGGCAAAGTGGTAAGTTCATAAATATAATTTAACATAATTACACAATTAAGAAGAAACATGCATATCCTTTTACTGATGAGGTACAGTTGAGCATGATTTCTGGGCTTATCTAATGATGCCTGTAGAATAAAATAAAATAAATGGACTACTGCCGTTGATTTCTTTATTCTCGTTTGAACGTGCATTTGTTGACGCGAGTTTTTTTTTTTTTGTGGTCTTTTACTAATAATAATGAAAAATTAAATAAATTGTGGATGCTGGAAATTATCCAGTGCGTGGTCCACACGCTTGTTTTTCAACTTGCTAATGTTACCGTTGATTAGAATTTTAGTGAAACTTGCAGTAAAATATCAAAAATGTTGCTCCAAATATTGATACAACATTTCAAAATGGGTGTAAATAATAAATATGTAAGTGAATTGTTAGTGAGATCGAGTATGGACTATAATACTAGACTAATTCTGAACCATCAGAACCCTTGCCCTAGAATCCTAAAGAATGTAAATCGCAGGATGTGCCTCCACCAAGCCTCGGGATCTCACCATACTGCTATACACTCTGCGCACAAAGGGGTCTTTACCACAAATGACTCTTAAATAGGCCCATAGAAATGCTTCCATCCAAGTTTCAAATGGAATTCGAACCCATTTGAAAATGTATTATTATTATGTGAGAGCACATTATTATTTTCTTGTGACATGAATGTTGGAGGATACATAAAACCTATCAAAAGAAAATTTATTTATGTACTCTAAAGTGAGGTAAATGTGCACTTTTCTTTTTTGAAATGTTATTTTGGACTAAAAGTATGAATATAAAGAAAATAGTGAGAGAGATGTGACCCAAATAAAAGGGGAATAAATGGGGTCTGGACTCTTGCATTATTTGATGCAAAATATAGCTGATGTTGGGACATTTATATATGGCAGACATACCTATTTAATTTCGGACTCACACATGATACCCGTAAAAGAGACAGTTTGTTCACTATGTTTATATTGCAATTTTGAAAGGATCTATATCATTTGTTTTGCACTATTCGGTTCGAGCTGTATATACACAGTCTAGTAGATAAAAAAAATATTGTAATTATTATTTTTATTTTTATTTTTAGTATAGAAGTTGGATTTTATTTTTCGACTTTTTTTTTCTCTCACTTTTCTACAATTAATTCAACAACCAATTATAAGTTTTAAACAACTTCTTCTTTCTTGCTTTTCGAAAAGTTGCAACACTGATATAAAGGGTAAAATTTGAGGATTGGTTTGTCGAGATTTTGAATCGCATACATGAGATATGAAGTGACGCACAAAAAGTTCGTTCATTGAAAAACAAAAATCCATTGGTGACTGGAAAAGCAAATAGATTTTGCCATATATGCATCTTCTCGATGACTCATATTTATTGTATAAATATAAATAAATGTGCAATAGTGTAAAGTTATATTTAGTTGTCCTATTATTTTTTTATTTATTGGCTACGATCAACCGATTAAAGTAGTTTTGAAATTGTTATAGCAAATATTATAGTTAATGACAATCTTAAATAACATTTTAAATTTAAGATTTAGAAGTTTCAAAACTCAGATCATTTATAAAGTGAACAAAATTATTTTATGAATGTAAAGTGCATTGAAATCGAATTTGAACTAAAACTTTTTGTTGTCTCATTTTGTTATCATAAACCAAATGATAAGATTTCTATGTTTGCCAGATTTACGTTTCTTTACGTGTATACTCTATTTAACTACCCGCCAATATAAAATGGAGCCACGAATTTTCAAATAAGACTTTTGTTCCATGTTCGTACTTCGTACCCTTTTTCCAAAACTTGGGTCCAATGTATGTAATGATATGTTCACGTGAAGTAGAAGAAAAAGAGGGGTTTTGGTTTTCTTATCCCACAATTCTGCACAAACAAAGTTTAAAAAAATACCGTGTAGGATAGATAGTTATGGAAATTCAAGCTGGAATCACTAATCTTGTCTTTGCTCCAATTCACAATTCAACAATTACTTGTCTTGTTGCTTACTCTTTTTTGTCCCATTCTCTTGCTTTCAATGTTTCTCAATATCAATTACAAAAACAAAATATATTATACACAGGGGAAAATTCTTGTCCAAGTCTGGTTTCTCATCCAACCATCAAGCAAGTGTATTGCACTTGCTTTGTGATTGGTTACTTTTTTGGGAGTCACATCAAATCCCAAAGTAAGTGTATTATACTTACCATATAATTACTTCGGATTCGGCAAAACCCGGTATGGGTAAGAATTTCGGTAGTTGAGTAGACATTTCTAAAATTGTTATGTAATTATCTTGTTTAAAATAATCGATCTGAATATAATGAATTAAAGTAAGGGTCTGTTTGTTTGTTGTTTGGGAGAGTAGTAGAAGTTTGTGAAATTATCTCGATTTGCGTAATGTCGTTTGTTTGAATTTTGAGATAGTGATTTGCGAAATAAAGTAGGTGTAGATTATTTTTGGAATAGTTAGATTGTAGGTGTAAGATATGTAAGACTTTATGTTAAATTAGGGATGCACATGGTACGGTTTTGCGGTATTTTTAACAAAATTTGTATCGTACCAATTAGTGTGGTTTTTAAAAACTCAAAGTCAAACTAGAGTTTTATGAACCGTACTAACAAACTCGGTTTTGTGCGGTTCCGATAAGGTACGGTACGATTTTGCAGTTATTTCTAACAAATTTTTTTCGTGCAATTTTTCTTATATAATTGATTACATAGTTGACAATATTTAAAAATTAATAATATAATAACTTACAAGCTATTTTTTTACATAAAGCACTGGAAAAGAAAATGTTCACAAATTTGACGCTATAGTTCGACCTAATTGAATAAAATTAATTGGTTAATTATTTGATCATTCTTTTTATTATGTGAAGAAACTTACTATTTGGTATTTGTTGTCTATAAGTTTTTTGTATTTTAAGTTTTCAACATATAACAAGTTTAGTGCTAAATTAGAGCATATCTTATTTTAGTTGAACGCTAACAATGTAGTAATTATAAACTATGATGGATTATAATATAAATTATAAACAATATAGTATTCAATAATATTTGAATTATAAATTTAAAAATTTATAAAATCTAGTTGTAAATATTAAAAAATGAACAGATAATTCATGTTTCTTTTCAATTTCGTTACGATACGATTTTTACCGTATGAGAAGTCTAAAACCAAAACAAACCAAAATACTCAGTATGGTTTTCATTCATACCAAGACCTTCGGTTTTGAGAAAAAAAAACCTAACATTCGGTACGGTTCGGTATGGTACGGGATGGTCCGGTACGGTTTTGAAAACCATTTGCACCCTTATGCTAAATTATGTCAAATTAAAATAGAGTTTGTATATGTTTTGTTTAGAGATAAGCAAATTGTTTGTTTTTTTTTGGCTTTTGAGAAATTAAGAGATAAAAATTTTATTATAAAAAATAGAAATCGTGTTGTTTGACATTTTTCAAATACGAACTTTTAAAACAAACATGCCCTAAAATATTCACTATTTTAATAAAAGAAGAATATCTAGATTTATGACTAAGCCGGCCTACTAAGCCCTAGTCCAAAATATTCATTATTTCCGGGATGTACACAATCTATTAAAATATTTGGGCCGTTGATAAGTGGGCCTACTGCCTAGAAGGATAGAACGATATAATGGACTTTAACATAATTATAGGCCCAACTTAGGGGCTTCATACCTTTGTATAGGCCGTGAATGAGTTGGGTCTGCCTTTAAATATTTTTTTATACAAGTAGACATTATTTATCAAAAATAAAATAGAAAATACAAGCAGACATGATATAATTGTATGCCCTCTTCAGCTAAACTGTAACGACTCATTCAAGTAATTTATGAAATATATGATTCAATTTCCTATATATCTAGTGAATTTGCAGCTAATTTTTCCTTCTATAGGACAGTTAGCTTTCATTTGAATTTATGTTCTTTCTGAATAATAGCCATAAATCAAACTTTTCGTAAAATTTTCACTAACATTTCGAAAATTTTAGGAAAAATTATGAGAAAATGTCTAAATCAAGTTCAAGGCAATATAGAGTTCAGAAATAGAGTTTATTTTCATTTTCATTGATTCTAAAACATAAACTTATTCATGCTTTCGACTAAAAGGATAAAACTTTTGATCCAAGATTACAATATAGGATTATTTTATCTTTATTTCTTCATTAATTTAAAATTATTAAGTTAAAATTATATAACATTACAAGTTAACTCTCGTTAAATTCTTTTTTTTTTTTTTTTTTGAGGGAAATTCTCGTTAAATTCGAGTTGATTAAGTTCTACAGTCCAAACAAACATGCATAAAAGCATTGAATTTCTCAATACATTAAGACAAAATTAAAATAAAAGACTTAAGACATATTTTTGTATTGTATTTAAGGGAGTGTATCATTAGTAAGACGGTTTTTAATTAAGATATATCTATCAAGGGGATATATATATAGAAAAAAAAACATATCAAGGATATACCTAGGTGATAATAAGGAAGTTTGTATGTGTGGGTTATTTTTCCTTTTTTTATTTATTTTTATAATATATTCATCGTTAATCGATATGGTAGAAATCATTTCAATAACAAATACAAATAATTACAAATGATGAATCACTACCGAACAATAATATTAAATTAGAGAAAAATCTATATTAATTGTTTTTTATTTATTGATGAAGATAAAATATTTCAGGTAGATAACATAATTTGGGCAGAAAAAAAGCACTTCCTGTTATAAATATCATAGTAGTGGATGCTCATTTTAATGAGCTATTGTAATGAGGCTAGATAGTGGATAATCAATATTCATAACTTATGTAACTTATGGCTTTTGGTAGTCTTGTATAGCCCTATAAATAGAGGATTTGTATTGTTGTATTATACATCAATAAAATGAAATCATTTCTCCCTACTCTACTCTCTAATCTTTACTTGTTTATATTTTAGTTTATTTTATAACACGTTATCAGCACGAATCCGCTCGAATTTCTTAATTCATCTAGCGTTTTCTTGTCCATTTGATATAAGGTAAAATATCCAAGTTCATTGTTTACATACTATATAAGATTTATTTCTTAAATAATAATTTGTTTCATTAAAGTATTAATTTTTCTCGAAAGGCATGTTCTATGCTTATAGCCAGAGCATCCTTGTTTCAAATTAATTGAAGTAATTTTCTGCTCATTGGTTCTCATATTGATCAAATTCTTATAAAGCTCAAGAGATTGTTTTTGGATTATGTTCTAGAGTATTTCGAAATCTCAAAAGTTACAGAAAATTTTAAAATATTTCTTCTCCAGTTTTTTTGGTCTATCTCTATATATATTACAAAAAATATATGTTTTAGAAAATTCTGGTTCTGCTTTGATATTGAATATAATATCTATATGATATTTTACAAAGGTATAAAATTGTTAGTTGTTGGATGTTACCTAAACAAAGTACTAGCTTGCCAAAACTTATCAGTTAATATTCTTATGTAGTCTGCTATTTAATAAATTGCTGAAAGACTACTTGCACTTGTCTTAAAATATATATATGAGTACATTGGTTAGAATTTTATAATGATTGCCTGCTTGAAAATGCTTTTAATCATCAGTATAAAATCCATTAGATTAGATTATTAATCATGCAATATATTAATGCATTTTCGGAGGATTATTGAACATCATGCCTATTGGAGATTGTATAATGAATACTATTTAGATATTTAAAAGGTATTTTAGTGTACTGGTTTAATATTTGTAATATATTATTCTAAAAATTATATTAATTTGATTTAAGCTTGCACCATGTCGAATCTTGCGAAACTCGAGTTTGTCGCCCTTGATATTTCGGGCAAGAATTATCTGTCATGGGTATTAGATGCTGAAATTCATCTAACCGCTATGGGTCTAGGAAATGCAATTGTAACGGATAATGAAGCATCTAATCAAGATAAAGCAAAAGCAATGATATTCCTTCGTCATCATCTACATGAAGGATTAAAAGCGGAGTATTTAACAATAAAAGACCCGCTTGAACTATGGAATAATTTAAAAGAATGCTATGACCATAAAAAAACAGTAATATTAGCTAAAGCTCGTTATGATTGGATACATTTAAGACTACAAGATTTTAAAACTGTAAGTGAATATAATTCTGCAGTTTTCAAGATCAGTTCTCAATTAAAGTTATGTGGAGAAAAGATAACTGATGATGACTTGTTAGAGGAAACTTTCTCAACCTTTCACCCATCTAATGTGCTCCTGCAGCAGCAATATCGTGAAAAAGGTTTTAAAAAGTATTCTGAATTGATCTCATGCCTTCTGGTGGCTGAGCAAAACAACCAACTGTTGATGAAAAATCATGAAATTCGACCCACTAGTGCTGCTCCATTCCCAGAAGTGAATGTAGCACTACATGGCAACTTTGAACCAGGAATATACCATGGTCGTGGTCGTGGCCGTGGTCGTGGATGTGGTCGTGGACGTGGACGCGGTCGTGGACATAATTATAACGGTTATCATGGTGGCAACAATAACTTAGGTCACCAAAAGATAACAAATGATGAAGTGAAAGGAAATGGTGGTCCAAGTAATCCTTCAAAAGGTAATGAAAATTTGTGCCATATGTGGTATGAAAGGGCATTGGGCACGTACCTGTCGTACGTCCGAGCATCTCGTAAAACTTTATCAAGCATCAATAGAAAAGAATGTGGAAACTAACTTGACATTTCAAAACAATGATGCAAATGCCAATTTTGATTATGAAGATGATGATGTCGGTATTGAAGCAAATCTTGCTTTGTTAGTTTTATTTTAGTTGTAATTTCCGTTTCACCAATGAATAAAGTGACTCTTATACTATATTGTTTTCTTTATAGAAGAATATGGATTTTCCAATATCTTTGGTTGGAGTCAAGATAAATCATGAAGACATGTGTCTCGCAGACTGTGCTACAACGCATACTATTCTTAAAGATAAAAAATATTTTTCTGAATTAATAGCAACTAATGCAAATGTTAATACCATATCAGGTAGTGCAAAACTAACTGAAGGCTCCGGAAACGCTACTATATTATTACCCGGAGGGACAAAGTTTAATATAAACGATGCTTTATTCTCAAGTAAGTCTAAAAGAAATTTATTAAGTTTTAAAGATATCCGCCGAAATGGATATCATATTGAGACTACAAATGAGAATAATAAGGAGTACTTACATATTATAGTTGTTATATCAGAAAAGAAACATGTTATAGAAAAATTACCCGCCTTATCTTCTGGTCTATACTACACAACTATTAGTACAATTGAAACACATGCTATAATAAATCAGAAGTTTATTAATCCAAAGACATTTATTATTTGGCATGACCTGCTAGGCCATCCCGGATCAACAATGATGCGTAGAATCATAGAGAATTCACATGGTCATTCGTTAAAAAACCAGAAGATACTTCAATTCCAAGAATTCTCATGTGTTGCTTGTTCTCAGGGTAAATTAATTAGTAGACCGTCTCCGGTTAAAATTGGGATTGAATCGCCAGCATTTCTGGAACGCATTCAAGGTGATATATGTGGGCCCATACATCCACCATGTGGACCATTTAAATATTTTATGATTTTAATAGATGCATCTACTAGATGGTCACATGTGTGTTTATTATCAACTCGCAACTTGGCGTTGCGAGATTACTTGCTCAAATAATTAAACTGAGAGCACAATTTCCAGATTTTGCAATTAAGACAATTCGCCTTGACAATGCTGGCGAATTTACATCTCAGGCTTTCAATGATTATTGTATGTCTATAGGAATAACAATTGAAAGCCCTGTTGCCCATGTTCATACCCAAAATGGTCTAGCAGAATCATTCATCAAATGCCTCCAATTAATTGCTAGACCATTACTTATGAGAACAAACCTTCCTGTTTCAGCATGGGGACATGCTGTATTACATGCAGCAGCACTTATACGCATCAGGCCAACAAGTTATAAAAAATTCTCCCCATTACAATTGACTTTCGACCAAGAGCCAGACATTTCCCATCTAAGGATATTTGGATGTGCGGTATATGTTCCAATTGCTCCACCACAACGCACAAAGATGGGTCCTCAAAGGAGGTTGGTAATATATGTTGTTTTGAATCCCTTTCTGTAATTAAATATGTAGAACAAGTAACGGGGAATTTATTTTCAGCACGGTTTGCTGATTGTCATTTTGATGAAACAATGTTCCCAACATTAGGGGGAGAGAATAAAGAGCTGGTAAAAGAAATAACATGGAATGCATCATCTTTATCATATCTAGATCCTCGAACAAGCCAGTATACACAAGAAGTTCAAACGATAATTCATTTACAAAATATTGCAAATCAACTGCCAGATGCATCTACTGATCTAAAAAGAGTTATTAAATCTCATATACTAGCTGAAAATGCTCCAATTCGGATTGACGTCCCAGTAGGACAATCCATTAGTGCAAATCAAAGCAAGCCACGCTTAAAACGTGGCAGACCAATCGGTTCCAAGGATAAAAATCCTCGTAAAAGAAAATGAGCAAAAGATGAAGATGGTCATATTGTGGAGGCTAGCGCTCATGATGAGTCGCAGGACATAACTAATCATAACACCTCAGAAGAGGTTCAGGTACCTGAAAATAATGAAAATGAAGAGATCTCGATAAGTTATGTCGCTACGAGAAAAAGATGGAACCGAAATAAAATAGTTGTCGACAACATTTTTGCATACAATATTGCTGTTGAAATTTTAAATGAGAATCATCTAGAACCAAAATCAGTTGAAGAATGTAGAAATAGAAATGATTGGCCAAAATGGAAAGACGCAATTCAAGCAGAATTAAGTTCACTTTCAAAACGTAAAGTTTTTGGACCAGTAGTCCAAACCCTTAAAGGAATAAAGCCCGTTGGATATAAATGGGTATTTGTGCGAAAACGAAATGAGAAAAATGAAGTCGTTAGATATAAAGCACGACTAGTAGCACAAGGGTTTTCGCAAAGACCTGGTATTGATTATGAGGAGACGTATTCTCCTGTGGTGGATGCAATTATTTTTGGATATCTGATTAATCTGGCAGTACGTGAAAAACTTAATTTGCGTCTAATGGATGTTGTTACAGCCTATTTATATGGCTCGCTTGATACTGAAATTTATATGAAAATCCCTGATGGATTTAAAATTTCATATGAAAATTTTCGGGAAAATTATTCAATACGCTTGCGTAAATCTTTATATGGATTAAAACAATCTGGGCGTATGTGGTACAACCGACTAAGTGAATATTTGTCAAAAGAAGGTTATAAAAGTGATCCAATTTGCCCATGTGTTTTTATAAAGAGATCCGCATCAGAATTTGTTATAATTGCTGTATATGTCGATGATCTAAATATTATTGGAACTCCAGAAGAGCTTCAAGAAGCTGTTGATTATTTAAAGAAAGAATTTGAAATGAAAGACCTTGGAAAAACAAAGTTTTGTCTCGGCCTGCAGATCGAACACTTATCAAACGGAGTTTTTCTTCATCAATCGGCTTATGTAGAAAAGATCTTAAAGCGATTTTATATGGAGAAGGCACATCCTCTAAGTACCCCAATGGTTGTAAGATCGCTTGATGTGCAAAATGACCCTTCCCGTCCCCATGAGAATGATGAGAAGGCACATCCTCTAAGTACCCCAATGGTTGTAAGATCGCTTGATGTGCAAAAGGACCCTTTCCGTCCCCATGAGAATGATGAAGAACTTCTAGGTCCTGAAGTACCATATCTTAGTGCTAAAGGAGCATTGATGTATCTTGCTAATAGTACACGTCCGGATATATCTTTTGCTGTAAGTTTATTAGCAAGATTTAATTCTTCTCCGATACGTCGACATAGGAATGGAGTCAAACACATATTTCGATATCTCCGAGGAACGGTTGATATGGGGTTACTTTATCGGAATGCTGAAAAATTACACTTGGTTGGCGATGCTGACGCTGGATACTTATCTGATCCACATAAAGCTCGCTCTCAAACTGGCTATGTATTTACTAGCGGAGGAACTGCTATATCATGGCATTCTACAAAAAAAACTTTAGTTGCCACTTCATCAAATCATGCAGAAATAATCGCAATACATGAGGCAAGTCGAGAATGTGTATGGTTAAGACCGATGCCACATCATATCCAACGGATGCGTGGTATACCATTCGACAAAAATACCCCAACAATTTTGTATGAAGATAATACAGCATGCATAGCTCAACTCAAAGAAGAGTACATCAAAGGTGATAGAACGAAACACATTTCACCAAAAATTTTCTTCACTCATGAACTTCAGAATAATGGTGATATAGATGTTCAACAAATTCGTTCATGTGAAAATTTGGCAGACTTGTTAACCAAAACATTGCCGACTGCCACGTTTGAGAAGTTGATCAATGGAATTGGGATGTGCCGACTTAAAGATATTAAGTCATTTTGTCATCAGGGGGAGTAAACGACATATTGCACTCTTTTTTCCTTAACTAGGTTTTTTTTTTTATCCCAATGGGTTTTTCCTAGTAAGGTTTTTATTGAGGCAATAAAATGAACATCCAAGGGGGAGTGCTATAAATATCATAGTAGTGGATGCTCATTTTAGCGAGCTATAAATGAGCGAGCTATTGTAATGAGGCTAGGTAGTGGATAATCAATATTCATAACTTATGTAACTTATGGCTTTTGATAGTCTTGTATAGCCCTATAAATTGAGGATTTGTATTGTGTATTATACATCAATAAAATGAAATCCTTTCTCCCTACTCAACTCTCTAATGATTTAATCTTTACTTGTTTATATTTTAATTTATTTTATAACACTTCCCTATTTTTTTACAAGACGGTGCCTAGTTATAATTGATGTAAAAGATACTTACTACAAAAGAAAAAAAAATGATGTAAAAGATACAGTATATAAATACTGAATCTCGAAGGTAGCTTAATAGTTACCGAGAAAATCAAGAAATTGCCTCTGGTAAAAAAATATATATATGTAGTTGAGAGCTATAAGTAGAGACGTACTGAAATTTGACCCCCTCTCCTCTCCTCCTCAGTAATCTTCATAAATCTTCACTGCCACGTTTTCTTCTACTCTTCTCTAATGGCCGACAACGAGCCCGCCACATCCACCAGCACCGCCTCAGAAACAGAGGCGAAGCCTCAAGAAACAAAGCGCTGGGCTGATGTTGCCGAGGAAGAGGAGGCAGCAGGCATGCAAGAGGAGGAGGAGGAGGCGGCGAAGCAGAAAGACGCCGAAGCTTCATCCACGGAAAAGTTGGAATCTTTGGGAATCGACGACTCCAAACTAATGGATAATACGCTCACCGATCCCGATGACGCCAGTATAGCTGTAATACTCACAAATCTACTTTATAAATATATTGGATCTGATCTAGGGTTTACTCTCTTAATTCAATCTTTAACTTTGGGTCAATTAGAGTTTTCAATCGACAACTTTATGTTTTTTTCCCTTGCATTTAGTTTGAATTTGATTCTCAATTACTGAGCTGAGTGTACTTTTAGATGTATCAACTATTTTAGTAGATTATGTTTTAAATTGGAATTACTTTCTTTGTTCAGAATCATTAGATACCTCTTGTCACTCTGCTTGTGTTTTTGTTATCATAATTTTTATTATAGGTTTTGATGCAAGTTTGCTTACTTCACTGTATGTATTGAGTTCGAAACAGTTGTTTGATCATGCTGATTTTATAGTCAGGGGATTTTTTTTTTCTTATTTGGGGTTCTTGTTTCAAAATGTAGGTTACATCTGGAGATACTCCGTATACATCCGCTAAGAGATTTGAGGACTTGAGCTTATCACCTGATTTATTGAAGGGTCTATATGTTGAGATGAAGTTTGAGAAGCCTAGTAAGATACAGGCGATTAGTTTACCTATGATCCTGACTCCGCCACACAAGAATTTAATAGCTCAGGCTCACAATGGTTCTGGGAAGACCACTTGTTTTGTGCTTGGTATGTTGAGCCGTGTTGATCCTAAACTTATTGCTCCCCAGGCTCTCTGTATTTGCCCCACAAGAGAGCTAGCTATTCAGGTTTGTTTCGTAAAGTGTTGGCTATCAGTTAATCTCAATCTTCCAATTTTTTGGTTGTCCTGTTTGTAAGTTATTTACGTAAATCTAACTATTGGCTCGAATAAAATGAAACTTTCGAGTAATAGAATTAGAAAGTGCAACTGATTTCTTGAATATGTACTACTTTTATTTTTGGTAATTCCTATTTGAAACTTGAACTACCTGTTATTGTTGGTCATTTATTGATCTACACATTACAACATTGTGGATTGATTTTGTTTTGTTGTTAAAAGAGATGTATGTCATTGTTGATTGATTTTGTTGTTATTGATTGGGGTTTTGGCCAAGAGAGATTTTATCAAGTGTTCAGTTTAGTTCTGTTAATATTGGTATATATTGCTAACCTAAGACAGTATGATGGGTCATTACTAGTTGAATTTGAATAGAGTATGAAATTGGAATGTGGTTCAGGTCCATCAAGTGTTGCACATATTTTTGTATATTGACTTTGGACTAAGGTCTGATTAGCAAAATTGAATAAATGGTGCAGAATATGGAAGTTCTTCTGAAGATGGGGAAGTTCACTGGGATCACCTCAGAATTGGCCATACCTTCAGATCCTTCAAACTACATTCCAATTCAAAAGAGGCCACCTATTACGGCCCAAGTAATTATTGGCACACCTGGTACAATATGTAAGTGGATGTTAGCGAGGAAACTGGGCTTGAGTCAAATGAAGATTCTTGTGTTTGATGAGGCAGACCACATGTTGGCAGAGGTAATTTATGGTTCTAAACTCTGATAGATTCATCTTGACTGTATGTATTCCATTTCCCCTTTTATACCTGCTGATTTCAAATTTAAATATTCTAAAGGATGTTTAGTTGTCTGACCAGCTGCTTGCATGCCACCTTTAGAGATTTTTTCTTGGTTTTCTAAGTTCTGCCATGAGATTAATGGTCTAGAAACTTATTCATGTGACTCATTTCGATACCTTCTATTCTCTGTCTTAAAAACGGGGTTCAGTTGACGTCAATCATTTCATTTACTTGTGTGTGTCCTTAGAGAGTTTCTAATAATATGTAGTAATGAAGTTAAGCCCACCCAAATGTTCAATATTCTTTTTTTAAATAAAATTTGAGGTGCATATATTAAGTATTCTAACTTATGAGTTGTTTTAAATGTAGAGTGGTTTTCGAGATGATTCCGTGAAGGTAATGAGGGGAATTGCAAAAGTCAATTCTAATTGCCAGGTTAGTTATTTACTAGCATTTTATGTATGATTTGCCAACTTGGTATAGATAGCAATATTGTGTAAATGTTAGAGAAATATATCTAATGCAAAAAATAGTTGTATAACTTATGCTATTTCGTAGTGGTATATTCAGTGTAACAACAAGATTGTTTCATTTCATTGTTATCAACCAAGATTTTGTCAGAAGAATTCTAAAAAGGTGGAAGGACCGAATGCATTTCAATTGTGACAGTATTTGAGATATGGCTATACATTCATCTAAATTTGTGCATAAGTTAAATGGTTGCTGATGTGGCATATTATAATCAGGTGCTTCTATTCTCGGCTACATTTGATGATGTCGTGAGGGCTTTCGTATCTAAGATAGTTGAAGAAATTTTTGTCAGAGATTATAACCAAATGTTTGTCAAAAAGGAAGAACTATCCTTAGAGTCTGTAAAACAATATAAGGTGCATTGTCCCGATGAACTATCGAAAATAACAGTGATTAAAGACAGAATACTTGAGCTTGGAGAAAAGGTGGGACAAACAATTGTATTTGTTCGCACAAGGAATAGTGCAGCTTACTTGCACAAGTCTTTGGTCGACCTTGGCTATGAGGTTACTACAATCCAAGGTGCTTTGAAGCAAGAAGATAGGGACAAAATTATAAAAGAGTTTAAGGATGGATTGACTCAAGTTCTTATTTCAACTGATCTTCTTGCTCGCGGCTTTGATCAGAAACAGGTTCTTTCCGTTTTCACTGTCTCTTTTGTGCATATATTTTTCTAGTTTGACTCTCGAACTTTAACAAAATGGCTTTATTTATATTTGTAGGTTAATTTGGTTGTCAATTATGATCTTCCGGTGAGATACGATCGACCTTCTGAACCCGATTATGAAGTTTACTTGCATCGGGTTGGTAGAGCGGGACGCTTTGGCCGCAAAGGTATTCTTCCTCTTTGGGGTATCCCTTATTAGCTAATTTATGAAGTTAGTTTGTATGTAGAGAAAAATGGCTAAATTGTATATTTAAGTCCCCACGCTTTCAAAACCAGAACTTTTGGTCCTGTCAGTTTAAATTATTTTGCACATTTCAACCTCATTTTTCATCCATTTGGATAAAAGCGCAAAATGGAGACAATTCTATGGAATAAAAGTGCAACACGAAGACAGTCCCATGGACCAAAAGTGCAAATCTGAGAGTGTCCAGAATGACCAGAAATGCAAAAATCAGATGAAGAGGGTATTTTTATTTGGTGGAGGGGGTATTGTACAACTTTTTGGATGATTGGATGAAGACTGGGAATAAAATAATGAACAATTTTTTTTGATATATTTTTTTTAAATTTGGTAGAAAGGGTGGTACTTTTTGAAGGCCCTAGACTATAACTTATGAGTGTCCAGTCCCGAAAACTCATTTTTCCTGAAATTATATTCATACCGTAGATAAATAATGTATTCGCACATGCAGAGCAAATGAAGCTTTTATTTGTAATTTAGTTTAGTCTCATTTGTATTCTTTATTTGCATATACATTTTTGATCTTTTGGTCTTCAACAGGTGCTGTGTTCAACTTGCTCTGTGAAGATAGAGATGATATTGTTATGGAAAAGATTGAGAAGTATTTTAACAGTCAAATAGAAGAGGTAAATTCTTGCTATTATAATTAGAATTCTTTGTTAATTTCTTTAGCAATTGATTGTTTTCTGATATAACTAGTACCCATATGGCTGAATATTCATTTTTATGAAATGCAGGTGAGCCCATGGAACAGTGACAAGGAATTTGAGGCTGCTCTACATAGGGCTGGGCTGCTATGAGTGATATTTGTGAGCTGTATTATTAGCAAAAAACAATGGCTGTAGAAACTAGAGACAATTTTGGTGTTATTCATTGCGTTCATCAACTTTTTTATCTAGTTTTTGTTACACTTTCGGAATGAAGGGATATGATTTATGATGTATTTAACTTGCTAGTCCATGAGATTGCTTGCAAGAGTGTTTTTTTTTTTTCCAAATCAAGGATAGAACTAATGTTTTATAACAACTTTTAACTCAGACATGTTTTGTTACAACTTACAAGTCTTTCTAAAAGAAGAGACGTCATGCTCAGCCCCAAACACTCTCACCTCTTCAGTTTCGAGTGAAGTTTTATTATTATTATTTTTTTTGTGTGCGGCTCTTCTTCATGGGAGGTTATTACAATTAGCGTACATAGGGCCTCGGAAGCAACTCATCTACTCCGCATGCCTCCGTGTGCATAACAATCGAGCCATTAGTTGATGCTTCATTGGAGCTTTATTGAAATGATAGGAAAAAATGGATCCATGAAGATTTAAGCAATGAATCGAATGGCACTTAACCACTTACAGGTAATGGTGACACAAGACAGTGAAAGGAACGCCTTTTGTCTCCTCCGAACAAGAATAACCCCTCTGTAAAAAATTGTTATTTTAAGGTGTTACTCAATCACAAAATAAATATATTTTACTAATTTATTTACTGTGTAGGTTGGGGAAATCCTTAACATTGTGATTTGTGAAGGCCCCTGTAGTAAAGAAAAAAAATTGTAGTGCATGGCTATATAGAAGATGTGATGCAACCATGTATCAAAATTTCGGTTCAAATGTATGTTTCGGTCAGTCAAATATTGGAAATTTTTCGAGACTATTCGGAAATGTTTCGGAAACACTAAGGAAAATTTATAAAAAAAGTGACTAAATTTAGGAAAATAACAGAGTTGAAGGCAAATAAATAGTTTCGTAATTACATCTTGCTTTCATTTCGCCTGATTCAAAAACGGATATTTTTCGATGTTTTCGATGGAAAAGATGGAAATTTTGATCCATGGATGCAACACATTCATCGTTGTTGATAAAATATTTTTTAAAGTTAAGGATCCGTAATATATTTCAAGATCGAATTTTCACCGTATATTGAAATAAGAAACATTAAGGGTCTGTTTGATTGGCGTTTCCCAAAATTATTTTGTGTTTGAGAAATGTCGAACAAACATATTTTTTACATTCTCAAATTTCTCAAACTACTCTCTCAAAAGTCAAATAAATAACAAATTTCTTATCTCTAAACAAAATCTATACAAACTCTACTATGACATGATTTGACATAAAGTAACATATCATTTACACAATTTATTTCACATAACAAACATGATTTGACATAAAGTAACATATTATTTACATAATTTATTTCACATAACAAATATGATTTGACATAAAGTCTAACACATCTTAGACCTACAATCTAACTCTTCCAAAAAAACTTACACCTACTTTATTTCTCAAATCACTATCTCAAAACCCAAACAATCAACATTACACAAATCGAAATTATTTCACAAACATCTACTACTCTCTCAAGCTATTTTCACAAACACCAAACAGAAGGCCCTAAATTTCACACGACCTACCGCAACACAAAATAATTTCTCCTGCGAAACTCAAAATCTTGAGGTGTCAATAATTAATTACAAATAAACAAATTGAAAAACAAGTTTGACCTATGCAATCAAGAATAAATGTTGATGGTTTGCACGTCACAAGTAGTGCCCCTCCATAAATTATTAAATATAACTAATCATGAATCCTGCTCATTTATCTCTCTATATATGTCTAGTATCCTTTCTTTGTGTTTCAAATTGAACTTGTACTAAATCAATTTGAGAAAGAGAAAGGGAAAATGGGGTTAAATATTTTGTTCATTGTTGCAGCATCATTATTTGTATTTGTGGGGTTGACTACGGGGTCATATGTAAACAAGGAAGAAGTCTTTCACGTAGCAGGAAAAGTTCTTTGCCAAGACTGCACTCAAGGATGGAACGAATGGGTCAATGACGGTAAACCCATCAAAGGTATGCCATTTCTTTATTACTTTTTTATTTGTCATAAATTTATATGTATGATTTTAATTGGCAAAATCATTGCTGGGAAATGTTTTCATATAATATGTACGATAAATATTGAAAATGATTTAAGTTCAATATACACTTGAATTTGAGGTTTAGGGGGGATACAATTCCCTGATTTAGTTTATGAGTCTTTCTACTTATAATTCGTAATAATTTAATTTTATGCATTCTATTTTTTAGGCAGCATAGTGTCCGTGACGTGCCTAGACGATAGGAACAGAGTTGTCGAATTCGCCAGTGACCTAACGGACGATGCTGGAGATTTCGACATCACTTGTGACAAATTCGCCAACGGCAAAAAAATAAATCCCCAAAATTGCTTTTTGAGATTGGTATCGTCGCCGGATCCGGTCTGCAACATCGCCACCAACTCCGCCGGAGGAAAGACCGGCGTCAGGCTCACCCGCCCCAACGTCGTGTACAGAGATCTCGTCAAATATGTGCTCGGCCCGTTCTATTACACCACTCCTATGTGTGATGAACCAGATACTACCAGTACTTCGGATGATTCTGATGATGGCAAACAAAGCAACTACTAGTGTGTTGTTTAATTTTAATTAAATTTGGTGATGTTATTTATTTTATCTGTCTTTGATATCATAAAATTAAAATTGTATACAATGTTTTAGCCTGTATTTCACATTTGATGAGGAAAATTCAAATTTTTTCTTTTTTTAAATATTTTGAAAGTTTTATGTTCGATGGAATGATTCTATTTTTATGTGGAATTTGGTTGGGCTTTCGGTCTCATTTGGATATGTTGGTCCAAAATATTTGAAACATAAATTGAATATCTATTCCTCAACCAAGTTTAATTTCGTGAGAGCGAACATGAGATGGACTTTTGAGAGCCCCGCAATTGATGTATATTAGAATTGAATTGATTAATCGTATCTATTTAGAATTAACCGTCATTCATATTAAGGGTGTGTGTGGATGGGTTTCGGCCCAGTCTCGCGAGACCGAGCCAAAACTATTTCAAATGAGTTTTCGCCAAACTCATTAAACCATAAAAAACATATTCAGAAATTCACACTCAAACTCTTCAAACCTACAAAACATTGATTTGACACCTACCACCTACTTTTTCCCCCAAATCTCACTAAAAAAAACATTGATTTAACACATATCATCTACTTTTTCTCTTAAACCCCAACATCCAAACCCAATCCAAGTGGGGTTTCAACTTATTCAAACCACAAAATCCAAGAGTCAAAACCCATCCAAATGAAGTATCAAAGGTTTCATCGAAACCACTCAAACCAATTATTTTAAACCGAGACCTTCAAAACCGAGCCAAAACCCATCCAAATAGACCCTAAATTATCGTATTAACCTAAGAAAATTACATTATTTACAACTTAGCCTTTTCTTCTTCTCCACTCCTCTCCATTTCCTTTTTTATTTTTACTTTAATTTTTTATAATTCCCTCTCCATTTCCTTGCCATCGAGTTATCAACACATAATTAATTTTCTTATTTATAGGGAGAGATGGGAAAGATAAAAATAATAAATAAATAAAATTGTATAGCATAAATTAGAGGGTTAAAGTTGTAAATGTTACCGAACTCTATATTGTAATCTGTTCAATAGTGTAATCTACCAACCTTTGGGGAGAATAGGGTTAAAGTTGTAAATGTTACCGAACTCTATATTGTAATCTGTTCAATAGTGTAATCTACCAACCTTTGGGGAGAATGCATATTAATACCCTGTGATATCGGAAAACTGCAAAAAACTATCCTGTGAATTTTTTTTTGCGTCAGACTTCCTTGTGTTTTCAAAAATCCTGCAAATTACATCCATTCCGTCTTCCTCCGTCAATTTTTTGACGTGCGTGTATTCTACGCGCCAAAAATGCGATTTTTTTTATTTCTGACGTAATTTTTCATTCAAAATGACAAGAATACCCTTGTACCTTTGAATCTTTGCTGAAAACTTCCTTGTTTTTTTAAAGTTTGCATAAAACGTCCTTGTGTTTTTTAAAGTTTGCATAAAACCTCCTTGTGTTTTTTAAAGTTAGCGTAAAAGTTCCTTGTGTTTTCCACCGTTTGCCAAAAACTTCCTTATACTTTTGGAAGTTTGCTTCAAACTTCCTTATGCTTTGAAATGTTTGCAAAAAAACTTCCATGTTTTTCTTAATGTTTGTAGAAAAGTAACTCATATTTTTTAATGTTTGAGCAAAAAATTCTTGTACTTTTAAACGATTGTTCAAACTCCCTTATACTTTTATACTATACCCATAATTTTGTATCTTTTAAACTTCGCACATAATATCTCTTCTTTTCTTTGTTTGTTCCATATGAGAAACGAGAGAGAAAAATTAGTGAGAGTTTTTGTAATTTTAAAGATATAATTTTTTATTAATATATAAGGGATAGTTTAGGCAATTCAATTAAAAATTAACGGTGTCAATGATTGACGGAGAATGGGTGTAAATTGCAAGGTTTTTGAAAATACAAGGAAGTCTGGTGCAAAAAAAATTCACAGGATAGTTTTTTGCAGGTTTTCGATATCACAGGGTAGTAATATGCATTTTTCCCGTTAATAAAAATATATTTTTTTATTAATATATAAGGGGTAATTTAGGCAATTCAATTAAAAATTAACGGTGTCAATGATTAACGGAGAATTGATGTAATTTGCAGGGTTTTGAAAATAAAAGGAAGTCTGATGAAAAAAAAAATTCACAGGATAATTTTTTACAGATTTCCGATAATATGCATTTTCCCCCACCAACCTCCTAATCTCATATCCAATCTTTCCAACAAAACGGCTACCAAATCTACTTGAACCGGGTCCAAATTATTTGAGATTGAGCTAACAGGCGTTCGATCTTATACCAATTCTTTTACGTGTGTCCATAAAACGGCCACGTGCATGAAACGAACAATTTCATCAATGTCTGTTCAAATAAATACGCAAGGAACCAACAAATTCCCCCTGTGGCCAATTTATTTCCAGATTCCATGGGGCTTCGCTTAGCGGGAAGGAAAGCCCTAACCCTAATTTCATCACCGCCGTGTATTATCGGCCGTTTCCGATGGGCTTCCTCTTCTTCTAGAGTGAACAGCGATCGTCTCTCTTCCGTTATCGACACTGTCAACGACAGTAAACTCCCGCCTGAGCTCCGTGGACAACGTAACAACGTCAGGTGAACAATTCATCAGTATCCTCCAAATTTCAATAATTATGTCACTAACAGTTCCAATTTTAAGGATAATAAATCCAATCAGGTGTTTTAATTTGTAAATTATGCTGTACAACTCAGCAAACTAATCCCCTCAAAGTTCCAATTCCATTCAGGTGTTTTGATTTGTAAATTATGATGTTCAGATCAGAAAAGTGACGTTAATTCCCTAATTTTTTTAATTTTAAGGATATTAATTCAAATCAGGTGTTTTAATTGTGGATTATGATGTACAGATCAGAAACTGACATTATAAATGTGGTTGAGCAACGAGTATGGCACGCCATGGAAGAAGGTCAATTTGAGAATTTGCCAGGGAAAGGAAAACCTTTAGACCTCAGTTGTAATCCGCATGCCGACCCTGCTGAAGATACTCTGTACAGGATACTCAACAAAAATGGCTGTGCTCCTGAGTGGGTTGAATTAAACAAGGAGATACGGAACAGTATTGCCGAGTGGCGATCAGCACTTAAGAGAGCTTGGGCATGTAAAGATCAGCAACATGATTCGAAATGGCTTGAGTCTTCGGATGCTTTAAAGCTTCAGTTGCGTAATATAAACAATAAGGTATGCTGAGAATCACAAAGTTTGTATGCTGAATGGAAAATAATTGAGTTGATTATTCCAAGTAAAGATTATGTGTTTCTCTTTTTTGGAAGGACAAAAACAAGAAACATTTGTTTTGTGAAATTGTGAACTCTGTATTTTGCTCAAACTTGCATTATTACGTAAACTCACTTAAAGTCATACCTGAATAATTCTTACCCAAAACGGGTTTGGCCGAACCCATAACATTCACTCGGCAAGTATAATACACTTGCTTTGGGATCTGGTGATACTCCTACGAGAGTGGATAATCACAAAGCATGTGCAATACAGTTGTCGTGTGATTGGATGAGTTTGACCAAATGAGACTTGGGCTATAATTTTTTTTCATACCTTTAGGCAGAAACAACTGATGAACTGCTAGTAAAACTGATGATATATATGCATCGACATATAAACAAGAAACGCCATCATTTTTTTTTTTGTTTCCCAAGGGTTTAATCCCTTTCGAGGCGCGTCGGGCACATAATGTGGGAACCTCTCCCAACAGGGATTCAAACCTGAGGCCGCTACTTTGTAGTGACTAGTCCTTTCCACTAGACCAATCACCTGTTGGTAGAAACGCCATCATTAGACATTGATTTCACTCCAATTGTTCATGAAGATTCTGTAAATGCTCAATCAAATGCTTGTTGTGGGGTGAAGTTTCTATAATTGGTTTCTGAGATGCATTGGTTCTGCTTAATTTAGTTTCATATGATAATGATTTCTAATTCGTGTTTCTTTAGAACTATTGTATGATGTAGCCTAATTGTTCTGCTTTTATAGGTATTTCATTACAACCTTATTGTTCCCTTTGGTCGCCAAATGAATGGACTGAAGTGGGAAAGAGAAATAGATAAGCTGAGCGAGCAAATGCAGTTGGATAAATGAGTTGTAAATGCTGATACTTAAGAGACTTGAGAGTCATTAGTTCTCCACAACTCGGTATTCTTAACAATACTGAGAACTTCAGCATTTGAGCTGTACTGCTTGGCATCTATACAATTACTAAGTATAGATCAGGACCCTATTCTGCAGAGCTTAAAGCTTTAGGTTTGTCTTGTAGTATTTTAGTGTGTTGCATTAGATTATTCATTATCTCAAGAGGGGTTCATCCATTTAGGTTTGTGTAGTTTAGATAATTCTAGCCAAAAAATTGAATATTTACGTGAAACATTTATTTTATGACAAGATAATTTCTATATATATATATATATTTTTTTTTTTTTGGTTTTCCATAAGTATTATCCTTTACTAATTTTCTTCTGCTCTTAGTTTCTGCAAAGTTGGAGGGAGTTGTCGTTGACAATGCACATCTCACGCAAATTTTAGTGCAATAGCCCATTTTGGGAGCACTGCATTTATGCGTATTTTGATGAGGTTTGACCAAATTCTTGTAATTGGAGAGTGTTATATAATCACAAAACAACTTTATTATATTTGCTTTGTGATTGATTAATTTGTGATTGATTAAGTACGGTCAATCTGAATATAAACAAGGACTACTACGTAGGAGTTTAAAGAGAGATGATTTTAAAAATTAATATATTTTGTGCCTAAAAAAGTAGAGGTATAAGATTAATGATTAATAAAGTCGAATTACTACTTCTTGTGAAAGACTGTTTTTGAAGTACAATATTCTTTTAAGAAAGAGGTTTTTTTTTTTGTTGGAACAATCAAGAAAAGAAAAAGAGAATATTTTAGAAAAGATGAGTATACGATATCATCTCTAAAAATCTTAGAACATTCTTAATAACATTTCTAAAATTTCTTTTTTTCAAAGCTAAATAGTTAGGACCTTGGTCATTGTCCGATTCACCCCCGTTCCTGTTTTTCAATTAAATGAATGTTGCTTTTTAATGTAAAATGATTTTAATGACATTGTCGCTACCACCTGTAAAAAATGGTTCGACACGATGCAAGAGCTAAATTCTAAAACAATATGCCATCTAGGGGAAACAATTTGATTATATTTTAGATATAAGACCATTCACATTATTCACTACTACGATCTTTATTTTTTATGAGAAATAATTGTATGTATTTTTAAAAGATAAGGAGAAAGAATGTTCCAAAACAATTAGGGCATGTTTGTTTGTGTTTGATAAAGTAGTTTGAGAGAGTAGAAGATGTTTGTGAAATAATCTCAATTTGCGTAATGTTGTTTGTTTGAGTTTTGAGAGAGTGGTTTGAGAAATAAAGTAAGTGTAACATATGTAAGATTTTATATGAAATCATGTTTGTTATGTGAGATAAATTGTGTATAAGATATGATACTTTATGTAAAATCATAGTAGAGTTTATATATGTTTTGTTTAGTGATAAGAAAATTGATGTTTGTTTGGCTTTTGAAAGAGTAGTTTGAGAAAATTAAGAGATTGAAAAATTTATTTCAGAAATAAGAAAACATGTTTGTTTGACATTTTTCAAACACGAAAAAAATATAGAGAACGCCAAACAAACATGTCCTTAGGAGCTCAAATGGTTGTCAATTTGGGAGCTGATAGGAATAATTTTTCGAGACGGGAATTTTAAATGTAGATAACTAAGTAAAATGGAATCCAATTACACCCAACTCAATACGCATGCTCCATTTAAGGATAATACATGTATCTACAAACATAAAGTTGAAGAAATAAACAATATTATATTATTATTATACATTACAGACTAAGCAGCCAGAAAAGGTGAGCACACACACACACACACCCAAAAAAAAAAAGAAACAGTTGCAACGGTTTTACGTACTTATAAAACAATTTTACATAGCAGAACTTTCATTTTCGTTTAGGCATATCAAGGCTCAGCTGGCTAGAGATGTCTTTGCAGCAAGATGGGTAAGTGCACGTTTATGATACGTATAGCGCATCTTCTTGTATTTTTGTACAAAAGCTGCAAGATCAATCTCTCCATTGAGAAGCTGTCTATGCAGGGCCTCAGATTCCTCGTCTGTTTCATTAATTGCTTCTGCAATAATAAAGCAATAACTATCACATATCACTTTACCTAAGCCGAGGGACGATTATATACTGATATCGTCATAGATTAAAGTTTGCAACTCAGTGTTGTACTTTACCTTGAAGTCGATGGAGGAGCGACGAGGGAGAATAATGCTTCTGAGTCTCTTCCTTTTTTCTCTCTAGTTCATGCAACTTTTCTTGGGCGGTGGCCAGCTCTGTTGTTCGGATGATTCTGCACTGTAGCACAAAACAAAGTACATATATCACCATAGCATTTTGATGTTAAAACTTCAACTTCAACTTAAACTTCAATGCATATCTGGTGAATTCAGTCTAGGATTACAAAATTCACCTGATTCCTTAACTCCATTATGCGTGGTTCTTTTTCAAGATTCTCTCCTACAATTACGATATAAATTAGCCCAGTAATGCACTCAACATGAATATTGAAATGAAGTGATCAAAAACTTACTAGCGAGTTGAAGTGTTTCATTTCTAAGTTCATCTCTTACCTGATTTACATACAAATTGGCAAAGTGTGTCAAAGAATAATAACAAAAACTTTAACTTGTTATGAAGACTGCCTTATTATGCATAAAGAGCAGGAAACGTGCATCCATGTCTGAGTTCACAAGTTCAAAATGGATTGTTTGTAAACTGCAACTAAAATCTGGTGAACGAACATTGATATGTATCAAGCAAAACAACCACAGTTAACTTCACTTACAATACAAGCACTTAACTGAGTTCCCAATGACGAAGTTCAGTGAACAGTTACACTTGGTCATGAAGTTCAAACAAGGGAAAACCCATATACTTATATGGACAAAACCCATAAGGTTGTATAAACTGCTATAGAACTTTATTCCAAAAATTCACTTAGCCTACCTTCTCAAAAGTGTTCAATAGTCAATCAACTATAAGCAAGAAAGAAAGACGAAAGAAAGGCAGATTTTTTCGTAAAGATATGAATAACCACCAATTGCAACTCACCCTGCTCTGAGTTTTGACAGGTTCAAGTGAATGTAAGAAGTTATGATAGGCATCCTTGTCAGATAGAAGCTTTCTCAGCTCATCAACACTGAAAAATTGAAAATATTAAACAATAAAAGACGATGACAAGAAACGTATTACGTTCTATATCTCTTTACCATTTTATTAGAATATATACGTAACACATGCACATATCCAATATTTGAGGGGCAGAGATAAGAAGAATGGGGCTACGTAGATTACTGAATTAACATTCCTACTTTAGTACAAGATGAAACACACAACAGGGGCTACTAAAGATTCTCAGTCGAAAATGTTTTCATTCATAAAAATAAGCCTAAACAATGACTTAGGGTTTTAATCCATATCCAATCTGATTATCAAGGATCTTTATCCAACTAAAGATTCAATATATCTAACCCTATCAAAACTATCAGTAATCAGCAAAACGAATCTGGAATACTGTAATCTTTAAATATCATTCTAAAGGTAAAGCAAAATAACTAATCTATTAATTTATAGATTAGCAATCGAGAATCAAGAATAATGTTATAAATCTAATAAGCTGATATCTCACCTTTTATCTTTCAACATAGCAATAATGCCTGCTGCTTCTGCAGGTGAAACGTTAGATAAAGAGCTTGGCCGATCTGTAGGTCTAAAGCTGCTAGGTGTCATGGGCCGTGATGAACTGGGTGAGCTAACAACAGATGGAGGATACCAAGAGCAAGAGTCTGTAGATATTTCCTGTGGGCGCGGATGAACTTGTTGCCCTTGAGAGCCCCTGTGAGCAAATGCGATTACAGAAATATATAAAATCTCCATCTAGCACCACAAATACAACATGTTCCCTAAATTTCCTTATATGGAAACATCAAATTAGGTTCCACTAGAAAACAAATTGAATTGATGAGAATCATGTAAGAAAAAGTATATGCCTAAGCTCAATTCAAAAAAACTTCCTAGAGCTGGTTCAAAAAGCAACACTGTCAACTGCTAAAACATTATATACAACCCTTTCATTCTAGTGAACTATGGGATTAATCTGGTTCAGAGCTCTATTTTTGAATAATGACCAATAAGATTGACAATTAATGACCAAAAGGCAACTATACTAAGATTAGAAAAGTAAAATTGTTGAATGAAACCAGCAAAGTTAAAGGAGTACCAACACAGAACAAGTTCAAGAGATAAAGTATAAAACTGAAATCAGTTGCGCAGCTCATGCTTTGAGCAGAATAAGAGGGGAAAACAAAAAAAGTAAAACGGATTTCCCTATTTACTCAGAAATATTTAAAATAACTGAATTTAATACAAACGAATATGCAAAACAAACAATCTTCAACGATCATCAGAAAATAAATCGATTATCAGCCGTCGTCCAACTCATCGGAAAAGCAAATGATTTTTTCAGTAATCAAGGTAAAATAAACTTTTGAAGAGAATGGTTACCAGAAATTTTTGAACATGGCTTTGAAGATGTCTCAGTCGTATCGTCCGATGGAAAGTAAATCGAGAAAGATTAATTCGAAATCTCCAAACCCTAGAGGACAATCAATTCGTGATGATGGATTTGATTGGCGTTTTAGCTATTTTACAATTTTGCTCGTAACTTCGTACCAATTTTCAAACTCAAGCGTGTTCAAGATTTTGACTTTGTTAATTTCATTGCATTTTTTGTGCCTATTTTATGTCAAATTTTACATTTTTATATCAAATAAATATAGGTCAGTATATTTGATTAATTTAACAAATCATTCCATATTTGATAAATAAATCTGAAAATCACCTCCAAATTAATGAGGTAGCAGTTAAGTTAATTTTTATTATTATAAAATTAATGTCATAATTTATACTAATTAACAATTCGACCCTATAATATTTCGAAATGACAAATTAACATTACAGTAGAATTGTCAATTATTATAAATTATGAAATTAATTTTATAATAACTGAAGTTTACTTAACGGTCACATCACTCATTTGAAAGTAATTCTTAAATTTAATTAATATCAAATGTGAAATAATTGATTAATTATGATATAAAATGTGTTAATATGCATTTATTTGACAAAAAAAAAATTCAATTCTCTCCTTTCTTGGGCCTTTGGGTTATAGAACGTATTTTCTAAATGGTATAGTTATTGTAGAATCTTTTTTATTTTGGTTTGGGCCTTTGGAACATTACAGAACTTTTTTCCACCAAAATTAGTTATCTATTCTGATAATATATCCATTATATATACTGAACAAAATATATAGAACATCGTATCGTTAAACATTTTACTGTTTATTTAAATTTAGATTGATTTGTCCACTCATATAATTTAGAAGATATTTCACTCGTGATGTAAGCTATAATTGAATAAAATGGTGAACAAATACGAATGTAAATGCACTTGTCCAGTAATTTGACAAATTTTATAACTTGATTTGCAATATAATTTTTAGTTGTTATTTTTTGTAAAGGAAAATATAACAAGTGGCATCACTTATGCTCAAATCCTTATGAATCTGGCAATGCATATTTAATTAGTACTTCCTAATTTAGATTAATTAATTATTGAAGATAACATGTAGTTAGGTACTTGCAGCAAGTAAAGAGTGTATTTTGATGCACTTTCCATATGTTTGCCAGCCTTCTTGTTCTCTTGCTTAGCACATAAAAGGCTATCCAATTTTGCAGCGATTTTGTTCTGTCGTCTCTCGAAATATTGCTGAAAATTAGATCAAAAGTCGATCGGTTCATCTGAAATTTTAAATGTTATGCTATGTTATATTTGTTTCGTGAACAATTCTAGTTCGACTTCATTAGTTTGAGGTTAGAATAACATAAATGATAAAACTTATTTTTGATTGAATAAATAGAACAAAAATTAACTTAAATTTTCTGGCTGATCTACAAGATTGGCTTCTTAGTTCTTAGTGATTTCAATTTTCATGTACTCTTGATCTTTTTTCCTGTAAAAGTACATAATTTTTTAAATTAATAGCTGTTTATCTGTTTCAATCATGCATGTTTCACGTAAATCATCTAAAAAGTTTTATTTTAATTCCTTCTAACAAGGAAAGATTATGCCATTCTTGAAAAAATATTGAGCTAGGTATTAGTGTGATTAATTAATTAAAAATGAGTTTTTTTATTTTGCGATTGACATTTTCTCGTGACCAAATTTATGTGAGAGAACCAATTGGCATCTTTTCTAAAGAAATTTTGGCATATATTTTGATGATACTTTTCAAAGCTATTATTCTTGGTGGAAGAATTACCTAACCTGCCTTTATTTCAAACTACAATTAATTACTCGCACTAATTATATTTTAAACATGGACCGATTGTATTTCACTTTCAACTTTCAAGTTTCAACTCGCCATTTCAATGGCTACCGAAGATTTAATTAATAGTCAACGAGGTAGCTCTCAAAATTAGTTTAGTTTTATGCTCGATATTTCCTCCAAATTTTTTATTCTTATTTTCTTTTTAAAATGTTCTAAAATAAGATTTTGTTTGTTAGAGTAGAATTATTTCTATAAACTATTCTCTCACATTAAGTAATGGTTGACACCATTAATTATCAATCACTACTTACTTTTATATGCATAAATATAAAAATATCAAAAAGTTTTACCAACTTTTACTTAAAACTACTTTCTAAAAATAAAGAGCAACTTTTTTTTTTTAGATAAATAATAGATATATTGATCATAGAGTCTCGGCAATTACAATCTGTCTAATATATTCCGGCAAGTCAATCACTTCAATTCCCTGCGTTATTGATATTCTAGACTTGGGGCTTTTTCGATGGCTAACAACCATTACATGTATGTAAGATAATATTAAGTTTGGAGTTTGGACCCTTTGTTGCCTCTGTGAAATATCAGTTTCTCTACAAATTTTATCACAATAATAATGTTAATAAATAAACGGACATAAAATACTTTGAGGTATCACTAATCATTAGCTATAAGCATATATTAATTCGAATTGTACTCCAAAAAATATAAATTTTTAGCGGCAACAATGATCACAATAATATAGTGATAAATTGGTTGTTATCATTATACATGTATTACTAAATATCAATACTTAGAAAACAAATTTTATCACCATTTTGTTTGTGAAATTTATTAGTATGACAATATTTAAATTACTATTACTAAAGATATATAAAGTCGCCAATAATGATAATATTACCACTTAATATTTATCAATTTTACATTGAAAGAGACCGTAGACCAAAAGAAAGAAGTAAAACGGAGTAAAAAATTTGCTGAATTTATATACAAAATAACACCTCGTCGTAAATAATTTTGGCTTAAACACACTAGTCGTACTTCAGGTATAAAGTTATTCACGCTTTCTTCCTTAAACACGAGGGATAGTTAGTATAAATCTGATGAATAATTAATATAATTTAGCCTATAATGTTTGTTCATATATAATATTTATTTGATTCACCGTTGAAATCCAACCAATAGTGACGAATTGATGAACCTAATCACTTCCCTTGGTAAAATGCATGATTGTCTAATATAGTAAGATATATTAAAAAGCTTATAAGGAAAACATTCCATCCAAATTCATTATTCCATACTTATTATTAGTATATATCTTGACAAAAATCAAAAATAAAATAAAGAAAAAATTGGTGAACCACTATTCTTTTTATAATTGTAATTTCGGCTCAATTCAAATCGATACAAACCTAACACACGCCCATATATGTTCAAATTATTGGCTTTCATCCAAGTTAAAACCACATATTTTTAAAATTACTATAACAACAAAACAATATCGATACATCCATACAAAACACAAAGTAAACAAATGAAAGAATTTCAATTCATTGAGCAATCCAAACTAGGTAACAATCATAGAAAGTTGGTTTGCCCATTACATATACATATATTAAACTAATCAAAGGCATTAGTTTTTAATGTAAACGGCCCCATGTGAGTTTGTTTGCCAATAAAACCAATATAACGTACTCCACAAAGACTTCCTTTTAATTTCTTAATGACATGTACAACTTGCACTTCAAATAAAAATTCTGCATTATTGCTCCTTGTTTTAATCCCCAACCCTCCCAATAAAATGTCATCTATACATACTTTTGTTTTTTTTGGACAATGGCCCATAAATATGAGCTGTAATAAAGTAGCTTTAAGTTTAAAATAATCATTTTAAATAGAAAAAGAAAATAAATTGATTTATGAGCAAAAGGGTGCTCTTTGAGGAATACCCTTTCTTCTTCTTGAATTAGAAGTAGGAGGCGGAGGAGGCGTGGGCGGGTATATGTCTTGTTGTGATCCTTCACGCAATTCTTCTGATATCCCTTCACCTCTTTGCATTGCTGCTTCATTCTTGCTTTCTTCTAGTGTAAAGTTTGCATTCCCATTCCTCTTTATTCCCACGAGCTAAATTATAAAACAAACTTCTAATTATAACCAATTTGTAATACATAACCATGATTAAAATTTTCATTCGAAATACGGAAACATTTCTACTTTCTAGTCAATCCAAACGGAAGGAAATGGAAATATACCATGGAACGAAATTTTAATCCATTAAAAACGAGGATTAAAGTTTTCGTTCAAAACGCTTAACGTTTTACCTTTGAGTCAATCGAAACGGAAATGTCATTAATTGATCGGAAACAAAACTTTAATCCATTCGAGAAAAAACAGAGGGTTAATTACTAACCTTACAACCCAGAGAACAGAAACGGAATGTGTCCAAGAGGCTTCTTCCACAGATTTCACAAACATGAGAAACAGCTTTTCCACCTTTAGGTTGAGGTCTCTCATTCAGAAATAAAACCCTTGCACTGTTTATAACATAAGTCTGCACTCCACTTATATCCAATACTTTTTGAATCTCAGAAACCCTCACCACATCATGATATGAAGATCGCCTTATCTACCAAACAAAATTAAACATCAAAATCACACACAACAATGAATCCCCACACAAAATTAACTAATTAATTAATCATCAAATAAATAAAATCAGTCATATATTTACTGAAAAAATTAAACCGAAAACAGAGCAGAAAACAGAAATCAAAATCAACCTGAATCACTTGATGTTCTCTGTGTTTAGATGAGCGGCAGTAGAAGCAAAATGCATCAGAATTGCAATCCAAGCAATACATATTACATTCACTACGGGCGGCGTCGCCGTGAGTCCGGCAGACATTGAAGAAGGCGGTGGTTAACAGTCTTTCTAGCCATGTAGGCACCAACATTGTGTCCTGCCACATTAATTAATCAATAACATTTTGCAATTGAATCGATTACTAAACAAATTCTCTCTAAAAAGCAGAAATAAGATTAATCAATGGCGAGCGAATAAATAAAATTGATTAAATTGGTTTATGTGTAATACATTGGACATTACCATTATCAAGTTCTGGATTCCTTCTTCTTCAATGGAGAAGAAATTTAGAGAGAGAAAGAGAGAGAGAGAGAGAGGCCTAACCTAAACAACCAGCAACTTAGAATTCAACTACAAAACTACACATAAGAAAAGGAGGGGACAAAAGCCTAAATTTATGAAAAGATTGAAACGGACGGTGTGGATGAGATGGGTTGGCTCAGGATTTTGTATAACCGTCGGATGATTAGAGAGAGAGAAAAGGAGGTGAAAAGGGTTTGGCGCTTACGCTACAAATATTTTTGGATCTTCTTTGCGTCTATACGTAGGCATAACTAAATGGGCTACGCTAAAGCACTACGACTTGGGCCATACGGCGTCGTAGTATTGTGATGTAAGGTCATTAATGGTAATTCGTCTTGGGTCCCCACCGCTTGGCGTTTCTTTTGTAGTTAATGATGCGAGTTTAATTCACGTACTGCCGAAACTACCCTCGGAGTTTTGGTTTGGTTTGCTTGGTTATGAATTATGCTGCACATTCAACAACGTGAGATTTAGGCAAAATGTCATGTTTAATGGAAGATTTTTAAATCAACTATTTATTGAGATAATAAATTCGTTTATTGGTTTAAATTTTCATTTATAGTTTGTGATTAATTATCTATACAAAAATCAAGTTAATTACTAAATTAAATGTAGACTGTTACATTTTCTTTTAATGAATGACAACATAGATGATATTCTACCATCCCACATTATAAGTACGGAATCACACTTATTGAATTCAACTACAGAAATCCCTTTATTGAATATATGATATTAATATCTGGAATTTTTAAAACACAACATTGTACCCAGAAGAAAATAAATCGGTTCAAAATATCTGTGCGTTAGCATTCACATAATTTAAGCATCACGCGTAAACATATAGTAATTAGTTAAAAAATTCTCAAATACATGACAAAGCTCAAAGTCTATAAATTTTAAAGGAAAATAATGATGAAATTTTAATGAACCAAATATACATTTTTAGTTGGATTCTATTCTATTAATTAATCAAAATTAAAGAGAGCCTTTTGAGAATTTCTTCTTACCAACAATTTGACGTACACACGACTAGGCTTTGGTTTGAAAGTTGTTTACACGCCCAAGAAAGTATTTTGGAAGCAACCAACCAAAATTGGGTTTTACCACTTAATTTTTTCTGATTTATTACTAACACGGGTATATTCACTTTCACTAAAAAAACGTTGTTGAACATTATTTTACATATGTATTACTAAAACGGGTATACATATACAATATTGATTATCTTTGGATGCACAATATTAATGGGAATGGATGATAAGAAAACTTCTTAATTAAGCCGAAATATGCATTTATATAGAACTTAGCACGATAAACATTTATTTTACAATGAAATTCCATCTAGATCATGTTAAATGACAATATGATTGTGCTCCTCAAGCATTATTTATACATTAATGTAAGAG
Source organism: Penstemon barbatus (assembly GCA_003313485.2). Classification (NCBI taxonomy): domain Eukaryota; kingdom Viridiplantae; phylum Streptophyta; class Magnoliopsida; order Lamiales; family Plantaginaceae; genus Penstemon; species Penstemon barbatus. The sequence goes on along the minus strand of CM064882.1, from coordinate 4,130,534 downwards.
TTACATCCATTCGTTTCATAACGTTCGCTAGAAAAATCCGGTACTTTTTTTTTTTTTGTAATTCAAGGCTTCAAGGATTTAATTCATTTCAAGACGCGTCCGACATATTATATGAAAATCTCTCCCAACAAAGATTCGAACTTGGATCGCCTTCCTTCTCATACCAAGCCAATCACATATTGCTAGAAAAAATCACCACTTTATTTTGTTAGAAAAAAATTCTTGTTAAATTAAATAACATAAAAGCGTCTATGAAGATGAAAAGATAACCAAGTTAAACTAGACCTGTAAAATTTCACACTAAAATTGAGTAAGTAAGATTAATTATATTTGAAATGATACTATATTATATATATATATATTTCACCTTCTCATCATATTCAATATTATTTCAACAGGCAACGAATTGAATTGTTGAATGTAGCAATCATGCTACCAATAAAATAAAATATACAAGTTATACTAATTAAAATAGCATAAAATAATAGTGACAATTAAAATATAATAGAAAGATTACTTCCACGTTTGGGGTCAAAGTATTAATTGTTTAAACTGTAATACAGGAGAAGGTTCCTCTACTCGTTTGCTTCACTGTTCATATTCTCCTCGACAAATGGTAATTGACTTAACCCACCTTGTACTCTGCAAATAGACTCTTTTTCACTTTGCATCTTGTAAATTCATTTATCCTATTTTACACCCTACAAACCACTTTCTCATTTCAGTTTGCACCATGGTGGTGTTTCCAGCCATTTAACTGAACGAAATAAGAGTACTTATGTCCATTTTCTTTAGTTACCAACTCACATTTCCTACAAAATAGTAACATGTGCTTGACCTGTACAGTTAAGGGTAAAATCGACATATTACCACAAAAACACACTCATGGTAATTAAAGTGAATGGACATAGATACCCTCATTCCGGGGAGTTAATTAAATGGTCGAAAACACACTCATGGTGCAAACTGAAACGAGAAAGTTATTTCAAAGGTACAAAGTGGGATAAATTATTTTGCAGGGTGTAAAGTGAGAAAATGAGCTTATTATAGGGTGCAAAGTTGAATTAAGCCAATTATATAATTAAAAAGTAGTAATTAAATTAAGATTGGGATTCGGGAAAGAGCCTAAGAATACCATTATAACCAAAATTGGGGCCGGGGCTGTTTGCAGAAACTTAATTAATTTTGATTAGAAGTGTAGCTACTTTCCATGCTAATGCACTACCATTCAGGGTCCCACTCTGGTATTAATTGCAAACATTAATTGATAAAACAAAGCTTATTCAACATGCTAATTGTCCTATGATGTCTTCCGGTAGACACGTGTAAAGTGATGTCCACATTATGTTAACAAATTGTTATCGAATTACCTTTTGAGTTTTGTCACTATAGTAAACAGAGGTATAATTTTAGAACACGAATTTGAATAATAATCGAATTAAATATTTTTAAGGCTAACAGAAAGTCAATAATTAGTATAGTGCATGTGATGCAAGGCAACTACATTGTTAAAAATTCCAGTTTATATGTAAAGTTATTTGCTCGTTTGTGAATTTTTATTTCTATATAAGTGACGTAACTAATTTTGGGCTATACAATAATGAAGTTGTGAACGATCTTACTCGCACTTTGGGATAGTAAAATCTCAAATTAAAATGTAAATAAAATTTTATTTGTACTCACAATAAAAAAAAAAAAAAATCCAGAGTTAGTGTGGTACATATTTATTCGTCACAATTTTGTGATTATGTTAAGTGTTAATATTTATATTTTCTGATTTCATATCACGTTTGATATATCAATATGTGATTGATCTATTGGAAGATATTAATCACTACAAAATAGTGAATTCATGTTTGAATCAAATTCGCTCTTTAATCATACACACCTCGAAAATGATTAAATCCTTGAAATTTTTTTTTTAATCATATAATTTAATGTGAGCTTTCCTACTAGGCCAATCTCGAATTTAGCTTTATTTTAAGTAGGCTAGGCCCAAATAATTCTTGGACTAAAATCTCTTGATTTGTATATAGATTGACCCAAAAACAAATTTGAAAAAAAAAACTATTATTTTAGATTTTGGTCCTATTAACAAAGAAAAATGGACTGGTTCACCCTCAAGAAATAAAAAATATACTTACCGGTGTAAAATATCTTTGTTAATTCTAAAATGAACCTTTACCGAAACGATTAGGGCCTGTTTGTTTGGCGTTTCCCAAAAAAATTTCGTGCTTGGAAAATGTCAAACAAACATGTTTTTTATTTTCTGAAATAAATTTTTCATTTCTCAATTTTCTTAATACCCAAACAAATAACAATTTTTCTTATCTCTAAACAAAACTTATACAAACTCTACTATGATTTGACATAAAGTAGCTTATCTCTTACACAATTTATTTCACAACAAACATGATTTGACATAAAGTCTTATACATCTTACACTTATAACCTAATTCTTCCAAAAAAAACTTATATCTATTTTATTTTTCAAACCACTCTCTCAAAACCCAAACAAACAACATTACGCAAATCGAGATTATTTCACAAACCTTCACTACTCTCCCAAACTACTTTCCCAAACACCGAACAAACAGGCCCTTAGGGTTTTATGGATAAACATGACATATATTTGAAATATGAGCATCTCCAGCAGTGTCTTCTATAAGTGGTCATCTATATCAAATTATACATGGTAAACAGTGTTTTAGCTACTCAGTTTTAGTCATTCACTCCAGCAGTCATTATCTAAAATTTTAGAATTATTATATTTTATTATTCTTTCAATATTAAATTATAAATAACATTATAAATAATATTTTATTACAATTTCACATAAAAAATAAATAATAAACACATATTTTAATGTTTCTTATTTAAATATAATAAATTAATAAAAAAAACTTATTTTGAAATAAATGGCTTTAAATAACGATTTAATAAAATATTTAATTCAAACAAACATTTGGCAGGGGAGGTGGTTGGGGAGATTTAATTTGCTGATGTGGAAGTCTTGTAAATTTATACACGAGCCTTTATATATACAAGTTCAATCCTTCAATATACATAGTCTTCTATTTTTACAAGTTACTGCTGGAGCAAGATTTTTAAGTTTGATTATGTATAAATTCAATTTTAGCTCTTGGGAGAGCAAAAAACACAACTGCTGGAGGTGTTAACATTTAACAGCCCAATAAAAATATGAGTTTATTTGAATATAATTCTCACTTTCTCCCTTCAAACTATTTTCAATGAGCAAGTTACCCCTTCAACTATCAATTGCACCACTTTTGCTCCCTACAATTACCCATATTATTTTAAATGCACTTTTGCTTCAACACATTTTCGTCAAAATCATATCAAAATATCTCAAATTCCAACGTTTACCCTCATACTTACCTAATGCACTTTGTTCTTCCAATTATCCTAAAAATTTAAGGGCATATGGGGGAAGTTTGAGCCATTTGCTTACAAACTTTCTATTCAATTTTTTAGAAATGAGACAAAACTAATAATTTAACATAATCGATACATTTTTTTGTTCGAGAAGAAAATAAGAGAAAACTATCCTGGATTATTGAGGAGAAGTTGTTGGACATATTCCGAGGAGTCCTCCCACCTCCTTATCTCTTATACCAACAAGTTGCTCAACTTTGACCAATGCGATTATCACCACGTTAGTCTTCTCACATGTCGAAATATAACTTCACGAAGCTTTTCTTAGTTAGCTCCAATAATATTTGAGAATATGCCAATATGGTCTAATATGTGGATTCTCGAGGATGGTCTCTTAATCAGATTGCAAATCACCTCTGATTCGGCCTCCACGACTAACAACTGAAATAATATCTCCGAAGCATATTCTAGCCCTTCCCCTCCGAGAGCTAAAAGTTCGCACACATAAAAGATAGTTGGAGTGACAAAATAATGCAATCACAAAACTTAGGGTGCAAATTGAAATTTAGCCTTCTTTTTATTAGTTTTACTGATATGGTACTAAAACTAAAATTGTATGGACACGGTGGAGCGAGGGGAACAAACAATCAAGAAGAGGAGAAATTAACATGTCATCACTTTCTCTCTCCTCTTTACCCTCCACAACCACCACCTACCACCACCACCGTCACCACCACCACCGCCGCCGCCGCTCCGTTACTCCCTCACTCACCATAAAAAACTCGTCCAACAAAAAACAATCAACATCATGGGTGAGCCCAAATTGGCTCACATCTCTCACGAAATCGCTAACCTCATTAGGCCCAAAGGACGAATCCAACATACCCATTGCGAGCGCAAAGCTCGAAGATGTTTCGGACTTGTTGGGTGGGGCTCTTTTCCTACCACTGTTCAAATGGATGAATGAGTATGGACCCATTTACCGTCTCGCTGCGGGCCCCAGAGATTTCGTGATAGTTAGTGACCCCGCCATTGCTAAACATGTGCTCAGAAACTATGGGACTAAGTATGGTAAAGGGCTTGTTGCTGAGGTTTCTGAGTTTTTATTTGGGTCTGGTTTCGCCATTGCTGAGGGCTCTCTTTGGACGGTAATTATCAGTTTCTATTTGTTTTAGTTGTAATTGGGCATTATGCAAGTGTTCTTTTGTTAATTTTGTTGAATGTATGTATTGGAATGTGTGATGGAAGTTAGTAAAGATCCCCACCTTTTTGCTTATCATTGATTGATTAGAACTGAATTGCTGTACATTGCATTAGTATATTATTCTAAATAAGTAGGAGTAATGCACTGTTAAAATCTGGATAATGTGGCATTATGTTATTGAAAATCGTCGGCAGCATTCTTCTTTTACTTACATCAATGCTTTCAATTTAAATGCACATTGTTTTCGGTTTCCAAAACAAACAATAATAGTTAACTAGTTCGAATTCTACCAGATGTGTTGGTATTTTTCATTTTAGCACTAGTCTTGTTAGTTTGATAACTAAAAAAATTAAAAAAATGAGTAGTTAACTAGATTACAATTAAACGGATATGTTATTTACATGCCATTGATATTGTGCTGAAAGTCACTGTTATTGAGATTGAAAGTATGGTTATTATAGGTAAGGCGCAGGGCTGTGGTACCATCGCTTCACAAGAAGTACTTATCGATAATAGTTGAAAGGGTATTTTGCAGATGTGCTGAGCGTTTGGTAGAAAAACTAAAGCCTGATATACTCAATGGCTCTTCCGTAAACGTAGAGGAGAAATTTTCTCAGCTCACTCTTGATGTTATTGGACTAGCTCTATTCAACTACGATTTTGATTCTCTTACATCTAATAGCCCCGTTATTGATGCAGTTTATACTGCACTAAAAGAGGCAGAGCTTCGGTCGACTGATCTATTGCCATATTGGAAGGCAGGTCATGACATGATTCATTAAGACTATTCATTGTCAATTAAATATAAGCATAGTGTTCACATTTGTTGTTTTCTTCTTCTTTTTCGTGCAGATTAATGCTTTATGCAAAGTAATACCAAGACAAATTAAGGCTGAAAAGGCAGTTTCATTAATCAGACAAAATGTCGAAGAACTTATAGCCAAGTGCAAAGAGATTGTAGAAAAGGAGGGTGAAAGGATAAGCGAGGAGGAATATGTAAATGACGCAGACCCTAGCATTCTTCGGTTCTTGCTTGCTAGCAGAGAAGAGGTACGAAATTACGTTGGACAGTTAGAGTTAGACTTTCCATCGTTTGAACTAAAGATTATTTTGTCCCACTTTGGTTATGATAATTAAATACTGTATGGATCTAAAGTTCATCACATGGAAAGCTTTTGGTCCAACATACTACTACTATACATAATGAACCCCGTGTGGTATTTCGTGTTTCACCTAAACTCCCATTAATTATTTTCGTGCTTCTCTTTATAAACCTTACCTTGTGACAATTTGGTCATATATTTACTTCATGCTATGTGAGCTTTCACTTAGAGATGCACATTGGGGATGTTTGTCTTTTTTATAAAAAGTCTTTAAGAAAAATTATATTTGTTTTAGGTTTCAAGTACACAACTAAGAGATGACCTATTGTCGATGTTAGTTGCTGGTCATGAAACCACCGGTTCCGTGTTAACTTGGACAGCATATCTACTTAGTAAGGTACAATTACTGTTTTGTCCCCTTCTAATATTCAAGTGTTAAAGCTCGTTGAAAATGCAATGACTAATTCAGAAATGTGTATGTTTTTCATGCCTTATAATATAGGATCCATCATCTTTAAGAAAAGCACAAGAAGAAGTTGACCAAGTTTTACAGGGTCGGCTTCCTACTTATGAGGATACAAAGAATCTCAAGTTCTTGACACGTTGTATAAGTGAATCAATGCGTTTATATCCTCATCCACCCGTAAGATGTCGCAAATTTAGTTATTTAATTTGATCATTTTCTTGAAATATAATTAAAAATTTCATTAGGTCCTCTTGAGAAGAGCTCAGGTTCCTGACACACTACCCGGAAACTACAAGGTCAATCCCGGTCAAGATATCATGATTTCCGTGTACAATATTCATCATTCTTCACAGGTATCATCATCAATTTATTCAATTCCTCTGCTTTTTATTTACAAAAATTCATGATCAATTCTTTGATTTCTTTCTTTCGTTTTCTTTTTCCTGCAAGGTTTGGGAGAGAGCAGATGAATTTGTGCCAGAAAGATTTGATTTAGAAGGCTCGGTTCCTAATGAAACAAACACCGATTTTCGGTACACATTTACTTTACTTCTTTTTCTTCATATACGTCCATTATAGAATCTGATGCAAATAGTTTATGTTGCAGGTACATACCATTCAGTGGAGGGCCACGTAAATGTGTTGGCGATCAATTTGCTTTACTAGAAGCAATTGTAGCACTTGCGGTGTTTCTGCAGCATGTGAATTTCGATTTGGTACCAGATCAAAATATTGGAATGACCACTGGAGCCACTATACATACAACAAATGTAAGTATATTAAATTAAATATTTGGGGATATTTTTTAAAGAACAGTCGAGTTATGCTAGATATTCTTAGAAACTATGAAAAATTCTTACTATTGACTCAGTTTTTCTCGACAAATATCAATTTTATCACGAATTTCTCAGTAAATATGAGGAAACAACCAACATTTGAACATTTTATTGCAGGGCCTATACATGAAATTGACCCAAAGGAAAACGGCATCTACTTTTGCTGCAGCAAATTCTTTCAGGTGACCTTGTGGAATGTTTTCATCAAGGATCGATCTGCAGGGAAATGAAATCCATGTAAAACCACGTAATATAAATTTAAAAACATTAATGATCTATGTAAGGTTAGATTTGTGTTCTTGAAAGATATAATACTCATATATATGTTGTTTTTAATTTGCTGGCTCAATTTTGTTGATGTCATAGCACATTGCATGATGTTTAGCACCACCAAATGCCAGTACGGAGCTTAAGGATGAGGAAAGGTAAAAGCGCACTTTGCATACGCGAGATATTACATTGATTATTGATTGGTTTTGGCATCAAATTATATGCTTTCATGTTCTAATTGCCATGTCCCATGTGTGTACTTTTGTTTAAAAGATATAGAAATCATCACAGAAAAATTTGAATGCAGTTGGGAGGAAAAATTGATAACATGTCTAATTTTTATATAAAATTTTCTCACATTTTTTGTAAATTTGGTCTTAGCCAAAAGGCCGAGAAATGTATACAATATTTGTAAGAAATATTAATGACAAATAGGCTTAAAGGCTCTAAATTATTGCAATGGTATTATGGACAAATGAGCAGTGCACTTCATTTTTAGTTTCACAATTAAAGAGTATGCTCATTTTCATTTCTCAGAAGAAAAATGGCCTAATTTATTTTAAACCTTGTGTCAGTTGTTTAAGTTGGGGTCTCACGAGTCCATGCAAAGGCCATAATGTAGTAATTAACACGCAATCAACAAATTAAAAGGATTATATAGAATTAAGAATTAATTAGGTGATGACAAGACCCACTAATTAATCTAAATTGAAGCCTACTTTTCTTTGTAAGTGATGACATTATGTAGTATCTTTTCAAAATGATCCCCTCATTCCCATTTCGTGGATTCCACATTTGAAACATAGTACATGCTTCAAGAATCAAATCAAATACCACAAAGATTAAATAATTAAACTTTTAACCTTTTTTATTTTAATTATACTTTTTTTTCGCTTTATTTGAAAATCTGATGCATAATAGAAAATAGATTTTAGTGATAAAATATTAAGTGATATTGTTGACTTTTTGCATATATTTAGTGACAAAAATATTACTTTTGTCACAATAACAATAGTGACAAAATATATTATAAATTTGTCACTAATGGATATTAGTGACAAATGTATGGAACTTAAATGACAACTTTTTAGTTTTTTTTTTTGGGTATCACTAAATGTCAGTAGTGATAATTTTATCACATTTTTAGTCACTAGTTTTTCTATATACATTATTTTAGTGACAATATTTAAATTTTTGTCACTTTGTCGTTTACTATTTTGTCACTAAAATTTAAATTTTTTATAGTGATAGTGACTTTAAGGTCTATGATTATTTGATCCCAATAAGGTCAACTCGGGCCGGGGTAAATTAAATAGATCGACATTTATTTTGTGTAGTATTTATTTATCTCGTTTGGCATGAAAGTTAATTCATGATTTCAAGTAAATAACTTTTTTTTTTTTGATAACCCATGTGTCCAAACTTACACTAGACTAATCCTGAATCCTCGGAACCCTCTACTATTAATTAAAAAAACATAAATAAATGCAACGTCGGTACCCCTAAAAGCTTCTTTGTGTACGTACTGTTTAACACACTACTAGAAAAAAAGGTATATTGTATGGCATAATTCAATATTTGGTGACCAAATATTAGGCTTGATCAAAAGCCAAATGAATTAAAGTAAAAGGATGAAATTTGGAGACTTATATAATTAGATCTGTAGATGTGGATCAATGGAGATGCCAATGGCATATCCCTTGAAAGATGCTTACATGCCACCTTCCAATTCACTCTTTTCCACTCCCTTTTTGATCTCCTTTAATTAAAAAAAATAAGAAAAAGTAACCACAAACCCTACTTAAGTCACCTCATGCTTTTTATTGTTCTCATAACTTTCAACATATGTTTATAAGATCCATACCAACATTCTAGTTCACACCCTCTTAACATTTCCACCACCTTTTATCTATATATGATCAGCAGCCCCTCCCTTCCTCCTCCTTTGCCGATGGCGGAAACGAGGCGGCAAAGGTGGCGGAGCGGCGGTGGCACCTCCCGCGGGAAGCTTGTCTAGTCGGGGCTGTGCAGCGGTGGAGTTATATTTATTGCATGTTATATGGGGCAACCTCTATCCTTTGGCAATTTTTAGTAATTAAATTATTCCATGTAGAGTATTATTCTCTCATTGGAAGCTTCTTCTATTCTATATATTGTTGAATCTCAAGGGCAAGGCAGATTATTATGATAATGTATGTTTACGTTTAGGAAGTTTGTAATGCATGTTTCCGATAATGTGATTTTGTTGTACCTATCTTTTGATCTCGATTAAATAAATGGTTTAATTATTAATCATAAAAAAGAAAAAGAAAAGGAGGGACCTTTTTTCCCAAACGAAGAAACATTTATGTAATTGTTGATTGTGGTTGCTTAATTTTTAACTATTGATTACTTGTTGTTTTCCAACACCAAGGGTCCATTTGGATGGATGGATTTGAAATGAAGAGGGATTTCAAATGAATGGATTTGAAATTCCAATGATTTGAAATCCATTCATTTGCAATCTCTTGTTTGGATAAATATTTTTACAAAGGATTTCAAATCCATTCATTTAAAATCCATTGTTTGGTATATATCATTTGTCTTATTTGAAATTCTCAATTGTGCCTTATAATTTGCTCTATGAGTTAATTCTTGTTGTTGATTTCGGGATAAAATCGCATAAATCGATTTGGGGCAAAATTATAATTTTTGAAAATTGAGGGACCAAAAGTGCAAATTTGGATTTCAGAAAATCTAGGGCCGAATTTAAAATATTAATTTTCTGAAAATTCCAGACTGAATTGGAACTTTGGGTTTTTCGAAAATCTGGGGTCAAATGGCAATTTTTGAAAATTAAGGGACTAAAGTGCATATTTGGATTTTTGAAAATCAGGTTCCGAATTGAAAATTTTAATCTTATGAAAATTATGGACTGAATTGCAGTTCTGAATTTTTTAAAATATGGGGTCAAATTGTAATTTCTGAAAATTAAGGGACCAAAAGTGAAAATTTTTATTTCTGAAAATCAGGGGCGAATTGAAAATTTAATCTTCCGAAATTAACTGAATAGCAATTCTTGGTTTTTCAAAAATTTGGGGTCAAATTGTAATTTTCAAAAATTGAGGGACCAAAAGTGCAAATTTGAATTTCTGAAAATCAGGGGCCGAATTGAAACTTTTTATTTTCTTTAAATACTGGACTGAATTGCAATTATTGATTTTTCGAAAATCTAGGGTCAAAATTGCAATATCCAAAAATTGAGGGACCAAAGGTGCAAATTTGATTCCTGAAAATCAGGGTCCGAATTGAAAATTTTAATTTTAGAAAATTCTGGACTGAATTGTCATTCTGGGTTTTTCGAAAGTCTGGGGTTAAAATTGCAATTTCCGAAAAATTGAGGGACCAAAAGTGCAATTCGAATTTCTGAAAATAGTAGCCGAATTGCAAATTTTAATTTTTTGAAAATTATGGATTGAATTGCAATTCTAGGTTTTTTGAAAATTCGGGATCAGATTATAATTTTTGAAAGTATACAATGTGGACTTTTTTTAAAATGGATTTCAAATGACTAGTTTTAGGAGGAATTTCAAATCCACTTAAAATTGGCATAAAATCCATTGGACTAAAATCTAGGATTTCAAATGAATGGATTTAATTTTGCATCCAAACAGCACGATGGATTTGACAAGGGATTTCAAATCCACCCAACCCAAATCCATCCATCCATCCAAATGGGCTCCAAGGGAATTCCAGAATGAGCTTGTATAGGGAATAAGGGACCAAAATTACAATTTCTTCATATATTTTTTTAGTGGCTTAATTATTTGATGAACATATGGACAAAATCTACAATTGAATAGAGTGGCCATTTAATTTAATTGACGTTTTAAAAGAATATTTACAATTGTTAAGTTGCACAGTAAATTATATTGTGTAAGCAAACATAACTTTGATTAAATTTACAAAATAAAATTGCACATGAATGTTGACAAACTAAAAAAGTTTAGCTTGACAAACGAATCGTCCCACAGGCCACCACAACTACAATTAAACAGACAATATACACAGAACTACATGATTTCGAAAAATTCTTACTTAGACCTGGTTTATGAGATATTTTCTAGACATTGTAGTTGAAAATACACCATATATATCATTATTGTGATAATATAGTGCTCTCATAATGATGATGTGGTATATTTTCAACCACAAATAAGAATGTCGCCATGTATTATTTCAATGTTGAGTCGTTTGTTTCAAGATTTAAATCCCACATTTTTTCAACATTGTCCCCTTGAGATTTTAAAATTTTGCATCATGAAATATAAAATTTTAACACTTTTCATGTGGACATTGAAAATTTGGTCTTTAGCATTTATAAATACAATTTATCTGACACTTGGTATCCTATAGTATTTTCGATGAAAGAGCATTATGTAAATATAGGTTTTTGGATCTTTGAACTTTGAAAATACAAAATTTTCACTTTATGTCCCCGACTTGAAAACTTGTCTCTTTATACCTTGAAACTATAACGTGTTTGCTTCTTCGCACTCTTAAAAACAAAATTTATATATCACTTTGAATCCTAAACTCTTTAAATGAAAAACAAATTAGGGTGTAAATGGTCAAAAAGTTAACTATTGAAAATGTAAGTTTTTAGTACTTTAAAACCATCAAAATAAATATAAGATTTATGTCCATTCCCCAAATAAATTTTGACATAATAAGAAAATACACCAAATATTATACTAAAGTTAAATTAGCTTGAAGACAAAACAATCATGGATAGAATGTCCAACAAGACGGGGGATATTTGCAATATTTTGGATCATCAGAGCGTCCAGACTCTTCGGGCGCTATCAACAACACTATTTCATGTCATAGATACTAAGACGTCTTATAATGTACTTCTTGTTCGACCGTGGATTCATGAGAATGATGTGGTCCCATCGACCTTACATCAATGCTTTGGATAGGACGAAGCTTGCAACAATGCATTTGAACGTATAAAATGAGATTAAACCATTTGAATGTTCTCATATTGGACCTAAAGTAGTACAATGAGATGGCGATGTCAACCATTTAGCCATCACATGAAGAATGATATCCCATTCAAATAGGACGAAGCTTGCAACAATGCATTTGAACGTATAAAATCCTACTTAATGAAACCTCCAGTGTTGGTTGCTCCAATACCAGGGCGCCCTTTGATTTCATACATCGCTGCTCAAGAACGCTCTGTGGGAGCTTTACTCGCTCAAGAAAATGACCTTGGGAAGGAAAACGCATTGTACTACTTAAGTCGAACAATGACGCCAAATGAATTGAGAATTAAAGTACTACTTACTCCTAACCCCGCACGAGTATAAACTGTAAATGGTATCCACCAATAGTAATTCATGTGGTTAAAATGATAACTTACTCCACTAATGGCATTTATGTGGTTAAATTTTAATCCCCACCTAGTTCGAGGTGGTTAAGAAACGAACACTCCTGACCGCATGAGTATAAACTGTGAACGGTCCTCCTACAAAAAAAAAAAAAATTAAAACAAAAGAAAATCCACCTCTGTTTTCTTGGGACAATTTTGTCTTCTCCGATCATCTTCTGAAAATAGATGCTGCAATGTTCTCATCCGAAGGAATTAAAATGGTGATCAAATCTTACCAAAATCAAGGAGTCAGTGTACTTCTTAATTTTATAGTATCGCATGGAGAGCGAGAATTAAGTACGATACCGCAACTTTGATTTCTTGATCTTTGTTGTTCATTTGATTTAAGACGACATCTATAAAAGATGCTCCAATCTCAAAGTCTTCAACCTCTAGATTAGCCAAGCACACATCAACAATTGATGCGGCGATTAATTCACAAGCCAAGATTATTTGAGAGGGTGGACCAATAGTGGAGGAACCCATATACAAAGAAAACAAAGGGAAGGTAGTTGCTGCCCCAAACCGGCCCAGTTGCCTAATAAATCTTGTAATATTCTGTTGTATTACGTTTCTTTCATGAGGGATTACATTGTTATCCAGGTAATCAAGAAATTGGTTGGACAGCTCGTAGAGTTTCGTAGTCAGATAGTGGGATAAAGCACCGACAATCAAACAGAGGTAAAACTTGATGCCTTCATTAGTTGTGGGATTTATCAAGATGACAAAGTTGATGCCTTCATTAGTTATGGGATTTGTCAGTTTGTAGAGAGATATCACCCGGAGAATCACGACGGCCACAATCCAGGGGATTTTGGATGATCTTAAAATTATAACGACCATATGGGTCACTAGTTGTACACATTTACCACATTCATCAACTATTTTGATAAAACCCTTTTTAATTCACCAACTATTTTGATAAAACCCTTTTTGAATGATCTTTGTTGTTCATTTGATTTAAGACAACATCTATAAAAGATGCTCCAATCCCAAAGTCTTCAACCTCTAGATTAGCCAAGCACACAGCAATAATTGATGCGGCGATTAATTCACAAGCCAAGATTATTTGAGAGGGTGGACCAATAGTGGAGGAACCCATAAATCTTGTAATATTCTGTTGTATTACGTTTCTTTCACGAAGGATTACATTTGGCGTCATTGTTCGACTTAAGTAGTACAATGCGTTTTCCTTCCCAATGTCATTTTCTTGAGCGAGTAAAGCTCCCACAGAGCGTTCTTGAGCAGCGATGTATAAAATCAAAGGGCGCCCTGGTATTGGAGCAACCAACACTGGAGGTTTCATTAAGTAGGATTTTATACGTTCAAATGCATTGTTGCAAGCTTCGTCCTATTTGAATGGGATATCATTCTTCATGAGATGGCTAAATGGTTGACATCGCCCAGCTAGATTTGAGATGAACCCTCGGAGGTATGCCAATCTACCTTGTAGGTTTTTGAGCTCATGTATATTGCATGGTACGGGCATCTTCATGATTGCATCTATCTTGGCTTGCCCAATTTCTATCCCTTTCTGGCGGACAATGAAGCCAAGAAACTTTCCAGACGTTATGCCAAATGCACATTTCATGGGATTCATCTTCAATTGATACTTGCGTAGTCTTTCAAACACCTTTCTTAGATCATGAATGTGATATTTTCTTTTTCTCGACTTCAATACTAAGTCATCTACATAACACTCAACGTTTTTATGGAGCATATCATCAAAAGCCCTTTGATAGGTTGCGCCAACATTTTTCAATCCAAATGGCATCACTTTGTAACAATATATTCCCTTCGGAGTTCGAAATGTAGTCAACTCTTCTTCCCTTGGGTCCATACGGATTTGATTGTACCCAGACGATCCATCCATAAAGATAAAGATTCATGTCCAGTCGTAGCGTCAATCATAAGCTCTGGGATAGGCAGAGGAAAATCATCTTTTGGACACGCGGCATTGAGTTCTCTAAAGTCAACACAAACTCGAATTTGTCCATTTTTCTTTCTCACAGGCACGATGTTGGATATCCAGGTAGGATACTTGACTTCTCGAATGAATCCCGCTTTGATAAGTTAGTTTACTTCAACTTCAATCAATGGAACCAACTCTGAACGAAATCTACGTTGAGCTTGTTTGATAGGACGAACTCCATTCCTCACAGACAAATTATGAACGACCACTTTTGGATTTAAGCCAAACATTTCTTTATAGGACCAAACAAACACGTCTCGAAATTCACGCAATAACTTGACATATGCTTCTTCTTCGTCAACCTTTAGCAAAGCACTTATAAAAATTTGCCTGGGATTGCTTACATCTCCTAGATTCACTTCTTTCAATTCATCTACGGTGGATCTAACACCTTCTTCGAGTTCGGGAGGAGCATCCTCAACGTCTTGTTCTTCGACAGCATCTTCCTCATGTAGAGTAATATGATATGAAGATGCAACACTCTCTCTATCATCCTCGCCATTGCATTGAGTTTTTGTGAAAATAATAGAGCATGTTTGTCTCGCTTTTCCGAAAAAAAATTCGGTTTTCGGAAAGGCCAGACAAACAGCCCAATTAATTCCAAAACTTTCTTCTTTGGACAATTATTTCCGAAACCATCTTCCAAAAACTGAGTTGCAGCCCAAGAGAAAAGCCTATGCCTACACTACTGACTGTTCTATCATCTCTCTCTCTTCTCTCTCATTTCACGTGACATGACCTGACCATGTGGTCCAAGTCTTTTTCTCTTTATTTATGTTTTTCTTTTTTCTTTTCTTTATTAATAATTAAAATTCTATTATTTAATTAAAAAAACATTGACATATTTTATGTTGTAAATTTACAAAATGATGTTTGTTTCTATTAAAATTTATTACTTGCATTTTTCATGCATTATTTTTTCTTTAAAAATATTTAATGTTTAAATTAATTCTAAAAAAAACATATATATATTTTAATTATTTCATAAATTATAGTACAAAATGACACAATGATGTTGCAAATTCACATCTTCAAATAAATAAACACATAACCACAACAACATTGAACGATTACAAAAAATACATAATATATAAAAAGTACCACTATAAGAAAAATGAAAATAGTGATAAAATATTAAGTGATATTATTGAAATTATCACTTTTTTCATATATTTAGTGACAAGTGCAATAATATAAAAATAAATTTTTAAATCATCATCAATAACTATTGGCGACAAGTGTATAGAACATAAATTGTCACTATTGACAATTGGAAACAACATATTAGTGACAACTTTTTAGTTGTCACTTTTGGGGTGTCACTAAATATCAATAGTGTCAATTTTTTACATTTCTTGTCACTAATGTGTCTATGTACACCATTTTAGGATAATATTTAAATTCTTATCACTTTATCATTTAGTATTTTGTTTATGCAATAGATTTTATAATTATGTAAAAGAATATTAGTTATAAGGAAGAATAAAGAAAAAAAAATACAGACCACATGCCTGGACCGGGTCAATAGAAGAATCTCCCTCATTTCATGCGGCCGCTTAATAAATAAAAATTAATCTACTTTATTTTTCATTATTTTAGAAAGCACAAATAATTAATTATAAATTATTATTTACCACATATATTACATAATATATACACCAATAAATTAAATCATATATAATTAACTGATGTGACATAAAATCTTACACTATCTTACACCTAATTAACTAACTCAAACTTACCAAAAAAATCTACACCTACTTTTTTTCCCAAACCACTCTCCCAAAACCCAAACAAACAACATTACGCAAATCGAGATTATTTCTCAAACCTCTACCACTTTCCCAAACCACTCTCTCAAAGGCCAAACAAACAGGCCCATAGTCTCCCACTTACCCTTCAGTACTTCTCCACATGATATAATCAAATTATCATGCCTTTTCATACGAGTTGGGATTGAACTTCACAACCTTTTGAAGGCGGATGATTCCTCGATTTTCTTGGAGCATTTTGATAAATTGGAAACTCCCAGTCTTCGGCGATCGAATTTTTTGCTTAAAGGTTTCCCTTGAGGATCAAGTCTATCGAAGACAGATATTTGAGGGCCAAGTCTATCATCAAAGACAGATACTCTCGTTGGTTTCTTACAACTTTGATCAACATTTGTTGAAAAGTATGCTTCTCCAGTAATGTGGTTGCTGCTAACTCTCTTTATAGCAATGCGAACAGGTTTTGGTGGTTTGAATCCAACGCCAACACGAGAATTTGGGACATAATTTCTTTTAGGAGGGAATTTTCCTAAGGGAGAGTCTTCTTGAGGGTTATACCCTGCTTTGACTAAGAGTTCAAAGGCTTTTGGACCAAAGCTTTCTCAATTTTCTTGTGAATATAATGTCCCATGTTCTACTTCAGCTCCTTGAGAGGGACGGACGAATCCTTTAAGCGGCGGACATGATGGTTTCTCTCCATCAAGCTTTGTTAGTGGCAATGTAAGTTCTTTAATTGACTCGATCTTGATCGAAGAAACTTCATCTTGCTATTCTTTCAATTTGATGTTTTTCATTTCGTTCTTGCTTTGAGCTTCAAAAATATCGTGTCACTTTGGTTCATCGGTTTTATTCTTCTCAACACTTGTGTTTTCCATATAGTACTTTGCGTCAGCAAAATGCGATTCGGCTTCAGTAAATGGCTTCTCGTCGCCTAGTACCTTCTTCGCTATTCCATCTCGACAATATCTAAAGCATTGATGCAAGGTCGATGGGACCACTTCATTCTCATGAATCCACGGTCGACCAAGAAGTACATTATAAGACGTCTTAGCATCTATGACATGAAAGAGTGCTGTTGATAGCATATCTTCCATTAGCAGTTCCAATCTTATAACACCAATAGCTCTTTGCACCCCTTGATTAAATCCTTGTATCATCAGACGACTGCTCGAAAGTTCTTCCACGGGGATTCCTATTTCTTTTAGCGTGCGAAGAGGTAACAAATTGACGGCGGAACCTCCATCAATCAACATCCTATTAACTTTTTGTTCACGAACGTATCCACTTGCGAACAAAGGCCTATTATGAAGCTTGTAATCAAACAACAGGTCTTCATCGCTAAAACATATTGCACTTAAGCAATTTTGAACATCCTTGTCATTTGACAAACGTGATTCATTAGAAGAGATCTCTTTTTCTTGAGTTGCATTGCATGACACGACATTTGCAATTGTATTGTCTTCTTCCAATAAGATTTTGCCTTCACGAACTAATTGCATGATTTATCCTTGAAGACAAAAAAATCATGGATAGAATGTCCAACAAGATGGTGATATTTGCAATATTTTGGATCATCAGAGCGTCCAGACTCTTCGGGCCTCTTCATTTCGGGCAAGTCGATAAGGTTTGTTTCAAGTAGATCATCAAATATGTCAGGGACATCAGAATCGAGAAATGGATATTTCTTGGATTGCATCTCCTTGAGAGTCGACTTTCTTTGTTCCCTTTCTTGGGGCATATTCCTCTTAACACCATTATTTTCAACATTCTTATCATTTGCTTTGCTTAATACCTTGAGAGGCGCGACATTTACTGCCAAAGATTCTTTATTTGGGGCCTTTTGAAAAGGTTTGCCTCCTCTTTTTGGCTCAGATTTATCTTTGAATTTACGAGGATCTTGAATAGGCGGTCCATCAGCTCCACTTGCAGTCATACTTAACTCCATATCGTGAGCTCGAGTGGCTAACTCCTCAAATGATCTTGGTTGTATTCCTTGAAGGATGTAACGAAGACCCCAGTGCATTCCTTGAATGCACATCTCAATTGCTGAAGATTCGGAAAGTCGATCTTTGCAGTTTAGACTCAAATTCCTCCAACGATTGATATAATCAATAACAGCTTATTCATTCCATTGGCAGGTGTTTGTAAGTTCAATCATACTGATTGTCCTTCGAGTGCTATAAAAGCGGTTAAGGAATTCTTGCTCAAGTTGATCCCAACTATCAATGGAACACGCCTCCAAGTAAGTGTACCAGTCAAATGCGTTTCCTTTGAGTGATCGAACAAATTGCTTCACAAGATAATCTCCATAGGTTTCAGCGTTATTGCATGTTTCAATGAAATGAGCTACATGTTGTTTCGGGTTGCCCTTGCCATCAAATTGTTGGAACTTTGGAGGTTGATAGCCAATTGGCATCTTCATTCTATCAATCCTTTGAGTATAAGGTTTGGTATAAGCGAGAGATGATTTGAGGCCTCCCTCTAACTTGCAGTTGATGGTTCCCATAATAAATTCTTTCAGTTGATCTATAAGGATCATGCCATCGGATGAAATTTGGAGTTCTTTAGACTTACCCTTTGAATTTGCTTTTTTAATGGGCATATCGTCTTCTTCAGACTCCTCGAACTGTTCATCCTTCACATTTGAGTATTGCTTCATTGATGTATCACCATCTTCGAGCTTTACAGGTTGTTTTCCCACCACATGACTTCCCTCAATATGGTTTGCTTGGCTCAACAACTTTTCGATCTTTGCATCTTGATCTTGGGCATGTTTAGCGAATGATTCCATTGCCTTAGTCAAGGCCAACAGTTGTTCCTCAATGGTCGTAGTACTTGTTGTCATGGCAGACACCTTACTTGAAAATGAAGATTCAGTGCTAGAAACATCATCGTCTTGGTTGGAACCTTCAAAATGTGCAGAATGAGATGGACTCCTTTGATCGCCATCTTCCTTTCTTTGTTCAACCATCTTAGCCCTTGGATCATCCATCAATTCAATCAGAGTTCAATACTTCTTTGGGGGCATTGATTTTTAGAGAAAAGAGATGAGAGGTAGAGATTGTCCCACTGGGCGTGCCAAAAATTTGT
This sequence comes from Penstemon barbatus, assembly GCA_003313485.2. Lineage (NCBI taxonomy): Eukaryota > Viridiplantae > Streptophyta > Magnoliopsida > Lamiales > Plantaginaceae > Penstemon > Penstemon barbatus. The sequence goes on along the minus strand of CM064882.1, from coordinate 4,111,012 downwards.
AACAAATAAAAATTTCAAGTTTAAATATATATACTAAACAAGAAATAATTGTACAAATTAAATTTGATTGATTTGAAGTAGTGGTTACAATCTCTATGATTCCTCTGATTCTAATCTTCTAAGCAATAATCTTGAAAAAGATTGATTTGATCTTCTCGAGAATAATTTTGGTACTTGAATAACGTTAATCCAAAAGCAATTGTGCTTAATATTGGATCAAACGTGAAATGATTTGAATCTCCTTGACGAACGTCTCGAACTCCGTCTTGGATATTCTGGATTTTTGAGGGATTTGATCTTTATTTGAACTTCGTGAATTTTCAATAACGTTAATCTAAAAGTTAAGTGTATTAATCTTAGATTAAACGTTGGATTTTTTTCTTCACTTTTTGAAAAACGCTTTTGAATATTGGAAAGAACGCCTTGATTTGAAAAACGCCTTGATATTTTGAAGAACGCTTTGAGAGAGTTTGCTTCTTTTCTCCTTGCACTTCTTTATGCTTTTTGAATTGTGTTTTTGAGTTGTGTTTTTTTTCTTGAAGATAACCCCTATTTATAGGTAGGTTGGCGCAATTTGATTAGTTCTTCACACCTTGTATGACAAGAAATATATCTTATTTCATTCTCTTGTCCTTTAAAAAGATATGACATGCAAATATTGCTTTGTGAAGAATATTCCAAGAAAATATTGCCTTGCTTAGTAATTTCCTACACAAACTTGCCTTGTGTATGGAGATTTTAATTTAGGGAAATTTACATAGACACCCCTGGGTTTATGACTAATTACAAGAAATTACCCTCCTGTTTGAAATATTACAAAAACACCCCCTTGACTTAATGGCCGTTAGTCAACGCTAACGGAAATTGTGAAATGTCTTAAATGCCCTTAGTTGTTTTTAATATTTACAAAAAAAATAAAAAATAAAAACTCCATGGTGAAATTAATTCCGCTCATTTTCACTACCACTCACAAAAATCGTGATTTCTCCCTTGTTTGTGGACGGATTTTAGTAATTCTTGTTGTGTTAGACTCGCCTCTCCATCGCGCATCTTCCTAATGGAGCAGTTTTTTGGGATTCTGGACTGGTTTTTGCAATTGGCAGTGATTTGTGTTCGTCCCCAAATTCTAGGGTTCATCGCGATTTGCGGATTTCAGCCTCTAATTCTGGAAAATTGCTTTGTGTTTCACTTCTATCTGTTTATTTCGCCACTTTCCTTGGATTAATTAGCCCGATTGGAGGTGGGATTGAAGATTTGGATCGAATTGGGCATTTAGGGTTTATGCGCCCACTTTGATCTCCGAATTGGGGGTGTTAGCGAACTGATTTCTACTGGATTTTTGAGGGCTTTTCTTCGTGATAGTGTTAATTTCAGTTTCCCCAAGTCAATTCTGGGTTTGGTGAACTCGGGCCGCGAAGAACAATTTCGGGCCGTGAAGAACAAGTTCGGGCCGAAGAGTTTTTTGCTCTCCTGCTGTATTTTCCTGCTGTTTTTTATTGTTGTTTGCTGGTTTTGGGTTTTATTTTTGTTATTTGGTGCTTTTGTTGGTGTTTTTTCGATTTACTTAGTGATTTTTTCATCATTTACTGGCCGGGTATTTATGTATTTTGATCTAATGCAAAGTGGAACATTACATTGAAAAATAGTTGGGTGTTTTTTCATCATTTACTGGCTTGGTGGATTGGTATTTATGTATTTATTGGGTGTTTTGATATGTAATGTTATTTGTTGTAAAATAGTTGCATTGGAGAAAAACATATGCATTGCATTACATTAAGGTGGAACATTACATTGAAATTGAAATACATTACACATTCAACAATAACTTTCAGCCTACAACAATCAAATTTCAAATATTACAAATACACCCCCTGTAACATCACATATATTACAAATACACATCGAGGGCAAAATTGGAAAAACATTAAAAAAAATGATGACGTCATCCTCCGCCGTCAAAATTTAACGCCGTAGGGGGTGTTCTTGTAATACTGTTTTGCCAGAGGGGGTGTCTTAGTAATATTTCAAACAGGAGGGTAAGTTCATGTAATTAGGCCTAAACCCAGGGGGTGTCTAGGTAAATTTCCCTTTAATTTATGTGCAAGAAATCTTGTATTCAATTAATCATTAGGATATAAAATTAATTAATTGATTAATTAATTATTATTTTAGGAATTAAATTTGATATAATCCCAAAATAAAATAATTAATAATTAATATGTCTTGGACTCAAATTTGGCAATAAAATTTAACTGCCTACATAGCTATCAAAATACATAAACTTGTACAAAATACATAAAATTCTCCCAAATTCGGCAAAATATATATAATTAATTATAAAATACCTCAAGTTAAATTAGCTATCAAAATACACAAACTTGTACAAAATACATAACATTCCCCCAATAAACATTATTCATAGAAATAATTAATTATTATATACCTCAAGTTAATTAGCTACGAACACCTTCAAAGTTAGAGATCTACAACCTCACCTTCTTCGTCCCTGTACAAGAAATAAAAAAAAAAATTAGCTAAGGAAAATCTAGAAATGGCATTTGTCAAGGGGGAGAAGTTTTTAAAAAAAATCAACAAGAAATGCGAGCAATCCCGCAACTCGAGCCTCAAAGTGCACTCTCGTTCCTGTAAAAACAAAAAAAAAATTACGAAAATATGAAAATGCAAGTCTTTGATTCAAGCTAAATTTATGGTAAAGTTGCAAAAATAAATGAATACAAACAAACATGGGGTTATTAATACAATTTACCACAAAATTTCATAAAGAAATAAAGAACTCACCTGGAAGTAGTGTGCGGCAGTGGGAGATTTTCTTCTGGCCGTGGTCGAGCAGCTGGGAGAAATAGGAAAGATGAAGACTTTAATATGTATTTTATTGGCTTTGGTAATTTTGTAATTTAAATGGAAGAGGAATGTCAATTTGGACTTTTTGTTAATTCATGAAAAAGGAAGGGCAATTTGGACCGATAAAATCTCAATTGGGCCATTAATTCTCAATCGAAAGGTCAAGGGATGAATTGTAATTGACCCAATTAGTGGGTCTGGCCCACAAATCGGGCCTAAAACTCCGAGCAGCCCGCGAATTAATCAGCCCAACCGAACAACAATGTAGCCCTCAATTAAAAAATTTAATGGCCCAATTGAGGGCCAATTGAGGGTTTATCTGCCCAAGTGAACGTAGCCTTACAAACTTACAGTATAAAAATATTAAGCCAAAATGATTAAATCAAAAACCTATGTTTTCAGGGTGGAAGCTGCCAAAAACTCATATTCCGTTATCCAAATTGACAAATTTGGTAGCATGGAACAACTCCAATTTTTATTTTTTTTTCTTCCAAAAATTAAATAATTAATAGGGACTAATTATCGAACTTATTAATAATAAAGTGTTATATTTTGTTATGGGCCAAAAATTTATTGGATTTAGTTTAATTTGGCCCGTCCAGTGCCAACGCCAACTCAGGCAATGAGCAACTTATAAAAAGTGCTACTTATCTAAATTACAGTGTCATAAACTAGGTAAGCGGGTTCTTCAATACTTCTGTATTGTACACGATTTTAGTGATAAATTCCATAAATTTCAACAACTGGAAGATCCGTCAATCTTTACTTCACTCTCCTCTTCAGTGTTTCGCTATCAAATAAAATCTTAATTTGTGCATGCAATTGGATTCTGTTTCTTGCGCAGATCCGCAATCAAGAAATTCCTCCCTCTTTACTTAATTAAATTCACTATTTGAAATAGAGTGTTAGGCCGGGTTACAAGGTCCGAATTCGAATCCGAATCAAGATCCAGTAATTCCGCCGGCCGGAATTTGATTTTATGGATGGCTGTTACGTGCCTAAGGTTAGACCAAGTGAGGAGAATGGTTTCGCCGTTTATACGAGGAATAGGAGATTGAGGAGTAGGGGTGAACGTGGAATTCTGGATAAATTGGAGGGTAATTCGGTGTATTTGAGTAATTCAGGGGTTTCGGAGGTTAATGTAGGGGAAGGGGAAGTGGTGGAAATTGAAGTGAAGGAGGAGTCGATGGTGAAAGTGAGAAGCGAAGGGGCTCGGAGATTTACGAGGTCGGTGCTTAAGTTAAAGGATGAGAACTCGGCAATGGAGAATGGGGTTTGCAGGGATATGAAGGACCCTGTGGTTTCGGAGAGTGAGAAATTAACGGTGTTGGATACTCCAAAGAAGTCGAAGATGGAGATGAAGATGTCGAAAAAGATTCTTATTGAAGGGCGGCCAACAACTGTCAGAGAACTTTTTGAGACTGGTTTGCTGGAAGGATATCCAGTTTTCTATAATGGTGGGAAGAGGGTATGCTCACTCATAGTATTTTTGGTATTATTATTGTTGTTGTTCTTAGTGATACCCCTTTAACACAAAAAGGTAATGTGTGTGTTTTGTGTTCTGAGGGAGGGAAAAAAGCACCATTATATATTAAAAGTTTTATTTCCTAAATTATAAAATTAATATTATAAGCTTTGCACATTATGTTATTTGCTTCTAAGATTTTGTCAACTATAAAATTATGAGCACTATCATATAATTGAAAGCTTGTATTGAAGATTCTGAACTGCTTATGTAATGCTTCCAGGGATTCCCACTACGTGGAACTGTAAAAGATTCAGGGATATTATGCTCTTGCAGTTTGTGCAAGGGAGCTAAGGTGAGTACTCAGTTTAGTTGTTTAATAAACTCATCAAATTGTGGCATATTTATCACCTGTATTTTATGCACCCAACGTGGTGCTATGACTCCACGATCAGTGACGTATAATTCATATAGGTAGTTCCACCTTGTAAATTTGAGATCCATGCTTCTAAATCATATAGACGTGCGTCACAATATATATGCTTTGAGAATGGGAGAAGCCTCCTTGATGTGGTCAAAGAATGCCGGAAATCTTCTGTAAAGACATTAGAAGAAACAATACAGAACTTCGTAGGTCCTTTACCTGTGAAAGAATCTGTCAACTGTCGGAATTGCGGGGGTGAGCTTGGTTTATAATTTTCTGTGTAATATTTCTAGTGTTTGTTGCAAACAAAAGTGTAAGACAGCTTGGTGTTCTTTTGATTCTAGGGTCATTTCTTGCAACTTCAGCTGCAAAGGTGGAGCTGCTTTGTGATTCTTGCATGATTGTTGTGAATTCAGAAGTTGATGCAGAATGTGACAAATCTAGGTATTCTTTTTTTACAACTACTCTTGCTGTTTTTTGTCTTCTTCTCTCACCTTCTAGCTCGTTTTGATTGGGCAATAACTTGCTCGTTAGTTCTAACATTTTCTTGAACTGTTCAACATGCTATACAACTTCAAATACATTTGGCACCCCATGGGTGTGTGTTGTTGGGAATATGAGCAGTCTGTAAACAAACGATGCATCTTTGTCACAAGTGTGATGCGTATCATAATAGGAAGCCATGGATCAAAGGAAATCCAAACTTCAATTACAGACTAAGCTATAAATTACAATGAAAATAGTAAGGATCGCGTAGGATTGAACCTAATCGACTGGACACAATCAATCTGAAATTGTGATCTCCATAGGCATGAAATGGAGATGGACAAGATCAAACCAATCTCACACAAACTGAGGGAAATACAGAGAGGAGGTTGGGGAAATATCCACGGCCGTTCTCTAGTAGTTAAAATCTGGACTTCCTGCAAAATTACGAAACACTCCTGACTTGCTGCAAAATAACGAAAACACCCCTGGTTATCTTGAAGTCGCATATCCCCTTTTACGCTTCTAAATGTTCCCTAGTTCAGGCATGCATCAAAGTGATAACATAAATGCTCCTAGTGAAGGCTGAGTCAGGAGGCCTGAAAATACCTATGTTTCAGTTATACTTGACATCCTCTGCCTTTTAGATTCTGAATGGGCCTCGTTACGTGGTGTATGTTGCCTTTAGAGTTAAGGCATCATTGGTTACTTAAATTTGGACTGTAAATGTGCCTGTTTACAATATGCAATTTGAGTTGTTGTTGATGGATTCCTGCTTTAATACAGACCAGTTATTGAGTTTAATCCATCTCGGTTTCTTATAAGTCACATGCGGAATCATATGAACTTGAGTTCCTTTCTCCTATTTATCTATACTAATACCTTGGTTGGCTCCTTTCAGGCCTTTGGAGCGACTTTTAGGCTTAACAATGTCTGATAATGGTGAATTGCATAACACTCTACAAATAAAGAGTCGTCGAGGAAGGAAAAAGAGAAAGTCTGCATCTTCTTCATTTTTTTCTTGATCCTAGTTCGGTTTCTTTGCCACTGGCAGAAACTATAAATAAACTAAGACTGTCCTGAATTTTTACCCTTCTCAGGCATTCAGAGTTGACATCTAGTTTAAAATCTTCAGAAAGATCCTCATTGCGGCTTTCATCTAGAAGCAAGGGCCAATGGAAGATAACAAAGACGTAAGTTACATTGAAATTTTCTCTACTTTATTATAACTTAAATTTCCATATTAAATGCACAAGTTCAACGGCTGATGTTTCCCTTAAAAATTCTTTATTTTATGATATGCTTCTTTTTGTTTTTTAAGGCTGTCGCAACCAGCTTCGGATCTAACTTCATATGACACTGCTTCCTTACATAGCTCACTGAAGAACAAGACTACAAAGAAAATTATAAAGAAGTTGGGTTTTTTACCTATTTTTAATACATCTTAATTTACATAACAGTTTAGTTACTCCAGTAAGAAATCTCTATTAATTATTCCGTTATGGTATTTCAGGTTGTCAAATACTACTTCACTCTCTAAGTCATCCAAAAATGGATCTCCATCTGCCTCTGTGCAATCTAAGAGTTCATCGAAGATTACTAAAAAGTTGGTATTAATTTACTTCGATGTTCACTCGATTGGAAATCACCTTTTTTGTGTAATTTAGAGTTCTACAGTTTGGCATATGACAAAATCTTAATAGAATTAATTTACTCAGAGATCAGAAGATGCACAAGCTGGTCTTTGAGGATGGTGGACTACCAGATGGCACTGAAGTTGGTTATTATTCTCATGGCAAGGTGGGTCAAATAAAAACCAGATAAATCCAAAACTGCTAGGTGTAGTGTTTCCTCTTGTTATTTCAGCATTGTGATATGTTTGTCTGTTTTGTAGAAATTGCGTGATGGCTATAAAATGGGATCTGGAATAATTTGCCGTTGCTGTAGCACTCTGGTACTAGTGTTGATTTCGCTTTTGATGACCTGATTGTTAGTGGATGTACTGATTAATTTTTCCTAATTCATGTTGTGAGCAGGTTAGTCCATCTCAGTTTGAATCCCATGCTGGTTGGGCTTCTCGTCGGAAACCGTTAGTCTCTATGTTTCTTCTTATCTTTGAGTTATAGCACTACTAAACATCCTTTATTGTTTTAATCATTAGAATGCCATCTTGTATTTCTGCAGCTATATGTATATTTACACTTCCAATGGGGTTTCTCTTCATGAATACGCGGTCTCTCTGTTAAAAGGGCGCAAGTGTTCTTCGAGAGATAACGATGATCTGTGCATCATCTGTGCAGATGGTGGGAAACTCGTGCTTTGTGATGGATGTCCAAGGGCGTTTCATAAAGGTGGGTTTTCGATTTGTAAATATGTTATGTTAAATTAGATGTATATCTTTCCTCTCATTTACCTGTACAACTTAACCTTGAAGAATGCTCTTTATATGTGAGTTGTACCAATTGGCTGTGCTCTTACAGAGTTAATGTTCGACTTCTATCTCCATCTTACTCTGCAGAATGTGCATCCTTGTCTAGTATCCCTCGTGGTAAATGGTTTTGCACATATTGCCAAAATATGTTCCAGAGGGAAAGTTTTGTTCAGTGGAATGCCAATGCTGTTGCTGCCGGAAGAGTTTCAGATATTGATCCAATAGAACAGATAGCAGACCGTTGCATGCGCATTGTCAAGAATCCAGAAAAAGCTGAAGTAATAGCATGTGTGCTCTGCAGGTAACATGCATAAAAAACACTTATTGATGCCTTGGGATATACTTTGGTGTCAGAAACATTCTATTTTCTTTTGGGTTAAAATATCAATTTTTTATATTATCTCATTTGATTATTTTTTGTCTTGTTTGTAGAGGCTATGATTTTAGTAAATCTGGTTTTGGTCCACGCACTGTTTTATTGTGTGATCAGGTAATCTTCTTGCTTTGTCTTTGCCCGTGATATTGAGTACAGTGCCCCCTAAATGTTTTTATATTTTCTGAGTTCGCAGTGTGAAAAGGAATATCATGTGGGCTGCTTGAAAAAATGCAAGATGGCTGAACTAAAGGTGCGGATATCTCAGTTACTTCCTATACAGTAATTAATGAAAAACATATTTTACAATTTTTTTTGCATCTACCATCATAACTCTGTTTGAACCTGTGCTACAGAAACTTCCAAAAGGAAAATGGTTCTGTTCTGTAAATTGCAAGCGAGTTTATTCTGCACTGCAGAATCTGCTGAGTGCTGGTGCAGAGAAGCTCCCAGATTCTTCTTTGGATGTTGTAAAGAAGAAACAAATTGAAAAGAGTCTGGTTGCTGATACTGATTTTGATGTGAAATGGAGGCTTTTGAGTGGGAAAATTAGTTCTCGTGAAACTAGAGTGTTGCTGTCACAAGCCGTAGCTATATTTCATGTAAGAACCGATGAATGTGAAATTTAATGTTCACTATCTCTTCTATTCACTTTGTTCCCATACATCATTTCAAGTAATATGCGTATGGTTTGGTTTAAATGTAATGCTCGTTTGTTGAATTATTAAATGATCAGATTATGCAATTAAGTTGGTCGTTTAATTTTACCTTATAAATAATATGGACACTTTTGATGCTAGTAGGAATATGCTGTACTAACATAAAAAAAATTTGTTCTGCAAAATTGTTGATGCTGTTCACGAAATTTAGTTTCCATGACAAATGGTATCTGAACTTGTTACATTGTAGTTCAAAAAATTATTATTATGTTCTCTACTTTGAACCTGACTGCATTGTCATCCCATGAAATTGTTTGTTGCTATCTTTAGCTGACTGGATTTGATATTATTTTGCTTCAATGAATGGTTGCATTATTAATCTCTGTTGTTTTATGTCTATATTACATGGACTTTTCTGTTCTGTTTTGCTTATAAATATGCATACATATAAGAGAACCTTGCATGATTGCAGATTTGAAGTTGTTTATTAACTTGCTTACAGGATTCTTTTGCCCCAATTGTTGATTCTGAAACCGGACTTGATCTCATTCCATCGATGGTTTATGGGTATGTTTTAGCTGTTTTACCTTTTATCAGATGTGGCTGCTGTTTTACCTATATTTTTTTACCTTGCCTTCTTTAATCTCTCTCTCTCTCTCTCTCTCTCACACACACACACACAAAAAAAAAAAAAAAACAGGAGGAACACAAGGGATCAAGATTTCAGTGGCATGTATTGTGCAATTCTGACGGTGAAGTAAATATCATTTCTCCCTACTTTTCTTGGTCAAGGTTATGTAGTTCTCTGTTTTAATATTTTTGCCCATCTTGCAGCTCAACAGTTGTATCCGCTGGGATCCTTAGGATTTTTGGACAAGAAATAGCTGAACTTCCATTGGCTGCTACACGTACTGGTAATCAAGGCAAGGTAAGTTATTTTGACTCGTCAAAAAGTATGGTGAAGATTGATTGACATATTCTTTTTGTTTGAATCATTATTTGATGGTACTGGTAGATCTTAAACATGCCATTTAATGCCTAGGAAAACAAGATTTTTGCTACTTGAATTGCTACACTTGTTCTTACTTTTATGTGCAGCTAATTTAGTTGTAACTCCTCATCTCATGTAAGTGAAATGTCATTGCAGGGTTACTTCCAGATCCTCTACTCTTGCATTGAGAAATTGCTCGCGTTTTTGAACGTAAAAAGCTTTGTTCTCCCAGCAACTGATGCTGCAACATCAATATGGACAGAAAAGTTTGGATTTGAGGGGGTACCACAAGAACAGGTAAACAAGCAGCCAACTGCTCTCTAAGTTACAACCTTACACCCTTCCCTTCTTTTAAAAGCAAAAAGGAAAAGATTTACGGTCATGTATGGTTACCTGTCATTAACGATTGTTCCTCTGTATTTTGCAGCTTTCAAATTACAGAAAAAACTATTGGCAGATGATGACTTTCAAGGGGACGTCTATATTAGAAAAACCAGTTCCAAAATGTCGCATTATTAATCACAATGAAGCAGATTCCAATGTTCCATTGCAGTGATTAGCAAAAGCTAAAGCCCATTTAAGCCATTTTTCTTTCGGGTTTATGGTTTGGTATAAATCTTCTTTGTTTATTTCTTCCTACCATTTTGATAATTTCCTTGTTTACTCCTAAAAGTTAGATTTTTTTTGGACTTATTTCCAAACCGAATTAGAAGTTAGAAATTAGATGTAGATGAGTAGCTTACAAGGAATAGTAAGAAACACATTTAAGGGGGTGGGCATTTATTAAATGCCTGGCGGCTGGAAAGGGTTGAATTGTAAAAAGTAGACTGGTTTATTATACTCTTATCATTTATGTCTTAATTTTTTTCATTTTCTTTTTTGCACCTGATACTGGCTGCTTGTAAATAACTCTTGGTTGGTACTTATTATTTGCTTTGAGGTTCACTTAAAGTACTCTTCTGTCTTGTTTGAACATGTTGAACGTGAATGGCTAATAAGCTACATGGCTCAACCACCACTTTTTATTATTGAAAAGTATATTGAAATAAATGTTCCATTGGTTGTAGATTAATACCTAAAGTTGGACTTTATTTTAGTACATTAAATCAAACCACTCATAAGTTTCTTAAAGCCTATTAGTATATTAATACATCGGAATAATTTCCAGATGAAAAGTTATGTGATAAATTAGTACATTAATTTACCGGGTAAGAGGGGACACCAAATTACATGATATTTTGTTTATGTTCCATCAACAAAAATTCATTCATTCGAACTTAACTCATTATCTATTTTAAATTTAAACATATATGTTCATCTTCTAAAATATTCTTGTGTATCTTTGAGTAAACACGTTCGAATTCAAATGATCAATTAAATTAATTAAATCAAGTTAAACTGTTATTTTAACCAAGCTATGAAAAAATTGTTATTCGATTCAACTTATCGAATTTTAGACCCTATCAATATATGATAGATGCAAGAGTACAACTTTCCTATTTCGTTCCACTTATAACATTTAAAGTAAATCCACCGTCCTCCCTTGTGAAATGGTGAAGCCCCATAACCAAAAGTGGTAAATAATGATGCACCTTTAATTTAATTTATTATTAGTCTGAAAAATCTCTTTATCAAAACATAGCTTAGCGTATGACTTATTCAATCTCCATTTGCTGCCCATATCTTCTCTTCTTTTTTTCATGATCACTAAATGTAATCACCCCCTCCAATCTTTTCTTACCTCTTACGTTACACCCCCCCCCCCCCCAACCCCAAACCCAACCAAATAAAAATTGTTTGAATAGTATTTTTGGTCCTTATGGGTCACATTTTGCATTTTTGTCTCTCTTAAACTTTTTGTACCAGATTGGTCCCTCTTATCAATGTAATGTATCATATTCGTCTCTCTTATAACACATTCTTCCCTCTTAAATTTTTTTGTAGCAAATTCGTCCCTCTTATCAATGTAGTGTAACACATTAGTCCATTTTACAAAATACATCAACTTTTGTCCACTTTAGTATTTTGAATTTAAGTGATGTATTTTGTATTTAAGAGAGCCTAAAGTGTTACACTACATTGATAAGATGGATGAATTTACTACAAAAAATTTAAGAGGGACGAATGTGTTATAAGAGGGACGAATGTGATATACTACATTGATAAGAGGGACCAGTCTGCCATAAGGAGGACCAAAAGTGCGATTTACTCATAAAAATTCTACTATCTATTAAAGTAGTAGAGTTAACTCAAAACCGCATAAAACACAAATCAAATACTCTACCTAAACCATGAACGCAAAAACTACCATCTTCTTTTGGCTCACCTCCTTTGTCATTGTACTTGTTTCATTCATATTTTCCTACTCTTCAATCAATAATTCTCACATTATCGAACTTAGCTTTCTAAATAAGATAGTCGATAAATTCGGACTAGATGACTTCCTCGTTTCCGTTTTACCAAGAAACCTCTATAGGAAACACCATTCTCATCACCATCATCACAAGAAGAGAAACAAGAGTTCATGTACTAGTACCCAGTGGAAGTCTAATCTCATTTCACTTTACAACATTAGTCGTGTTTTCACCGTTGATTCAAAAGGTTGCGCCAATTTTAGCAGCGTTCAGAAAGCGGTAGATTCCTTACCCGATTATAGCCATACTAAAACACTCATCATAGTAGATTCAGGCACATACATGTAAGTCATTAATAATTCCTCTTCACATAATCACGTGCATTTGTTTAGTTATATTTATGCTCTGTCTTAAAATCCATATCAAACTATTCAAAAACAGGGAAAAAGTTGTAATAAATTCAAACAAGACAAATTTGATTATACAAGGCCAAGGCTACCTCAACACTGCCATAGCATGGAATGACACGGCTAATTCGACTGGAGGAACAGCTTATAGCTCCACGGTTTCTATAAACGCTCCCAACTTCATAGCTTATAACATTAGTTTTCAGGTATATATATATACATTTTTCTTTGATATAAAGTTTACATTTTATTTTGTAACTTTTATTAAAATAGTTCTATTTTATTTTGTCAAAAGAACACAGCCCCAGCACCTGATCCTGGAGAAGCTGGAGGACAGGCAGTGGCATTAAGGGTCTTGGGCGATCAATCTGCATTCTACGGATGCGGATTTTACGGAGCACAAGACACTTTAAATGATGATGAGGGCAGACATTATTTCAAAGAATGTTTTATTGAAGGATCCATTGATTTCATTTTTGGAAATGGCAGATCAATCTATGAGGTATCATTGTAATTAGATTTTACGTGGATTGGACTAAGTCCACTTAAATGTATTGGGCCTAACGCTAGCTCAAGAGTTAAGAGTTGTCCAAGACCTTATAAAGTGAACTTAATCTTGATTTCCAATCCATGTGTGATGTGACAAATTTAATCTCAACTCATACATCATATGAACTTATATAGATTTTAACTAAGTGCATATTTTTCAGGATTGCATGATCAATTCTACGGCAAAAGAATTATCTTCTGGTGGGATCAGTGGCTCAATTACAGCTCAGGGCAGAGACTCGAGAAGCGAAAACACGGGGTTTTCGTTCGTAAATTGCAGCATTGTTGGCATTGGGAAAGTATGGCTTGGAAGAGCTTGGGGACATTATGCAACTGTGATATTTGCAAGAACATATATGTCAGATGTAATTGCAGATGAAGGATGGAATGATTGGAGAGATCCTACTAGAGATCAGTTTGTGCTTCATCTTTATTGCTCATTATTCATATATATATATTATCATGATAGATTTCATCTAGGAAAGAGTTTAACTGAAAAAAGTAGTGAATTTAACTACCCTTTTGGACCATTTTTTCTACTTCAACCCATATGTCCTTGGGGGCACAGCCATAAATAATAAATAAAAATTACGGGATCAAAAGTGTCGAATGCCCAATCACGTGGGATCAAGAAGTGTAAAATATATATAAAGTAGGACCAAATCACAGTTTTGTACTACATTACATGGTGAAAAGTTAAAAATATGTTAAAAAGTGGGACGAAAAAGATGCAATTTCATATAGTATGAGACCAATTGATCTAGGTCCAGTCATGTGGGACTAAAAATGCAATTTCACTAAAACGGATTGATGTTTTTTCTTTTTCTTTCATCTCCAGAACGGTGACTTTTGGTGAATATGAGTGCTATGGAGCAGGAGCTAATGCTACGAATAGAGTTGCATACGGGAAGCAGATGAAGCAATCTGATGTTGCTCCTTATCTTGATATTTCATTCATTGATGGACAAGACTGGCTTCTTTCTGCTACCAAATATTCACTGCATCTTCTTGAAAATCCAGGAGAAATAGATTTGATTCAAACTTACTGATCAAAATTAATTAAAAAATGCTTATCTGTTTTAGAGAAAACTAAAACTAATTTGATGTTTATACGAGCTATGTATTTCTTTTTGGTATTTTACAAAGATATTCAAGTATTGCATTGTACTGATTGCTGCTGCATGACATCCTGAATCAACAATGAAATATTGAAATTAGAAGACCCCCCTTGTTCAAATGCATTCATTGCCATTTCTCCAACTTTTTGTGCTCTTTTTCTTCTTTCTTTTCCCTCCTCTGTATCAACCATCAACTTTTCTATAGATTTCTTCACTTGATCCCTCTTCACAACTGCATTTATTTTCTCAACCCCGACTCTCACTCCGATTTTCAGTACGTGCACTATGAATTTTTCGTTAAAAAATTGTTCCGCAAACATAGGCCAAGTGACCATAGGCACACCAGCAGATACTCCTTCAAGAGTCGAATTCCAACCACAATGCGTCATAAATCCCCCAATCGATAAATGTGACAGTATCAAGATTTGTGGGGCCCATCCACGAATGATTAGTCCTTTACCTTGTACCCTTTGTTCGTATCCACCTTTTAAGAACCAATCTTCAACTTGTACCGACAAATGTTGTTTCCTTACAACCCAAATGAAAGGAAGATTCGATTCTTCCAAGCCTAATCCAATCTCTTTAATTTGATCAAAAGATATATGACAAAGGCTACCAAAGCACGCGTAAATTACCGATTTGGGCTTCATTGAATCGAGCCACGTTATGCAATCGATTGAGGCATTGTTTCCTCTATTACATTTATCTATTAAGGTCTTGTTACATAATGACACAGGGCCAATGCACAAAAGATTTTGTCTTTCCGTTTTTATTCCTTCTACATACCAAGGCTCTAATTCTTCAAAACTATTCACTAAAGTACCTCGTGCTAAATGCTTAGCTTTTGACATCTCATAGTAAATCCCTTTATACTGGTGTGAAGAGTTTCTCATTATTTTAGGCAATTGATCCATGGTAAATTCGATCTTGTGAGGTATATCGGGGACAAGAAAAGGTTCCGATTCTGATATTTCACTTTCTTGATTCGCAGCATCGGAGAGATTTTTATGACACAATAGAGTGAAACATGATATGGTCTCAAAAACGTACCTCGGGATGTTGAATTCAGTCGCGAGTTGTTGTGTCCAAGGAAGGGCGTTCGTGGAAACTATGCAGCTTGGTTTCGGTTTTAGCTCTTTAATGAGTTTCTCCAATGGAGATTTTAGCATTTCACATGCTGCAAAGAATTCATGGACTAAGTCCAATGAGGTTAGTGAATCCATGTTTTCGCATTCTTTGGGAAGCCCAAATTCTTGACCTGGAAATTGAAGTGGAATCATTTGAATCCTCATTCCAGATTTAATGGCATGCTCGATTGTCGATTCGTAACGGATTGCATTGAGTGGTGTCGTGATTATTGAAACGATTAGGCCACGGTTTGCGAGTAGTTTAGCAAAGTCTGTTAAGGGTATAATATGACTTTGTGACATTAGTGGAATGAGAAGAAAGTGAAGTTGCTGAATTTCAGAAGCCATGGATGAAATAATGAAAGCAGTGTTGTGGAGAGGGATAGAAGATAATTGAAAAGGAGGTGAATATATATTTGTTTTTGAGGTAATTTGATGTCTCTAATGTTTTTAATTGCCCAAAAACAGCAGCTGAGGAGCAAAATTACTCGGTTTTACCCAAGCTAAAAAACATGAGCAATGTTGAGTTAATGTATTGTATCGATTTATTTATAAAATGTATGTATGGTTATAATTTATTTATCAAAAAATGTATGTATGGTTATAAAATGACTTGAATTCATTTATCAGACGTCACTTGTTTTCTTGCATGAATGGATAACATTACATGAGACGTATGAGAATTGAGAAATAAATCATGTTACATGACACGTGATCGTTTGTCCTTTCGTCCAAAATTTTATTGCCCAAAAGATAGTACATCTTCAATTCAGTAATTTAACAACTTTGTTAGGTACGTTATATTATAAGGATAAGTTGCAACAACCTTTCAAGTTTGGTCAAATTAAAAAAAAAAAAAAAGAAGAAGAAGTTATTTAGGTGTTTATGTAATTAAAATAAATTTTTTATTCTTCCAGGTAAATTAAAAAATATAAAAGAATGTTTCTAAGTGCTAAAATTATTGAATATGTTATGAAAAAGTAAAGTGCTTAATAATTTTGAGTTAGGTAATTTGACCCTTTTTTTGTAGTTTTACTCTGCATTAGTTGATAAATAAATGAAAAAAATAATAATAAATATGTTTCTAAGTGCTAACATTTACTATGTGAACGGTCAAATCAGAAATGAGAGTGGAATATTTGTGCTACTCCCAGGTACCTTTATAGTTTATATTTCAAATCAGAAATAAGACCTTCAAATCTCAATTTAAAAAGGGTTAATTTCACTTATATCCCTTATATTATTGCATATCTTTCACTTACCTCTCTTCCGCAATTTACCCTTTTCGAGTTAAGTTTCCCATTTGAAGATGTTAGTATGTCACCCTTTGTCTATGTGGCAGAAGAAAAAAATTATCCCTTTAGTTTTATTCCAATATTACCCTCCACTCAATTTTTATTGAAGTTGAAGAGTATTTCAATTATTTGAAGGTAACATATTTTTTTACTATCATTTAAGCTACTTCCTCATAATTCGGGACGCAATTTGCTCATTTCATAAATATCTTTCTCTATTTAGTCTTAGACATTGTCTAAATAAATAAATTTCGTCTCGTAAAAATCAATTTTTCTGCAAATGTCCTAATATCATTTCAAATTCTCAAAATATCACCTCTAGTATTTTATAAGAAAAAATTCCCATGTCTATATTTTTTTATATTTAATTTGAATTCAAGATTATTTTTGTACAATTGTAGTTTCCATCAAAGATATAATATAGTGTGCATGGAAGGTCAGTGAATAATTCAATTTAATAGATGAGGTAAACAAAAAAATATACAATGATACATTGGAGTTATGTGAATTTAACCCTTCTAAAAATTTATGTTAGCTACAACTAAAATTCCTACGTTATTTTACACTGCATGAAAAAGATATAGCATCTGCACTCATTATTAGCTATATAAACACAGAAATATGAATACAAAAGCAAACACAAGCATATAAATACACTAATAAAATAGCTTAATCTGGCATCTATACATATTCAAACACTGAGGTTATAATAAATACAAGAACCATCTTCATAATCAACACATTGCTTCACTTGCCAATTCGATTAATTGCATCAGACGTTTAACCTTTAGAACCTTCTAGAGGATTCTGGTTCATGTCCCGTTTGGAGCGAGTCCACTGAATCAAGACGTGCAACTTTCCATGAACTTGAATTGGCTGACTTTAGCAGCAAACTAAGTGCCAATGAACACGTTGCTCTCACGATCGCATCTGATGACCGACTTATCTTTCCAACCAACATTCCAAATACCTAAAGCAGGATAAGCAACTTAATGACAAGAATTCACTTAAACTGAAATATAAGAGTAAGTTTACACCAAAAAATGAGAGGAGGAACAAATAAAGGGTTGGTGCAGTCAAAGACAACCTACCTGCCCATGGTAATGGGTAGAGATGTGTTGATCTTTTGAGAAAGCAATTATACAGCTGCACAAATAAATAGCGTTTGCTTGAATTACAGGCCAAGGAGCCTCAAAAGCCTGCAAAAACCATTTACACGCTCAACATAATCGGAGAAATTAATTTATAATTTGACACTTATTAAGGAATTAAAGGAACAAAATTGTGGAATATGTATCAACTACAATATATGAAACTTTCACGTTACATTTCGCAAATATAAGCACTCATAAGATGGGCATTTATATGGATCCTTCCAATTCATTACGAATGTCAGATTCTGGTTGCGTTTTTAAGGAAAAGGGTATGAACTCAATAATTAAGCCAGAAATAATGTAACTTCTTGCTCCAATTCCGCCCCTTTGGCAGACACAAAACAAATAAAAAATTTCATTACTTAAACCCCAAAACCACAATAAACACTTTTTACAGAATCTATAAAAACTTCGAAGGTTCAAATACTATAAAAAAGTGTCCCAAGGACAGAGTAATTAAAAAGAGGCATGTACATGGAAAACTAGACATCTGACAAAATCTAAGGATGCAAAGTGATCTTCTAAAGTGTTAGACGAGAGAAACAATAAAAGATCTCACTCTTTGGTACTTAAAAGTAGAGGGTGGGAGTAATGTCTCCCAAGGAGATAGTAGCATTCAAGGAGGGACGAGGGAGTAATATGTCAAGTAATATTTATTATATTTAAGTATAAGAGATGGTTCCACATGCTGACACAATTAACTGTGATTCTTATATGATTTCCCAGACTTGGCGATAATTTTCTAATGAATTAAGTATTCTATTAGTATTTTAATCTCGTATAGGTTGTGATTCAGTATGAAATGAACAAATTCTGTATTGTATACAAATCTGAGTGATAAAAATTTCCCCATAAATGAAAATGTATACCTGTATTATTGATGCCATGTAAGTATCAACCCTGGAAGACATATGCTCAGCAAATTGCCTAGCCAGGTCTCTGAGAAAGTCCTCATAGTCACCTCTGAGGAAAAAATTAAATGCGCAAGAAAGTTATAACTACATCCGAAGATTAATTGCAAGAAAAAACACCCTGGTGAGAATATGTGATACATACCGATGATCAGAACTAAACCAATGAGTGTTGGAAAGAGCAACCATACCATCAAATTCCACTAAAGGAGCAACACATTTGAAAGTGTTCTGAGGGGAAAAGTAAAAAAAAAAAAAAAAACCAACAAGAAACCAGGAACCCAACTCAATATTCATTTTAAGGTCGAAGTAGGGATTTAATTAAAGGAGGTGCCACAAATTATTTACCCGGCAAGCCCGTCGTACACCAAGATCATCATCATGAAGATGCAACACTAGACGCGGAAAGGCAGCCCGAACCTGATAAAAATAAAATAGCCTCAAATTCGTACCTTGGGTTGATCGTGGTACACACACATAAGAAAATAGTACACAATGTAACAAAGATACAGAAGATGATCTGGTTGTAATCATATAACACCAATTGATAGGATATTATGGGAGACGATACCACTATAATATATGAGAAGAGGACATTAGGTATTGCTTGGAGTTCTATCACTAGGATGGGATTTATTGAATTGGTAGAATAAAATTCGGTAGATATTATAAATTGGTGTTTTTTATAAAAAATATCTGCGTGATAGCTTATGCAAGTGGTGTAAATTTATGTTTATACTTTTTTACTTCCCCCCTTCAGTCTAGGGTGTGGAATTTTCATAAAGGACTAATAAGGCCTGGAAAGAAAATGTGACCTTTTTTTGAGGTGGAAGATTACACAATTTGTCAGCCTAATGGCACATTCTGATAAGTACTCAATAGTGGGCCGACCTATTTATCATAGGCTGGCTCGCTAACTGATTCTTGCCTACCAAACACGAGATTATTAGGTCATACTAATGTTGTCTTAATCAAAATCTGGCCCAAGCAAGCCTAGTAAGGCCAAACAGCTCGTAGGAATATTGTACACCAAATTATCATATCATAATCATGAAGAGACCTGCTCAAGAAATGCATCATGTTGTGGCCCAAACCCATAGCTGCTTAGTGCTCCAAATGCTGCAAATGCATTGGCTCGAGTTTTTGCATTCATGCATATCTGTTACAAGCAAAAAGAATAATTAGCAACTAAAACTGATTTTCGGCTGCACAATCAACCAGTGAAGCATCGAATGATCATGCTCCTCCCTTCAAGACAGATATAAAAGCTATAAATTCAACTACGTCTTCTGACTACCTCCACATAACAATGTAGCGAAAATTTGATTGTCATAAGCCATAAATATTGAAGTGAGTCAAAGGTAAATTATCTAATAATAAGGTCGTCCAGTCTTAATCAGTACCTAGAACACAAATAATTAGATTCACTCTTATTCAAGAATCAGTCGTTTTAGGTACCCCCATTAACACCCCACCACACCCAAAAAAAATTGCCTCATTGTTTAGGGCACATAAGTTTTATGGTAACAGTTGGAATGGTGACATTTTTATGCAACTCTTGATTCTATATGATTTTACCATCAAATGTTATCTTTAAAAATCAGTGTATATCACATAAGGTACTTTTGAGAATAAAATTGCTATTTCAGGAAATAGAGCATTATATATGGACACTTTGGAAGGAAAAAATCTATAAGATGTAAATGATGTGGGAATAAACCAAGGGTCTCCTCATGAGCTCGAGGAGTATCCTATGGACACAACTTCACACCCGGCTCACGGACATCGACATCCAAAGCAATCCAAAGGCCACGAGCAGGCCAGTGTCCCCTTAAAGAACACAGATTGTACAAATTTATCGAATGGATATTCTTCCATAACCAACACCCTATTAACAAGGAAATATGGACAAATAAGGAAGTTTGCAACCCACATGCTCATCCAATCCATAAAATGTGGGACAAATAAAGAACCTTATCTCACTTTCAATACTCTCTTATAGCCAAGACTCTGCAAAAATTAAAGAAAATCTACTGATGGTGTTGCCTCGGCTGAACTCAGCCATGTTGTTTTGTAGGAGAAGAGCAGGTCCTCGAAGGAGATAAATTATCTGATAGCGGAATTCAGATGATCTTATCAGACCCGGATCCAGATTGAAAACACTCAGATCACTAAATGAAAGGGGAGTGAAATTTTCACAGTTTACCATCTCCATACTCTAAACCCAGTAGCACTGACATCTGTACTACCAAAAGCTCAGGTAAATTCAATCCTCTTGCCAAGGATCAATTAGCTCCAAGTGAACAATCAATTAATACGAGTTAGGCAAAACCAATAGAAAAAATCTATTCAATCTGTCTGTCCTTCCAATCCTTTCATTCCTTCACATGAATCTCAAATGATCTAGATGACTATCAAAAACTTGCTTACTACATCTATAGATTTGAACTATATGGTGTATAAGCTCAAGTATTGAAACTCACTTGAAGATTGCGGAGCCGAACTGAAAGATTGAGCAATATGGGTCCCACTGCATCTGTCGAAGATGACTCAAGAACCTACATAGGTGAATATTAGCATGATAACTGTAGATAATGATATTAATAAGCTTTGATACTTTTTTCGGGGGATAGGGTACATAATGTAGTAAAGAACATGAGAAATCACCGTTAGCAAACATGAGACAGCGGTAAGCTGTACTGATTCGTCTGAATCATCAAGCAAAGCAACTATAACACTGAGAATTTGAGTAGTATACTGGATAACATGAATTGATGGCATCTGCAATGAAAGTACTTCTCTTACCACAAAATAAGGAGAACAAATTACATATTCAATTACACATATCAATAATGATTATATGTTTCCAGATTATGTGAGCACTGATTTTCGGATATATAATTTGAGGAGGCTGAATCCTTCACCGAGGTAAATCGTACAGGGTTCATGAAGTAAAGGTCCAGGGTAAACCATTATATCCAAACAGTATATCCACTTGATGATAATGAGATTTTTTTGACTCCTCAACACTAGTCTACTACTACTATTAGAGTTAGAGTAGAGCATGAGTTAGAGTTATAGCGTGTTAGGAGTATTAGGTTTAGGTTGGGTATTTTGGTATTTATGGAGTCTTATCTCTTTGTATAAATACCCCTTCCTGGGTTCATTATTAATAACAGTTTCATACTTTCTCCCTACATCTTTTCTCTTATAACATGGTATCAAGAGCTTAGATTTTTGGTTACCTAGGGTTTTGAGAAAAAATAAACAAAAAAAAGGAGTACACAAGATAGAGTATAACCCTAGCCGCCGCGGTGACAATTAAAAAAAACAAAAAGTTCTACCATCTTCTTAAACAAATCCATTTTTTTTTACCCACCCACTCAACTCAGATTCACAACTAGCCCCGTCCACGCTCAGTTTTCGCAGCCATAACGGCTGTTTCAGAATCTGCCTAATAGATCTGCTCGTTTTCATCTTTCTTTTGCAATTGTTTATGGTGCCACGATTTCAACCCTAGCCCAATTCGGGGAGTAGTGCAAAGATGAGTAGTTGTTCTGGACTTCTGGTGGTTATATTTTTGGATTGATGTGTTGAGCAACTCTATGGTTAGTTGCTTAGGGGGAGTAGTGAGTAATAATTATTTTTTGCTTTCTAGGTATTTTCGTTGTTTGGTTTGTTGGGTTTTGGTTGCTCAGGGGGAGTAGTGAGTAATAATTATTTTTTGCTTTCTAGGTATTCTCGTTGTCTGGTTTGTTGGGTTTTGGTTGGTGATATTGTTGTTGTTGATGGAAGTTGTTGCAATTGAATTGTTGCTTGGTAATTTTTGGTTGTGTGGTCGTCGCAGACTATTTGTTAGACATTTGGTTGGAATCAAATCACGGTCGAGGAAGCTACAGAGTGTTAGCGGATGTTATCCCCAGCGTCGGCATTGATCCCCAAGATTGTCGCTTGTGTGGATCAAGTGATCCATTTGTTATGTTTTGATTGGTGGTTTGCCAATCGTTGTCACCGCGGTGTTCGCAGGTGTTAGTTTCGACGTTAAAATTGTTTACCAAGAGTTCTCCAATTCAATGCAGTTCATTATCAAGTTCATCATCAATTGTCAACTATTGCTACAACCTTTACTTAGTTATTCTTATTTATGGTGTTTTATGTTTAGTTGTTATCGAGTGATTATCGTATTTGTAACAAGCTTAGAGCTACTAGCTCTAGCTTGAGGGGGAGTGTTAGAGTTAGAGTTAGAGTTATAGCGTGTTAGGATTATTAGGTTTAGGTTGGGTATTTTGGTATTTATGGAGTCTTATCTCTTTGTATAAATACCCCTTCCTGGGTTCATTATTAATAACAATTTCATACTTTCTCCCTACATCTTTTCTCTTATAACAACTACCAAAATAATTGGCCAATCTGTTGCCCCTTCCCTCCTTCACACACTCACCGCACCCAGGAACGCTGCTGCTTTAGCCCGCGATAAACTACTTATAGTTGAAGCTCTGGTGAGCCTTGAGTCTGCTGCACTTTCTTGAGTAACCCCAATGCATGGTCATTGCAATCACCAGGGGCAAGTTTCCTAGTGCTCATCATCACCCTCTATAACCATCCTTGACTCATACGATCTACCCAAACCACCTTTAATTCATAACTACAGCTTCTGGTTTATGAACTCTCGTGCTTGGCATAATCATTTTCCAGTGGCTTAATTAGTGATTCAATGATTATTTTGTGCAATCAATTACCTGGACAAGTCCTCTCAAGCAAAGACGCCTAACAGTAGGAGAATCATCAGAAACATGTCGGCACAGTCCTTCAACCATCTGCTCCAATAGAGAACCAAAACTATCACTGCATATTTGTAAAATGACCATGAGAAAGTTACAAAACTGAAGTAGAAGTCACAAATCAATAAATTCATGTGACTCTCAAAGAAAGAAAGAGCATATATTATATATATACCTAAACCGCACAAACTCAGACAATGCAGCCGCTGCAGCTTCCCTCATATATCTTGGGGGCCTATCCAGCGATTTACTAAGAATCATACATAGTGTAGGGACCTGCGTAATGATTAGGAGGTGGTAGTGAGAACGAATTCTGAATAATGCATAGAAGTTGCAGTATGATTATATATATAAAAAGTCGCAACCATAACATAATATCAAATCTCTTCTTGATACTTGAAAGTGACAAAATAGCAAAAAGGAAAGTTTTGCCTTCAAAGAGTCCAGTTTAATAACCTTCCCTCTACTACTTGCTTGTCCCAAAACATAAGAGAACAATTATCAAAGACTATGATTTGAAGAAAAAATTATTCATAAAATTTGTAACGCATCATTATTAAGTCAGTGGAAGTCAAATTTTCAGGTAACCTCTTGGGAAGTGATGAGCAGTGTTTCTAAGTTGCGGAACTCTTTTACGAACAAGGTAGAGTCAAACCATATACAGGATAATATTATTGTGAATTATTTATTAAATAGAAGTGGAACATGTGAAATTCCTTCTGGGATAGAGAGGATAACACAAGAATCCAATATAACAATTTGGGTAAATTACAGATATTCCCCTGAGGTAAGATCTAATTACAAAAATCCCCTTCAGGTTGTCACCATCTTACAATTAGCCCCTTATCCCCGAAAGGTTCCAATTTTGCCCCTACGTGGTTATTTGTAATATTGTGATATCTTATAAAATTTTACATCTTGGGTATTAATTATAAGGGTAAATTGCGGATACCCCCCTAAGGTAAGGTCTAATCACAAAAAAAAAACTCACATATTGGGTATTACAAAAGCCCCCCTCAGCTTTGTCATTTTCTTACACTTAACCTCATGTCCCTACGAAGTTCCATTTTTGCCCCTGGGGGCTTATTTATAATGTATATGATATCTTATAAATTTAATTGTAAAAAAACATATTTTTAATAAATATGTAAAAAAAATTTTTTTTTTTTTACAATATTTATTGATACTTATGGGCAATTAAAAAATTTATCAATTGTTTTGGTAGTAAATATATAATTATAACTTTTATAATTTATAAGATATAACAATTAGCACCCAACTTTAAAAATTTATAAAATATTACAAACATTATAAATAACCCCAGGGATAAATTTGGAACTTTTTAGGGGCAAGGGGTTAATTGTAAGAAGGAGACAAACCTGAGGGGGGATTTTTGGAATACCCAATATGTGAGGGGGATTTTGGTGATTAGGCCTTACCTCAGGGGGGTATTCATAATTTACCTTAATTATAATATCTCATAAATCATAAAACTGGTAATTATATATTTTCCACAGAAACTTAATAAAATTGTGAAATTAAACATATTTTAATAAATATTATAAAAAAAATTACGTATTCATTAACAATTTGATATTTATAATAATAAATTATATAGAAAATTAATAATAATATTTTATAATATACTTTTTTAATTACACGATTAATTAAGTAAATTAATACTCCTATTTTTATATTGTATTTAATAAATATAATTGAAATTTAATGACATAAACATAAAAAGAATATTAAAAATACTTATATTTAATTAAATATGTAAATAAATATATTTAATTAAAGTTCAATTTTGTAAACATAAACATAAACATTTAATTTACTTAATTAAATGTGTAGATAAAATTTCTATATTTATGACATTATTACAATTCTAGTTAATTTATAGTTATAAAAATTAAATTTCAAATAAATACGTAAATAAGATTTTTTAATATATAATGAAACTTATGTGCACATTCATAATTTTATAAACTTTTTGTGATAATTATATAATTACTAGTTTTATAATTTATGAGATATTACAGAAGTAGCCAAGTTTTAAATTTTTATTAGATATTACAAACCTTGAAGTAGCCAAGTTTTAAATTTTTATTAGATATTACAAACCTTACAAACAACCCCTTAGGGGCAAATTGGACTTTTCAGGGGTAAGGGGCAAACTGTAATATGTTGACAAACCTGAGGGTGATTTTCGTTTATGTGAGGGGAATTTTTGTAATTAGGCCTTACCTCAGGGGAAGTATCTGTAATTTACCCAAACATTTAACATTGTCTCGTGCTTTAAGTGGTTTCTTAAAGTACATTAGCACTCATATTTCCTTTTTTTCCTTATAAATGAGAAGATACATCCTCAACCACATTTAGCCAGTCAGACAAACTTCCTCGTAAGCACTCATCATTATACAAGCGTTATAATGAAGGGCTAACGAAATCCAGATGCTAGGACATACTTCAGTTGGGCCAAATTTATTATAATTTGCAACAAATACTACCAAAGAGAGCCATGCATTAATTGATGTTTAAATTCAATTACTGGAACAAACACGGGCTCAGTACAACAAATAGATAATGAGAGTTTAATGAAAAAAACTACCTCTTTTGGCCTTTTTATGGATATGCACCCTGCCAGGTCTCCAATCAGACTAATCCATGCCTCCTCTTCATTTTGGTCTCTTTCTCTGGCGAGAATCTGCACATAAATCGGGCTTTCATAGATTATAGGTCAAATAAATTATAGTTGTGGTAATACCAAGAACAAAGGTTTGTGTACCTTTCCCATCTCCAGATCCCCAACACATTCACAGAATGCATTAAATGCAACCAGTAACGCGCTGAAATCCATAGTAAAAGATCAATCAAAATATGGAAGAGTGCTATTCTAGTTCTGTTTTATGTAAGAAACAAATATGCTACGAAAATACCGCAATGGTTCCTGCTGGTCAGAATTAACTAAACTATGACAACTTCCTAAGTGAAGCACCAGTGTTGCAAGGACAGAAGCATAGCTTTTCTCAACTGCTCTTTTACCAACTTTACCACCGCCTCTGCAAACAACATGAATAAAATGTTGGTCATCGTAGATAAAGATGAGGAAAATCATTTGATTCAAAGTAAACCTGAAGAATGCAGTAAGAGCTACAACAGCAGCGTGCAACACATTATCTTCCACATGACTTTCTCCAACAATTTTGGAGCCCTCACCCTTCCCATAATCACCTTGAATAATAGGCATCTGATTCAATATGCAAGTGACATGCTCCAGGAATGAATACGAAAGTATAGCGTGCTGGGAAAACGCCTAATGGACCAATAAAAGCAAACAACATGAGATACATGGAAAATGGCTGGCGAACCAAGAGAGATGATTTTGAGAAGAAAGAATAGCAAATGGGTACATGAGTAGACAGTAAAAAGCATATAGATCTGAAGAAGATCCTTTTAAATAACTAAGGATCAATAACCCATCATTTAGACATTTACTGATGCCTAAGAACTTGTCTGGAAATACAAAATTAGTTCTTTAAAAACCAATCAGGGATAGGAGACATGGCTCTTATTTTATGAAAGAGCTGTCTGATTTAGGAGACAATTGATCTTATTTCACTTTTTTTGATGAAGCTTTACAAACTTATTGATATGTTCCAAAGAAAATATTTTTTCACTTGCAGCATAAGATCACAAGAGGGGTTAAACCAGGTGCTCCAGCACATTTACACAAATGAGTAGTCATGTTTATCTAGTGGACTTTTCAGAATCTTACAGCATAACTATCAGTAGTATCATAGTAAAATTGCAATTCAGCAGAAGTATTTTAATAATTGTCTGGAAAAGTAATTTTGGCCTTGTAGAACTAGGTAGCCAGACACAAGTCAATAACCAATACAAGATTCTCAATCATTGGGAATACTGAGATTCCAGATGGCAAAGCAAGTGCCTAATATGTTGATGCTTCAGGAGTTTGGGGATATTTAAATCATTAGAGATAATATGACAGTGGTGATGAAGCCAAATAGTATTTTTGAAACTTCTTCAGTATTATAATATAGCACATTCCATTTATTGGTTTTTTAATAAAAAGGAACAACCCTAACACCGAAAAACTTTGTTTGGTTTACAAAAATTTCTGCCCTGCACCATATAGGAATTTGGAAATGTGTATAAGCTATAGAGCAGAAAATTGATATTTATTGAACCTGGTGTCAAATGCAGGGAGGTTAGAAAGTAAACACAAAATAGTACTTGCTAGAGACATTCTAAATGTTTACAAAAGAGAAAGGAAAGGAAATTTAAATGTTTTTCTCTTTGCATTCAAAAGAAACTTGTCATTCCCACCCTGCCCACCCACCCACCATCTCAGAAAAGGGGTCCTGTGCCATCAAAGGAATATCACAAAAATGATATACAGAAAGGTAAAAAGGGAAAGACAGAAGTGGTACTAAAAGATGGAGAAAAATTAACTTTAATACATGGAATTAAAACAGAATTCATTCAGAGAAAGTTGAAAAAACTACCAACTAGTGGAATTTGCAAGACTAGGGATAAAGGTAGCACTAATGGTGAAAGAAAACCCATCAGAGAGTAGAGCAAACAGATGCCAGGAGAAAAAAGGTAGGAGGTAAGCAACTTATATGATAATAAACACCAGTGTTCAACTCACATGAAATGCGTCCTGTATTGGCCAGCCACCGCGTAACCTGGATACATCTTTAGTGGCTATATCTTTCTCAGCAGTAGCCAAAACTTCATTGAAAACAATCCTTGAGCTGGTATTCTCTGCCAAAGCAGACATCTTTCCACGGTCAAAGAAACCATATTATGATAATAAAATTGAATACTTTGAACATGAATTATTTCCTGTTTTCAGCAGCTATGAGAAAGTGTATCGGTGGCACCATCACGAGGTTATGATAAATGAAAAGGAAATAAGAAGGATACAGCCCCGAGAGTTTCTTGACGTAGATATTTCTCAGTTACATGAATCGAAGCAGAAAGCAAAGATTGTGCTGTCCTGTTAGTATACAGAGGGACCAAAGTTAAAACAAAAGCAAATCTAATTTTCCATCAAGGAAGGAATAGTTCAATACTTGAAACAGTTCAAAACAATTAACAATTGTCTCACTCAACCTTGAGATATCAGCCTCAGTCAGCTCTTTCCCTCTCATTGTGATGAACTCAATCACAGCTTGAATCGCACCTTCAGCAGATTGCTTGACCTTGTCACATATAGCTGCTGAGCAGACACGTAGGCCAGCAACAAGCTGTATATATTGAAGGGAGAATGAGTTAAATAGCTAATCTAAATATTTCCAAGTATGACAGAAAGTGATGCCAACAGAGACTTGTATGTTTAAATTCTTACCTCATCCTTAGTAAATAATATACAAACTGAGGAAACAACTCTGTTGAACACCTCTGATGGATCAAGTGAGGCATCCTATATGCAAAAGAAGAAGCAAAATATAAGACCAAAAAAATCCTATATCATCATTCTGCTTTCCATAAGAAAGTGTGATAAACTAATTAATTTTTATAGGAAGAGAGTTAGTAGTTTGACTTACACATCGCAAGATAGCAACAAAACCTCTTTGCATATAAAAAAAATCAGTATAAAAATAGAGAATTTTCAAATGAAGAGAGAGTTGTTGTTGACTTACACTTCTCAAGATAGCAATAACATCCTCAAGTGCTGTCAAAGCGCTATAACACATTTCAATATCAAGTCCAGAACTCGAGTTCACAGACCTTGGCAATGAGAGAGATATACTGAAAAACAAATCAAGAATCTGCAGAGAGAAGGAAAAATGTCAAAACCGCTATTTCAAAATACATATAATAAGGGAGAAGAGACAACAAACAGGCACGTTAATTCATATAGATTTGTTAATGGTCACAGACATTTTAGAACAATATACAGAATCCACCAATTACAGACCTGAGCAGATAATTTTCTAACTTCAGGATTTGTATCTGCACAACGCGGAAGATAAACCATGATCCGCTCTCCTAAACACAAAGCCTCTCGACTTGGGGATACAAATGCAGCTACAATAGTAGACAGCATAAATTTAATGTAAGAATTGAGAAATCAAAGTAACGAACATTCGAAAGGTGATAGAGAGACTAACATGGTAGATTGGAAAAATTGGAAATCGAAGCACGGTCAATTTGTTTGGAATGAGTGCAACTTCCTTGGCAACCAAGCGAACAGAACCCACCAACACATATGGTCCGAAACTTAAGAAGCATCTCATGAGCTGCAAGACAACCTCTATTTCTCTGATATTCAAAAGAGGATGAAACATATGGATCAATCTGTCTCAATATATGAAGTAGCTGTTCTGCTCGACTTCTTCCATCCTCTCCACTGATTAAAAATAACTTGTCAAAACGTTTAGCAAAATATGTGCAAACTCTCCAAAGGCTTCATCGTATACCCACAAGGGTTAATATTAACTAGGATACCAAAAAGAATCATCGTAACGACATCAAACCACGTAATAGGCACTAAAGGGGACTAAACGAAATCTTTAAAGAGAAATCCATGTTCTTTAAAGATAAACCAACTAGACGACTATTGCAACTCAACAGTCCAAGCATATTTTTTATTTTTCTCACAACCCTCAGGAATCTTTATAAACACTCAAAACAATCAAAACTACCTAAACCTCTTACTTATAAAATCTCATTCAATCATCGTGATTTAGGTTTCCATTTTAAGACTTAAAAATATTAATTCTATTTAAAATAAAAAATGTGTAAACCAGATGTCTTAAAAGTAGTATTGGCTCTAGAAACAAATCTATAAATTCAAAACTGCTTCAGACAGCCTTGATTTCCAACCAAAATACATGACATATAGCAGCTCAAACTTCAGAATATCTTGTATTTAAGTAATTAATACAAAGTTTTTTCTCCTCTAGTTGCAGACTGTTCATGATACTGCTCCAGTGCAACTTCTCTAACCTATCCTAACATGCAAGAAATGATTGCTTAGCATGATAACTATTTTTGGCAAAATGTCCACTCAGGGGCAAGGATTCTCTAGTTTCCTCACATATATAAATAGGATCCTACATTAACTAACAAATTCATCCTAACAAAGAATTCAAGTTTCTTTTAACTGGCAAAACTGTGAACAAAGGAACCTTACATTATTTATTTACTGGTTACCAGATTTTGTAGGTGTATTTGTCTTAACTGGTCTCTGATTGTTGGGTGACCACAGTTTGAAGCAAACATGCATGAACTCCAAATATTGGATGCAAATAACCATGTCATGTGAATTAAACCTAATAGTTTTGGAAAGAAAAAATACCTTGTAACAAGAATGACACAGAGAAGAGTTATAAGATTGTTTATAAGTCCGTTGATAACGTCGAGAGGGTCATTTGGTAAGCCAAAAAACCCTAAGGTGGCCTGTAAAAATGGGAATTATTTAGAAAGCAGTAGAGTCATATTTCACAAGTAAATAACTGACTGCACCTTCAAAACAAGGTTTCTTGTTTCAATTGTCAATTTTGGCTCCACAGAGACCAAAGTAGTACAAGCACTTAGAGCAAGGGACTGCACAAAAACATCCAAATTCAGGTAACTGAAAGCAAAACCTGACAAACTAAGGTAACAAGTAAAATGAAAATACAGCCTAAAGATGTCATCAGCTATGTTACGCAGAGTTCATGCAAGATTTGGATACAGGATACGTACGAATCTCTAACAGAAAAAGTTAGACTAAGGACTCAGCCAGAAGAGTAAAGAAAAGGACATAGGGGCCAAGTCATGTTTAACCTAAGAGCTGTATTAACTATTGTTTTATATTTGAATCGAATATTATTGTCTTCATACTTTTTAATATATATGAAGTAGCTGCAAAAATAACATTTTGCTGGCTTAGAACAAAAGATAACCATAAGTAGAATAATATGAACTCTAAAAAATTATGAAAGATAATGAATAGGCTAATATTTCATTTACTGTCTTTTTGTTAATAGGCGATAGTCATTAAGTTCAGATAACAAGTGAGATGGGCCCGTTATTCCTTAAGGCTTGTCTTAAGGGGAATGCATGATGCAATTATCTATGTATCTCTAAATCAGAAAATACTCAAAAAGAAAGCCATATCCATCACATTCCCTGATCAAAAGAAACAGTCTAGTAGCAAAGAGTGCATCCTCAACTGATTATTTTTTTTCTCTTAGTTTTTTTTATTCTCTACTAAAGATTGCAGCCTTTCCTCTCCCAATTGCAAGGAGCAAAAGTCCATGACACAACTGAGAGAGAAATACGACAGATCCTAGAATGGGCACCTTTGTAGAACTGATATGGCTTGTTAGTAGAAAAAAGAATGTCAAACAAGATCAAACCTGACTCCAATGTAAAACAAACCTGAGTGTGCAGAAGATCAAGATTAGAATCAGAATTTCCGTCTTCATCATCGCGACCCATTAAAGTCAATATGTAGTCAAGAAGTACATCTCTCTTTTTCAATGGGAATGATGTTCCACTTTCGGCAGCACCAATGACAGCCTGACCTGTATTGACGAGGTTATCAATTTAATTCCTTAATAGATTTGACTAAACTCCTAAAGAGTAAGTAAATCATAAACTGCATGTTATATTGGGCTGTATGGCACATAAGATGCAGAAGACAAAACATAAACCATTGTCAAGCCAGCAAATGCTCTATTTTCTGCTACATCATTATGGACCCTGACCATGATCTCTAAATTCCTGCAGATCTTTCTAATATAGCTGCAGTTCTCACTTCTCAACAATGAAAAATAATGCTTTTTGAATAAAGATAATGAACAAGCCAGTTCAAGCATGTATGGAATCAAATCGACTCGTTGTTAGCCAAAAGACTCCTAGTATAGGTCACATGATGGTAGTGAAATGAACGAGCTTACCAAATGCAGTTAGGAATGTAGGTTACAGAAAAAGCAGAGAGATCATTCTAGTGCACAAGAACAAAAGAAAAATAGCAAAGCTCGTGAGTCCAAAATAATATTTTGTTGAAATAACAAACCTAGTAAATTAATAGCTGTGATAACAGCCTGCTTTGCTGTAGGATGGCGTACATTAAGAAGACGTGATAGCATATTAGTACCCTGTAAAGCAATACAACAGAAATGTCACGTAAAGGCCAAGCGACCATATCAAAATAGCAGCCATATTAAACAATGAAAATAAAATTCATCTGCAATAAGATGAGAAAACATATCAGCACTACATAAATATTCGTAGGTTAGATAGTACAAGTATAGTCAAACTTCACAAAGAGTGAACTACAGCCTACAGGGTTCTTTTCACTCCCAAAGAAAAAGGTTATTTCATGCAGAAAAGATATGTGATATAGGATTGACTGCATCATTTAAATCCTCAAACAATACTTATAAGAATGATTTGTTGACAAGAAATAACATAAGAAGAAAATGTCTGCCTTTAACATTTCCGATCAAGCATTTCAACAATACCCAGCAGGCCAGCAGTTTAGTAGCACTCAAAAGTTGTTGGATGTCAACAGAAAGAACATAACAGATTCCTTTGAGCATGCCCACATTGGTGTAGTAAAACACAATTTCTTTTATTATACAAGTTTTGAGCAGTAAAGACTAATGAGTTGAAATGTTATGCATCAAATGATGCAGATATTCAATATGCTCTATAGTCAGATAGTTGCTTCTACCCTGCATAGGTCTCAAGCAGTTATTAATTCCAAAGATTATGTATCAATATGCAATTAAGACAACATTAAAAAAGGAACATGAAGATGTATGATGATATACATTTTCACAATTGAAACTCAAATCACACAAGCATGATAGATCAACAACAAATTAATGACTTCGCCATACCACAAGTGCATCTATTCTGGCTTCAATAACTGTTGATGGGGCATATTTTGCAGCATACCCATACATAAGAGCCAAAGCAGCATGAACATCATCTGATTCTTCCATTTTAGCTCTATCAGAAAAGAATGATAGAATCCTGCAACATAGTTTACATTATCTAAAGTAAGATATAACTGGAAAAGCATTAGCACTTGTTAGTATATTTGGATTCATATGATACCTGATACAACTTGAGATATCTTAATTAATTACCAAAGTGGTGATCAACTCAAACACACAACGTTTCACACTACAAGCAACTTACATGTGACACACCAATTATATAGTGAATCAACAAATAGAAATAATAGTGATGAACAAGTAAGCACACCAAAAGCATTAACAAGGATTAACTTTTAACCAAGTTATTACATCTACAGTCAATGCATGACACATGATAGGATTAACTTTTAATAGACTTCAAAAGCCAGAGCCGAATCACGAAACCAGAATATACCTTTGGAAGATGCTATGACCGACGTTATCAAGAATGTCTTTTAGCTTTTCCAAAACAGTGTCCAAGTGCGACGCAGCAACCTGGTAGTCAATTAAGCCGTATTAATCATTTATTCAATAAAATCTGCCTAGAATAGTATCTCGCCCAGACTTGAGATGAAGAACTAAGTATAAACATCAGCAGTTTATGCGAGAAGAAAAAATTACCAATCCCATGGCCTTTGCCAAACCAAGTCTGTTCACTGGCAAAGAAATGTTAGATTGCATGTACATCAAATCAATCTTTGCACTAACATAGGTTCTGTCATTGACTTTCTGCAGCAAGATGCCAAGACACCTGCAATAGGAAAGACCAACAAACTGCAGCTTGTACCATTGCAGGCGTCAAATTGGAATCAGACATGCATGTAAACATGGTGATGAAGGTAAAAGCTAAAAGCATAAGCATAACCAATAAAAAAATCAGTACACTAGTTTAAAGATTTTTTATAGCTCAATAACTAAATTTAACTCAACAATGTCCTATTCTAACTTATCTGAATTTGCTTGAATTTGCTACATATATTTTCTTTCCAAAAGCTGGTCATCAATCTATAAAGACGTTAACAACTTCGATTGAAATACCATGCCCAAATAAACAGACCAAACAATGGTTCACTTCGAAAAATCGTAATTTTTTTTTCCAAAACCAACAACCGAAACAAAAGAGTAAAGTAGTCTGGAGATTAATAATAGAAATGCGTAAATTTAGGTATATTAAAAGAAGCATAACAAAGAAGATACATATTTAGCAAATACAATTCTTCCTGAATAACATGGTAGCAGGCACCGATGCGATAAGCAAAACCTTCTAGCTGTAATTAAGCAAACACTTGTCATACATGAAAGAAAAATGAACTCATCGCTGAAGAAAGTTATTGCTGTTTCCCTATATAGGCCCTCCAGTTGGGGAAAATAAAAGCAGACATCACAAAGTAAAAAGTTAGTTATATGGTAGGTCTTATCTGTTCCATAAGTATAGAATACAACATGATAATGGTCCATACCTATGAAGCAATGCAGAATGCTCATCCTCCGATGAATAAAGTTCATATTGTTTTGCAAAAGAATTTCCTAGAGAAATTACCCAATCGACATCCTGAATCACATCCAAGGATTCTGCAACAAACTGTTGGCCACAAAGTTATATTAGTAGCCTGCAGGAAAAGCCTATGGTCCCTACCCACAATCAGCTAAATGGATCTATCCATTTACAAAATGTAGCATCAAAAACATTTGTTTCTTGCATCGCAAGAAAGTAGGAGCACATAATCATATTGAAAGTAAAATTTGAAAAAAAGTAAACATTCCTCTTGTAATTCTTGAGTATTGATGGAACAATCTAAATGTGAACTTTTATCCAAAATAAAGTAAAATATTATATGTGGTGAAAAACTTTTGCCTGAATATAAGTATGATTACTGTCTATAAAGGATAGGAAATAAGATATCGTTGTAGCCTGTAGGAACACGAGGATTAAAAAGAGCATCTTACATTAATAACCATGTCATCCCAGGTCTCTTGATATAATGGATCTTGCTTTAAGTCTTCCGGATCACTAACATAAGCTTTCATTTTGGGAATCTAGAGCTTACAGAAGACAAAACGATTAGTACAAAAAGATTAATAACTGTGCATCTGTCTTCTACATATGCATAAAAGTTTCCCACATAACACAATGAAAAAAACAGATAAGGAACCAAATTTATAAATATATAACCACTAATTTACAAGTAAATAAGGATACACACACTGCAAACACCCAGTCTCAAATGTACATCATACTAGAAAAAGAATTCTATATGTGGCTGAAATAGCAGTAAGATACTAATTAAACTACACAAGACATCCTGTATAGGAATTGGAAAAAATTAAAAAAAAAGTAAAATGGGCATAAAAAAGGTGCAAGAACTCCATTGAAAATTAATAGATGCCAATGCTCCATTAGGAGTTAGGCCATTTTTGTAACGTTTTGCTTGGGTTTCATGATGATGCTATCCAAACTTAAATATGCCACACAACAAGTGCCACAAGCAAAAAAATGATTCTTGAGTGTGGTTGAAGATCAAAATATTGTCACACAAGTTTCAAATCAGTGCTCATAATATTGTAATAAATCATTATGAAGATAATATTTCCAATAAGAGATAAAAGTAAAACTTCAATTGAATGAATTTGAAATTAGAAAGGAAACAAGGACTATAGAATTTTCTTTTGCTTCATCAGAAACGAATCAAACATATATTTCTCTGTTTAAATTTAGTTTGTCTTAGTATTAGGAGTGGATCATTATATTTATTTTTAAAGTTTGAGCTGCTAGTAAATGTCAATTCCATCAATCATTTCAATGACTTCTGACTCCCTACTTCTCAATGTTTCAGTTTTTCAGAGGGGGGAATATAAACATTTTTTCAGTATTCCTGAACAAGCTACATATATGAATACATTTTTATAGAGTTGACGGGGGTGAATTGACTGAACCACTTTCCCTTCCAACCCTAGTCAGTCCTATTCTTTTTCTGACTTCAGAATTTCATTTAAATTAGTTTATAATGATATACATTAGATTCCCTCATGCACAATCAATGATACATAAAACCATTGCTAGATGCTTGCAACTTCTAAATTAACAGCCAAGATCAAACTACATTATCAAGCTGATATACCTCATCTTGCCAAAATAAGATGATATTTTTGGGAAATAGAGAAGCTAAGTGATACAGCACCTGCAGAAACAACATAGACATAGTTAATGTTCCTACTCACAAAACAAGCTCTGACTTGGTTTTATGCGAATAATTACTTGGCTCAACATTAAATAAATTATAATTTGCATGAATGATGATTCTCAGTAAGTACCCTAGATGAGTATAATAGAGGTTTTGCTTGCACTTGAGCTAGCAGAAAAAGCTTTAATGATTTATAAATGGCTCATAAAAAGGAACAGAGTCTATGAATCACAAAATATTTTTCTTGGATCAAGGACAAATCAGTCATAATTAAAGAAAGTCAGAACTACACCCTAAGGCCTATAATTTTCCTGCCGATTAATTCACAATGGTATTCCCTATAAGCTCCATAACAAATAAAAAGAAAGGTTATCCTAATACATTATATTAGGTTCTCGACATCTTACTTATCAGTTCAGTCAAGGTAACGCCAAGAAGCTAAGCTGCAGGGGAAGGATGTGAGACCATGTGCATTGCCGAAGATCTATTTCATACTCTTCCGCTCGGTCTGGGCACATTCAGAAAAGGCCGCCACTTGAGCCAAATGGGTAAAGTGGTGGTATCTGGAGTGATTAGAACACCTAGAGGAAGAATTTCCCCTATAGTTACTTAGAATGAGAGAATTAGAAAGGCTGCATGTGGTTTAGATTTGTTTATGGCACTTAATAAAAACGATTGGAATAAGAGGATTCATGTAGCAGAGCCTACATAAGTATGAGATCCAAATAATCCACATCACATATCACTGCATCGTTTCTACACCTTTGAAAGACCATAAAGCTCCCATAACCCAATTTATAGATATCTTATTCTTTCAACCATGAAACCAACAGTCCACTGGCTAAAGGTTTGGTCGTACACAACTGTCTTCAATGAAGACATTATTTACACAACTTCGCCACGGGTTTTATCATCTCCCATCAGCTTCCATAATCTAGTCAACCATATTAAAATAAAAGGGTCCATGTCATCAACTAGTGAAAAAGTAAACCTAATACTACAAGGAAAATTAAACCTTGAGGAATTTCAGCACCAATATCTTGGCATTTGGTGAAGAACCCATTAAACAAACATAAGTTATGCCAAGGTCAATATTAGCAAGCGTTTTTTAGATGAGAAAAGTTATGTTAACTGACATAATAGTATCAGATCCACTATATAACAAAGTGTTCTCACACCAAGGATATTCAGTGGCAACATTTTCTTGTTGAACATTCGAAGCTGTAGTCTAATGACACCACTACCATATAGTTCAATCAAATAAATAATATATTAATCCTGATAGCTGCATAATCCAGGTATGAATGCTTTTTGCACGTTTACGTACTACACAACAATACGGGTTTAAACATACTTACTGATAAAATCTGAGTCACCA
Source organism: Penstemon barbatus (assembly GCA_003313485.2). Taxonomy (NCBI): domain Eukaryota; kingdom Viridiplantae; phylum Streptophyta; class Magnoliopsida; order Lamiales; family Plantaginaceae; genus Penstemon; species Penstemon barbatus. The sequence continues at coordinate 4,073,115 of CM064882.1, read as the reverse complement.
GCTGCTCCCTTGCCAGTGGATTATGAAGCAGCACCACAAGACGAGCAAAAAGATCCTGCATTCTCATAAGATAGGTTTTCAGTATACATTTCTGTCAAAAAAAGGCATTAGATGACTACACTAAGAGAGAGAGAGAGAGAGAGAGAGAGAGAGAGAGAGAGATCTCAAACCTCAGGACTAGGAATATCAGAACGAGCTTTACAATCAGAAAGAATCATGTCGTTTTGACTATGCTTATGTCTGCATAATTCTGAGATGCATCTGCAAACCTTTAAAGGAAGATTAAAACACCAAGAAAATAACAGAACACTAAATTCAATTTACGAAAAATCCATTTATTATTGACAAAGACATGCCTATAAGAATGATAAAATTCCATAACATGTTACAACTACACATAATTTACCTACCATGGCAACTGCACCAGTGTAATTTCGCGGTATGATCATTTTCAACAAAAAGGGCCAGAGAACATGCTGAAATAACATACAAATTGTGATAAAATCCACCAACCACAAAAAAACATTAAGAAAAAGATGAGGACGCAGGTGGAAGGGAGCTAGATGAGATCCAGCAGCATACCTCCATTTCAGGAATGGTCACAGTTATTAAAAGAAGACCTTTTTCACAAACTGAACGTAAATCTGTAGGACACACACCTCCAATCTTAACCTGCAAATGTTTGTAGCATTTTAAGAGGATAGTATGCAATCAAGAACATGATTTGTGCAAATATCACACAAATGGTAATTTCTCATCTCCGAAGTGATAAAGAGCAATCAAATACTTCCTTTGTTTTTCATGAAAACGAGGTAGAAACCAGAAGGGTTTTCAGGGTTAAACTTTTCTTTCACCAAACATAGATGACAATTTATATTATAAACAAGATCATTTCCTACTTTGCCGTCAAAGTAAGAACAAATTTAATTAATGGGCGCCAACCCTTAAAAGATCAATCTATATATTCTGCATCTCCCAAAAAATTCACAAAAATTACAATCATTGATAGTGTAGATTCCTTGATTTCAAAGCATTACGACTCACTTCAAGTATGATAAAATTCTGCATCCTCATTAAAGTACTGCTGTTTCTCTTATTTTAAGTAATTCAATTCGAATATTGCTAAATATCATAGATGACTGCTGCTGGTAGCATTATCAGTTTGCGTGTATTCTATAAGTAATTCCACATTTATAACCAAACTCTATAAACCATTTTTTTCTAAAAAATTACAGCTTGGAACACATATTTAGTAAATCATACTGGGACCATAATTTCATTTCGCTTGTCCTAGTTCATATATGGTGCTTTTGTGATTAAAAAAAACAAAGAGTAAATAATATACTAATTTAATTTTAAAAAAAAGTATATGATTCTTTTTGTTATGAATGGTTATAAGTTTGATGAAATACAACCTTGACAAGGCTATAACTGTTACTTTAAAAGAATAGTTACTAAATTTCATTCTGCAAAAATGCAAGTTAGTAGATTGTCAACTTCAATTTCACATTCGCTGCTATGCAGTAAAACCTAATCCTCCAAATTCAGAGAAAAGATCCAACCTCTGTTTTCTTGTACAAAAAAGGATAGTAAGAGCCGATTGGGCGGATAATCTCCTTAGAACTCTCAGTGTCTTCCCTATCCAGATCTGGCATTGCACCATTGCGTACTAAATATTCCACAAATGACTCTCCTGATGGACCAACCAAGTAGCAGTGGGAAGCCATTACGACAATCAGCTACAACCATGGAGAAATGGTCACTATCTAAATTAATAAGCATGTATTCATTTCGACAAGAATAAGTACTTTCTAATAAGATACTACCTCTGCAAGTGCCTTGCGAACAGACAAATCACGCTCATCTAACAAATGATTCACTGCTTCAACTAGCAATGGTCTTTTAGTGTGCCAAGCCTCAGACAATCTTCAGAATGAATTAAAAAGAGAGTAAGTATAATATAACGGAATATGATTTTTTCTAGAACTAGAAGATGGGAAGTAACCTTGGCAAGAGATGCTTTAAGACAGAAAGTGCACCAAAAGTTAGAGGTTCTTCTCTCAACCTGCATTTCTGGAACAGCAAAGATTGATTCAACAAGACATCAGGCCCATATGGCACAAGTAATGGAGTCAAACCCCAAAAGTTCTGCACTCTTTATTCCTATTTTCATTTTCGTGTTGTTAGAGAATTTTATGCCTCTGCATAAGTAAACAACTAACTCAAATTTGCACCTATACATATAGTTGCAATGGTACCCACATTGAGAAGGAACGCGAACAAATCTTCTGGGTAAACCAGACCAACCGTGAGAAAGCAATGTTGAACTTCATTGTAGGTCTGCAACTCGCATGAGGTATATAAATTATTAACAGATCAAGGGAATAATATAACTATCATTACAAAAACCTTTCTAGAATTTAATTAGGAAAAAGAGAACCGAGAATGAAAAAGAACACTCTTTGGATCAGGTTTAATTAAAAGCATGGGAGAGATAAATATTGCAAAATGTAGATTCAAAGTAGAAAAAGAAGAAAAAATATATCAAGAAGCTATCAAATGCTTCAGTTGCCAATACAGAGATAAATTGCTTGATCATGAGAGATGAAGATAGGTAACTCAGACATATCATCAAATATAACAATATACTCAAGCCGAAAAGTTTTAGTATATAACGAATGTGTGCATTATAAAGGATGAACTGGAAACAATCAGATAAATTCTACCTTCAGTCCCATCGAAAAACCCGAGTGCTGTTTACTGTCATTACTGAAGCAAACCACTGGAAGAAGTGTTGATAAAATTACAGTAAGGTCCTGAGAATTTAAAACTTATTTAAGCAACGTCTGAAGAACTGGATGAGATTATTAAAATAAAAAATAAAACTCTTCATAAAACTAAACCTCTATATAACCTTAAACTCAAAACTGACTTAATGTGGGAACTTCATCATGTAACTCCAAATAAATGAGAGTAATCTTGCATGAGCTTGGGAAAAAGAAAACTTGAAATTCATAAATTCCAAAACAAAGAATGTTAACCTCAAATCAATATTTACAACATTTTAAAATGTGAATACCAGGGTTCATGGCACCTGATATGCAGAATGCTGTGAATTAGAATAAACTATAAAAATGAAACGTAGGAGAATAGTGGCAACTACACCTAGAAAATCGACAATAATAGAAGTCGAAGTTCTAGGACATAACATTTGATAAAGTATGACAATGAATAAAATCAACTTCCAGACCTCTCAATATTAAATCAATCTATCATCACTGACCTCGAAATCTAGCAAAGGTGGACCACTTTCTGAAAGTAAGGAAGCATTCAAGAGATTGTGGAGACTACATGTGGCCACAAAGGCAATATCTTGATCTTTCTTGTACCTAAAATTAAATTAAATTAAATAAAAGAAACCAAAAGTTAGCTCTTAGTTCGCGTTTGACATAAAAAAAATTACACTAATCTTAAATAATTTCTGGTTTGCATCTACATTAAACAGTATTTACACATTAGCAAAAGATATATATATATATATATATGTTATAGAATATATTACAGAATATATTACAGAATATTTACATATTCTGTTACCTTGTATATTAGCATAGTCATAGGCTAATTAGTAGACTAATTAGTAGGCTAACTGCCTTAGATAGATCTCTTGTAGTTGTATATAATCCTATGGTTACTTAGACGTAAAATAAGAAAAATATTCTTCTGTTCATTTACAACATGGTATCAAGCCCAGCCTGTTCCAATTTTTTTTGCAAAACCTAGGGTTTTGCTAGGGTTTCTTCGTGGGTTACTATTCCGGTGACCCTGTGTTCTCACCTCCGCCACAGAAGGGGGCGGAACGTCTTTTCCGGCCGGAAGGTTCATCTCCGGTGACTGGGTGGGCCGCGCGTGAGCCTCACGCGCTTGTTCTTTCCGCTGCACAGATCTCACGCGCCGGCGCGTGGAGGAGCGTCCCTGCTCCGTTTGCTGTCCGACCACTGTTCCGGCGTCGTACAGTGGTTTCCGGCGTTCTTCAGGTGTTTCCGGTGAGATTTATTGTGGGCTCAATTTGGGGTTTATTTTTGGTGCATTTTGGTGGCTGTTTGTGGCTGTTTTGGGTTAATTTTTGGTGCATTTTGGTGGCTGTTTTGGGTTAATTTCTTTGAGTTTTTTAATTCATTATCTTGGTTAAAATGACTGATAATAAGGCATCGGTGACTGAAATTATTCCAGCTATGTCTAAAATTACTGAACATAAATTAAATGGCAGTAATTATTTGGAGTGGAGTAAAACTGTTAGGGTGTATTTACGTAGTGTTGATAAAGATGACCATCTAGTACAAGAACCCCCTAAAGATGATACTAAAAAGAGTTGGATGCGGGATGATGCACGTTTGTTCTTACAAATTCGGAATTCTATTGATAGTGATGTCGTGAGTTTGATTAATCACTGTGAGTTTGTGAAGGAACTAATGGATTACCTAGATTTTTTATATTCTGGAAAAGGGAATGTGTCCCGTATTTTTGAGGTATGCAGGGCCTTCTATCGTCCCGAGAAGGAAGCTAAGTCTCTTACAGCCTATTTCATGGACTTCAAGAAGACTTATGAGGAACTAAATATGCTTATGCCATTTAGTACTGATATTCAGGTGCAACAAGCTCAGAGAGAGAAAATGGCCATAATGAGTTTTTTGGGTGGTCTTCCACCTGAATTTGAGACAGCTAAATCTCAAATTCTCTCTAGTTCCGAGATCACCTCTCTCCAGGAAGTTTTTAGTAGAGTATTGCGTACCGAGAGCACTCCATCTGCTCAGCTGAATAATGTTCTGGTTGCCAAAGGGGATGCAAATAATGGAATGCGGTACAACAACAACAATAGGGGAGGAGGACAAAGGGTTAATGACAATCGCAACGCTAATTCAAGCAATGTTATTTGTTACTACTGTAATGAGACTGGCCACACAAAGCGCTTCTGTAAGAAATTACAGAACCGAAATCAGAGGACTCCGATTGCTAATGTTACTACTGTTGTGCCTAGTTCATCTTCTGAGAAAACAATTATGGTGTCGGAAGCTGAGTTTGATAAGTTCTCTCAGTATCGAGAATCACTGAAATCCCCAGCCCCGGTTACTGCTCTTGCTGAGTCAGGTAAAACTTGCCTTATCTCTTCTTCAAACAAATGGGTGATTGATTCAGGGGCCACAGATCATATGACAGGTAATCCACTGACTTTTTCTACTTTCCAATCACATAAAGCTCCCTCTCCGGTTACCATAGCTGATGGGTCAACATATAATATTGTGGGATCTGGTACTGTAAAACCAACCTCAACCATTACCTTATCATCTGTTCTAAGTTTGCCCAAACTTGCCTTTAATTTGGTTTCTGTAAGTAAACTTACAAAAGATCTAAACTGTTTTATCTCATTTTTTCCCGATCATTGCCTTTTTCAAGATCTTATGACGAAGCAGATTATTGGTAAAGGACATGTATCAGATGGTTTGTACATTCTCGATGATTGGGTGCCTCGTTCTATTGCTTGTTCTAGTGTCATCTCTCAGTTTGAAGCACATTGTCGGTTGGGCCATCCTTCTCTACCGGTGTTAAAGAAGTTGTGTCCTCAGTTTAATAGTGCATCTTTGTTCGATTGTGAGTCATATCATTTTGCTAAACATCACCGCAGCCCATTAGGATCAAGAATTAATAAACGGGCTGAGTCTGTTTTTGAATTAGTACATTCTGATGTTTGGGGGTCTTGCCCTGTTATGTCTAAAACTGGGTTTCGATATTTTGTTACCTTTGTTGATGATTTTTCTCGAATGACATGGATATATTTTATGAAAAATCGTTCTGAAGTGTTTTCTCATTTTTGTGCTTTTTGTGCTGAAATCAAGAATCAATTTAATGTTTCTGTACGAATATTGAGAAGTGATAATGCTAAAGAATACATGTCAGCTGCTTTTCAGACATACATGACTCAAAATGGAATTCTCCACCAGTCTTCTTGTGTTTATACACCTGCTCAGAATGGCGTTGCTGAAAGAAAAAATAGACATCTATTGGAGACAGCTCGAGCTCTCTTGTTTCAAATGAAGGTTCCTAAGCCGTTTTGGGCTGACGCTGTCTCTACGGCTTGTTTCTTGATTAATAGGATGCCCTCAACGGTACTTGATGGTGATATTCCTTACAGTGTTTTGTTTCCGAATAAGTCATTATTTCCAATAGAGCCACGGGTATTTGGAAGTACCTGTTATGTTAGAGATGTACGACCATCTGTCACCAAATTGGATCACAAAGCATTAAAGTGTGCTTTCTTGGGATATTCTCGTCTTCAGAAGGGGTATCGATGCTACTCTCCTGATCTCAGCAAATACCTAGTATCTACTGATGTGGTATTTCCTGAAACTACGCCATTTTTCTTTTCACACTCGAGTTCCACAAGTCAGGGGGAGGACGATGAATGGCTATACTACCAAGTTACATATCCACGTGATCGTACTGAACAAACAATTGATGGTGTTTCTTTAGAGCAGCCGCCTGCTTCAGTGCGTCCGCCTATTGTTCAAGTTTACTCCAGAAGACAAAAGACTAATGATACATGTCCTGCACCAACTAATTCGTCATCTGATCCTTCTCCTCCAACTGACCTTGACCTTCCCGTTGGTCTTCGTAAAGGTAAACGCCAGTGCACTCTCCCTAAATCTATTTATCCCATGGCTAATTATGTTTCATATGATCACTTATCCCCTGCGTCTAGTTCTTTAATTGCTTCTTTAGACTCAATCTCTGTGCCCAAGACGGTTAAAGAAGCTTTGGGTCATCCTGGATGGTATAATGCGATGCTTGAGGAGATACATGCTCTGGATGAAAATCACACATGGGAGTTAGTGGATTTGCCTAAAGGCAAGAAAGCTGTGGGATGCAAGTGGGTATTTGCAGTGAAGGTCAATCCGGATGGTTCTGTAGCAAGACTTAAAGCTAGACTTGTGGCTAAAGGATATGCTCAGACTTATGGGGTGGATTATTCGGATACTTTCTCTCCAGTGGCCAAACTCACCTCTGTTCGCCTATTTATATCTATTGCTGCTTCTCGAGATTGGTCATTACACCAGTTGGACATCAAGAATGCATTCCTACATGGTGATCTTCATGACGAGGTGTACATGGAGCAACCACCTGGGTTTGTTGCTCAGGGGGAGTATGGGAAAGTTTGTTATTTGAAGAAATCATTGTATGGCTTGAAGCAAAGTCCTCGTGCTTGGTTTGGCAAGTTTAGTGAGGTAGTCCAGGAATTTGGACTGAAGAAGAGTAAATGTGATCACTCGGTTTTCTACAGACTTTCAGAAGTTGGTATTATTCTTCTTGTTGTTTACGTTGATGACATCATTATTACAGGAGATGATGATACAGGCATCTCTTCTCTCAAGTTATTTCTACATACCAAGTTTCACACAAAAGACTTGGGTCAACTAAAATATTTTCTAGGAGTAGAAGTTACAAGAAGCAAAAAAGGGATTTTCTTATCTCAAAGAAAGTATGTACTTGATCTACTTGAACAAACTGGAAAGACGGGAGTCAAGCCATGCAGTACACCAATGGTTCCCAATGTACATCTTACAAAAGATGATGGTGATCCCTTTGACGATCCGGAAAGGTACAGGAGATTAGTTGGGAAATTAAACTATCTCACGGTAACTCGTCCAGACATTGCATATGCGGTTAGTAGTGTCAGCCAATTTATGACTGCACCTACAGTGAAACATTGGGAAGCTTTGGAGCAGATTTTGTGTTACTTGAAAGGAGCTCCTGGTCTTGGTATATTGTATAGTGATCAGAGACACACTCACATTGAGTGTTTTGCAGATGCTGATTGGGCTGGATCGAAAGTTAATAGAAGGTCCACTACAGGTTATTGTGTCTTTGTTGGTGGTAACCTTGTGTCGTGGAGAAGCAAGAAACAGAATGTTGTATCTCGATCCAGTGCAGAATCAGAATACAGAGCCATGGCGCAGGTCACATGCGAAATTTTGTGGATACATCATCTCCTAGATGAGGTTGGGTTGAAGCATTCGATGCCAGCAAAACTTTGGTGTGATAACCAAGCTGCTCTTCATATAGCTGCAAATCCAGTATACCATGAAAGGACTAAACACATTGAGGTTGATTGTCATTTCATTCGTGAGAAAATTGAGGCAAATCTAATTTCCACTGGACATGTGAAGACCGGAGAGCAACTTGGGGATATTTTCACGAAGGCATTAAATGGGTCTCGGATTGAATATCTTTGTAACAAGCTGGGCATGATTAATATCTATGCTCCAGCTTGAGGGGGAGTGTTATAGAATATATTACAGAATATTTACATATTCTGTTACCTTGTATATTAGCATAGTCATAGGCTAATTAGTAGACTAATTAGTAGGCTAACTGCCTTAGATAGATCTCTTGTAGTTGTATATAATCCTATGGTTACTTAGACGTAAAATAAGAAAAATATTCTTCTGTTCATTTACAACAATATATATATATATATATATATATATATATATATATATATATATATATATATATATATATTAAAAGCGAGAACTAACAGCAAGTCATACAATTCTAAAACAGTGGGCACAAGTCTTGGTAAAGCCGACTTCAATTGCGTTCTGGTTACAAGACCAACCATCTGGCCTAAAGCCTCAACAGTTGAAACGCGTACCTGAAGAATCAAAGATAGTATATCATTAACAAATCCCCTGTTTCCTATTTAACTTTACTGGTACAATCAACCCCTTAAAACTACATGAAAGGCAGTAATGGTTTTATGAAGTCCTTGCAGACTATGCCCTTTAGGTAGTCTTGGCATGGAAAGCTTAGGATAATTTTGTATCCCCATAGTGCATAAATCAATGAGGCAATTTTAATCTATCTGCATGACCAAGTGAAAGGCTCGACAAGATGACTATGGCGAAACAGCGCCAAATTACAACATTTAGCTGGAGGATTTAGCCCAAAACATGTCTAAGACACAACTAATAAATAGTGTCTCTCCTGTTTAGCTTTAAGAAGAGAGACATTAACATCCATCAAAGCAGTTTCAAGTCTCCAGTTCATGAAACTTAATATATCAACCTTCTTAGAAAGAATTATCCACAACTGTGAGAAAAACGCAACATGCTCAAATATGTCCTCTAAGAAGCTATACACAAGCTATTTCATAAAACTATAACATGCAAAGAACTGAAAGAAGCATGCGAGTCATTGTGCAGACACCAGAATTTTGTCAAGTATGAGCTCGTAACGGAAGAAAGGATAAATAGATTAGAAAGGATATCATATGTATATAGTAAACTGAAGACCTTAATATCCCGTGAAGTAGCCCAAACTCTCAATAGAAGTTCGAATGCAGAGTTCAGGAAAGACCTGCACCAAATGACACAATTAAATCAAAGTAATCATTCGAATAATAATAAAATGAATACGGCAGAAGTAGATGGGTCTCACATGACATCGCCGTCAATAACTGTAAACAGTGGGTAATCAACACTATATTGCCAACAGGCCTGACACCAGGACTTAATAGCTGGAAAAGAACAAAAGGTTGCTCAGTATAAGTACATACAATGATCAACATGGTGGATGTACCTAAATCTTATGAGAGATGATAATGTTATGGAGTTACTACAACTAAACATAACCAAATAAAATGGAATGTGGAAAACTAATATAATTTGAAACTTAAAAGCATAGATAAACGTCATGATTATCTTTACAATCCTTTATCGAGTGTGGATAGGTTTCTGCATCATTGAGAACTTCCAATTATTTATAGTGCCACGCATGACAAGAAAGTTCAGTATTTTACATCCATTAATCTTCACAACAGAAATTCAACTTTATTAACTGAAATGAATTGCAATGAAACTTGGTTGTCATCATCGTCACTTCACCACATTGGTTGAGTGCCTAACTCCTTAATCAGGACCATACCTGATGTTCCACATGCATCCATATTCTAAGCTCGTTGGTTAGGGGATTAAATTTGCTAGACAGATACTACATATTTTGAATTCTTTATCATAATAATTTATCCATTTAAGTATAACACCAAAAACACTGACTAACCAAATATAGCATACCATTTGCAAATATTTGCCGGTGAACATCTTTTACATTCCCAAGAATGGGCAGGATCCTTGTAAGCACACCTTTGAGCCGTGGAGTGAACTGAAAGGCTGCGGGTATGGAAAAAAAATACACCAGAGAATCAGCTAATGAAAAAAAATCATACATTTGCTATCCAGATTAATTTGATCAACGATCAGAGTAAGAAACTAAAGACAAAGGCAAACCGTCAGATAAAGCAAAGTCTGAAAGTATCTGAACCATAGCTGGAAGAGCTGAATTTGAACCAGAGAGATGAAGAAATATTTCCTCCATCATCTGACAGTAAAAAAAAAAGTTTACAAATCGAGTTAATGTGTGTATGACTACCTCTGCATCATTTATTTACATAGTGTGTTCCAAATTGACTCATGAACATAAATTCTGAAGAGAATATTTCAACTCAAAATGCACAAAATATTCTAAACTACGAACTTACAAGATCAGGCAGATGTGAACCTAAGGCCACAAGCATACTGGCAGCAGCCCTTTGCCAATCAGCATTGAGTTCCTAAAACATGTTATATTAAACAAGTTAAAAAAAATGAGTCATCTAGAACAGAAACTTGAAAAAAAATTAAATATAATCTTGAAACATAATCTCACATTTTGCTTGGAATATGCACTCAAAATTCATTCTCCTATAACAAGAGTAGTCTACAATAAACCTTTTTTCTTAAAAGATGCTAGGGGAAAGGGCATAATACCACCAAGGCCATATAAACTTATACGTATACTAAAGAAAACCATCTCAACAATTCAAGTAAACTTGCTAACTTTACACTGCATCGAAATTTCATACACATTCAGATTATAAATAGATTGAGGGGTCAATATCAGCCATATTGTACCTTGGTTGAGATTATCTCTGCAGAGGCTATTTTGGCAAGTTTAGCCATATAGTGAGGATCAACATCATCTTTATCCAATGCACGAATTGCAACTGCCATGACTTGAAACAGTCCAGCTATGTTCCCAAATCTCTGAAATTTCAACAGATAATAAATCATCACTCATCTTCATATTTGTGACTTTCATTACTTATATTATAACATGATAAAACAAACAAAAAATAAAATCATACCCTTCGGCCACCACGAGATACAGTTGAGCAACAATCAAGAACCAGAAGTGGATTCCTAAAAACATTAAGGAATTGAATTATGCAATTTAGAATAAAATGTCAACAGCATTCAGTAAACATAACACTAGAACTGCCAATGGGATTTTCTTCTAATTTTATAATTAATATTGTTGTTAGATATTCTTTGTACATTGACGTGTACATTGACTTAATTGAATTGATTCTGATGTAATGATGCATTGTTTGATAGATTCGAATGTATTGATGATGTATTAATGTATTTACCATTTCAAATAAGAAAAAGAAAAAGTAAGAACAGAACACAAAATTAAAAATTAAAAAATTGAACAGTAAACTTACAGAGAAGTGATGTCTTTGAGAGAAGCAGCCGATGCTTCTCTAACCATGGGAGACTCGTCCGCCAGAGAAGATACAAGAACTTGAACTGCTTCTGAAACAAACAAAAAAACTCACCAAATTAGACTGTACACCACGTTATCACACAATATAAAAACGTCCATAGAATTATAAATTGAAAAGTGATTATACAAATTAATTGAGTTGAGGGTTGGTGAGTACCAGCGGCAGGTATTGGATTGCCGGAACTCGAAGAAGCCATGAATCACAGAAAGAGAGAGAGAGGTATGAGAAAGGGGAAAAAGAAACATGTAAAAAATAAAAATGGAATTCAATAAACGTTAAATTTGATAAGGTAAAGTTTGACAGGTAATTTCCACTTGTATTAAACTGCCAACCACGTGGGGGTTTTGAGAAGGTAAGTTTCAATAATTGGACCATGTCATTTCTTTTCTTAGTTAAACTAAGCTAATTCTTTTTTTCTTTTTTTTTTTTTTTAATGATGAATACATTGTTACAATGATATCAAAGTGAACTAATTATTAGTATGAAATTAGAGAAAGTATCTACATTCGTAGAACCCATGAACTTCTGATCATGGAATAAACTAAGCTAATTTAAAATACCTCATATTTACTCAGGGCCGGCCCTAGACTTTTCAGGGCCCTAGGCGAAAACTAAAATGGGGGCCCTATATCGTAAAAAAGTTATTTCATGTAGAATTATTTGTCTTGTTTTCGTAAATGTAAAAATACTGTTAAATCTCCATATTCTAGTTTTTTTAATATATATATATATATATTTTTTATAAATAAAATAATCAATTCAATTACTATTGTTTTGACATTGTTGATAGTAAATAAGTTTCTATTAGTTTAAGTTTTGAAAACTTCTTTCAACGGGAACAACTGTTATAAGTATAGTAAATATTATTCAATATCAAATATATGTATTTGGAATCGAATATGTCTATATGAAACTTGTATGTCTAATATTAATTTATGTTTTAAAGAATTTTTAAAATTAATGCAATGTTCATTAAAGTTTTATTATTTAAAGACTTTAAAGTTGCAACATCTACTAAATTTTCAAAAATGTTTGTGTAATTCTTAAATTATTTGAAATTAATTTAATAGAAGAAAGACAACAGTATTATTTGAATATCAAATAATTTTTTTTTTATCACTTCATGGTAGGATGAGAGAAAAAAAACTTAATAAATCTAAAAATCCAAAATCTGATTATATGAAAAAGAAACTGATAAGAAGAGTGGAGATATAAATTTGACTTCGTGGATATGATAAGAAGAAGAGAAAATAGAGGTCACAATTTTAGAATTCTTAAATCAATTTTTTATTTTATTCTAAAAATTCTCAATGTTGCGGCAAAATCATCCATGTAAATATGTAAAAAATTGACAAAATTTGTTTTCAAGTTTCATCCAATTTAGACTAGAAATGTAAATACAACAATTTTGTCAAAATTTTCACTGAGTGACCGATAGTATCATTAGTTAGTTTTTTGTATTTTATATTATAAAGGTCATTTGATGGCATAAAATGGGTTGTGTGGATGAGGGCTCGTGAAGAAAGAAATAAAACAAAAGTATGGACATTTACTTTAAAATGGCTCTTTGTTTTTTCTATTATAGAATATATATTAATTATAATTGATTGGGGGCCCCAAATGTATGGGGCCCTAGGCCTTTGCCTAACTTGCCTATAGGCAAAGCCGGGCCTGTATTTACTTCTCTTTTCATAATTAATGTTGACATGAAAATTGGAAGTACAATTTTTGATAGCCTACAAATGAAACAAGAGAAAATTATCTCTAACTTAAGCAATAACATTCCTCGTCTTGGTACACAATAATTTTCTTCAGTATTCCTCGTCTCTTTCTCTCTATTCACCCTCTTGTTCTCCCTTCTCACACGATACACAATTTTCATTACTAAATAGTTGCAGGTTATAATTTATTTGACAAAAAAAATAAAAATAAAAAGGTTGCAAGTTTTAATTATGCTCCAAATTTCAGCTCTTGATATACAACAAAATCAAAAGAAATCCATAAACTGTCTTTTAATTTTTATTTCAATTTAATGCTTTAAAATTTGTATTTTCTAACTTTTTTAATGAGAAATTTAATTTTTATGCTTATCATATCATGGACAATTTTGTAAAATACGGTATAATCGGATCTTGATCTTTGTGTCGAGTATCGGATTTTTTTGGACCCGAATTCAGTAGCACATGTGAATATGTGATGATCCTGTAGGATCTTGCATTGGATTTGGATCCAGTTTATATTTTTCGAATTCGAATTCGGAGCTATCATGATCCGCTCCAAGAACGACTCATTGACAACCCTAATTATAATGAATGTAATCAAGTTTACATATCTAATAATTGGAGCTTGAAATACAAAAAGAATATTTCAATTGATTTAACTAAATTTATTAAGATAGATATTTTTATTATCTTAAACACAGTCATTTTGCTAGTTTATTAAAAAATATTAGTTGTGTATAAATTATTTATTCAAATTCTTCATTATTTATTATTTATTTATAGTTTTGGATATAATGATTAATGGTTACTAGTATGTAGAACCATATAAGAGTTTTTAATTTATATTTTGAACATCTTTTATAAAAAACTTGTTTAACTTTATACCTATTTTTTTTTCTACCTTTATAAAAATTTGTATTACATATGAAAAAATGGTTTGATTTGTCATTTATCTCCCTCCATAGTTAACATGTAATTAAAGATCACGGAACATAAATTTAAATGTAAAACTTACATAAATCTTCTTTGAAATACATAATGGTATTAAGTTTGCATGGAAGCTCCATGACTATGAGGTCATGGGTTCAACTCCCACGAATGTGGGTATTTTCTCTAGTTTCATACTAGCCTTTCTCTAGTTTAATACTAGTAATTAGTTCGCTTTGATATATCATTGTAATAGTTTCGATTCGATATGATGATTGATGTAACAATGTTTTCATCTTCTCAAAAAAAAAAAAAAGTTTGCATGGAAGCAAATGATTTTTTTATTAGAGTTTTGCAATTTCCTATGTTAATTCTAAAATTTTCTCGAAATTTAATTATCATTTTAATTATAAGTAAAACTAATACTAATATGTGTGTGTGTGTGTGTGTGCACGTTGTTAAATAAGAAAGTGTGATAAACAATGTTTAATTTTTAAATTATTTTGTATTGTTGAAACAATGACGACAAAAAATAAAATAAATAAAAAAAGTCCAAAAGAGTACATATTGTAACAACTAATTTATATAATTATATGCATTAGCAAGTGCTTATATGTGGCATGTCTTCATTTTTTAATAATATACGGAGCATTGATGTCAATATAACTTTATTCATATTTTTATTACTATTATATAGTTTTGTTATTAGCTCACTGTATAACAAAAATAGTCTTTGGTTGCATCAAGCATAATAGTGTTATGAAAAAAATGTCATAAAATTAATATAGTTATATTTTTAAAATTTAAAAAAAAATTATAAATGTTAACCGTACTAGTTAATAATTTTTGTTTATTATTGCGATACTTTATCATGTGACTTCTTGTTATGATAGTGATTTTTAACCTTTTGGTCACTCTGCTATAATAGGCAGGTTGAAAAACATCGTTAGTCCTTATATATAAAACACCACTACTAAAATGTCACTTGTAGAGGTGTGGCTAAATGTATCAATGTCATCGTCGTAGTTAAAAGTAACATTATGTTGGTCCCAAGTGGTCAGAAGAGGTTTAGAGGGGGGGGGGGGGGGGGTGAATAAACCTCTTTAAAAAAATTTCTCCAAATTTTAACTTTAAAACTTTTACTCTTAACTGAACAGACTAAGCTGATCAGATTAGTTAGCTACAGTTCTGTTCGCGAACAAATCTTTGAACAGCCTTGTTGACCACTCGTCTGATTATTACTTAGCTGATTTTGCTAAAATCAGTTTTAATACTTAGAGTACTTGCAGCGGATTTTCAAAGTGTTTTTCACAAGTAATCTTAGTAGTTTGAAAAATGTTTCCCCAGTTTTATAAACTCCTTTAAATCCTTTTTCAAACAGTTAAATTAATGTGTTTTATGCAAACAGAAAATATGCAAGTAAAATGCAAACAAAAACACAAGCAATTTTTATAGTGGTTATATGGATTTGAATATCCTTTAGTCCACTCTTCCAAGTCACACAGATCTTGGGTTATACTATAATCACTAAGTTTACAGTATACTCTGCTTGCGCCAATCAACAAATGAAACGGCCACAAGTGCGCAGTAAGAAATCACAAAGAAATCCTACTTCTATGAAGTAATATCACTCACTTAGACGGATATCTACTTCTCACAACACTCTCGATTACAAAATCACTCAGAAGATGTATTTTTCTTGATTCTTCAACTCTGCTTTCGTCAACAAATGACTCGGCTGATGAGTGAGCTGTTCTTGAGACTTAAAGAATTTTGCTTCGGAAATTTCTCTCAGAAAGTGTGTTGCTTGTTTCTTCTTCGTCTCTTTCAGCTATTTATACTTGAGGATAGAAAAATGTCCGTTGAAGAGAGACAAGATTCAAATTCCTCGAGTACTGGTCCTTAAAATCCGCGAACGGCTCTTTTGCAGTCTGTCCGTACTGTGAACAGTACTATTCTGCAGGCAGCATTAAATGCAGCATTAAATGCACCCAGCTGATGCGAAGCATTTCTTCAATCATTTGTCTTTAATAACCTTGTACTTCAGCATTTATTACTCCAAGGGGCATTTATTACCGTTGGGAACACTTCATGATCTTCTTCACTTGGCTGACGAAAGTACACGTCTGATGTCGAACTCGGCTGATCTCAAACTTGAACAAATCTGATTTGAGTCGGCTGATCTTCATCAGTCTGATAACTTTACTTCAGCAGATCAGAAGTCTTGGACCTTGAAATTTTGACTCTTCTGATGTCTTCATTGCTTAGTCAAAAATTCTTCTAAGGGATCATCAGCTAAGTTACTCCATACTTAGCCAATCTTGAAGTTTTGGAATCCTTCAAAACCTCCCTTTACAAATTGTCTTCAGAGCCTTCATCTTCATCCTTATCCAACAATTTCCCCCTTTTTGATGATGACAAAACTTCAGCTAAGTACCTGTTAAATACCTAAGCTAAAGAATGTAATCCTCAAAATTTTCTGAGATAGAAAAAGTTTATTGGATTGAACTTGACTTTTCATTTATATTGAAAAGAGTTACAAGGTGCAAGTTCATCAGATGAGATTTCTGAAGAATAGATAGAAGTGAACTGATTACAATGAATTTATAATTTCTAACTATCAGCTTCTTCATCTGATCCTTCAAGCTCTTCTACATACTCATAAGATGACTCTTCGTCATCTTCGTCTTCATCAGCTTCTTCTTCCAAGATTGCTTTGGCAGCTTCCATCTTCTCTTAGAGTTGCTGCTCTTTAATCAGCTCCATTGCTTTCTTGGCAGATTCAGTCTCCTTGTACTTGGTAGTTTTTTTTTCAATCTTTTCTTCTTCTTCTACCTTTCCAAGATTTTCTTCAGTCTTGTCAGCAGTGTCTTCAGTTTCCTTGGCTTCAATAGTTGCAGCAGCAGTTTCCTGATAGAAATAGTGTCCTGCAAGCCAGCTGTATGGCTAGCATTAATTGTAATTAATGAGGAACTATTCAATTTAGATTAATAAATGCATTTTTATTAAATGGTCAACTTTATCTTATGTAATATTTGTCTACGCATAAGGATAGAAGTCCTTAGATCACAGGGCTATGGGACAACCCGTGGACTGATCTCTAAGGCCGTGATCTAGAACATATTCAAGAGTCGTAGAATCCAATCGAGATAGGACATCGTTGGATTCGGTTAGACTCTCACTATTGTGTATACTCCGATGAACTGGAGGACGCTGGGGTCCACGAGCGTGATTGGGATAGTCTATACACATAAGTGGGTGGCTTGCTGGGATGGCAAGTGCACTGAATACCCCAATTAGGAAATAACTCACCATGGAAGCGGTAGTCGCATATCGGGGTTGAAGTTATTCCAATTTACAATAGTATATGAGGAACGATCCCTAACAACTTGAGATGATAGGGTTTATCTGGTGCGAGAACATCTATACTTTGATATGAGTTCCGACTGACTGGGGATAGCCAGAAAGTCTCTGTGGACTCATGTTGGGTATAGAGGAACTCGTATGCAGATTCATATCATCAACAAAGGATCCATTGACCCGACTTGATAGGTTGGGAAATTCTCCTATGGATTTCTGTGAGAAATTAATTCTGGTAAAAATCCTTGGCCAAGGTATCTGACGACTTTATGTAAGTAGCTCATAAAGATTAAGTCAAAGAGAATTTATTTCGAGACCAGAGTACATAAGGTCAAGACAAAAGAAAAGGGATTCCGATAAAAGACCATACCCTTAAGTCTCGACTGGGAGATTGATCGATGGAGAGATTTTGTCGTATATGGAAATTGTAAATGATAAAAGGTTCACTGAATTAATTCACCAGTGATTGGGCTCCATGGGCTTGTGACTGGACATCGACCGTGGAGTGTGGGAGAATTCCCAAATTAGCAGGGGTGCTAATTTTGGAATGATTAATCGACAGAGTGTTCGATTAATTTAGAGTATTAATTGCTCGAGTAATTAAATAATATTTAATTACAACCCACGGCCAATTATGTGGTGAACCTACGGGGGCATACACAATACACATGAAGCGAAAGCGAGGAAACAAGAACGAACCAGTCGACTGGGTCAAAATCGACTGGGTCGATTAAATGGGTGGGTCGACTGGGTCGACCCATATGGAACGAAAATGGATCCAATTGGAATTGGATCAAGATTATAAATTAAATTGGAATTTAATTTATGAGCAAATTAATTAATTAGGATTTAATTAATTAATTGGGAGATGATTTAATTAATTGGGCTATTTAATTGGGAGATTAAATAAAGCCCTGAAAGATTAATTAATATGGGCCATGAATTAAATAGAAGACTTAGTCTTCTAATTAAAGAGGGCCATGGCCCATGTAGGAGAATTAGTATCCTAATCCTATTAGGATTAGGGTATGGGAGATATCTATAAATAAGAGACTAGGTCTCATATCTCACACACAACTCTTCAAGAAAAATCAAGAAAAGCAAAAATTCTCTCTCCATCTCCCTGTGATCGGCCGAACTGCTCTTCCACTTTGGAAGAATTTTTCGTCTTTGTTTTTCGTTTCAAAGTCGTTCTAAAACCTAGATATTAATATACCCTATGTTCTAGTCGATTAGGATATATTAATTTTCGTGATATTGTGGTGTATCAACTCGTAGAGGCGCAACACGTGGGGCGCTACCAAAAGGTGTGGGTCGATCAACCGGGGTCAGAATTCAGAGCTCATATTGCTAGCCTAGGATTTGCAAGGAGACAGGTATAAACGAGAAAACTTATACTGTCATTTATTCACATTCATATATATACAACTAGAGTATATCCTGGCAAGATTCTTTAAGAGGCCCTAGAAATTTTTATATTCCGCTGTGCCTAGGGCTGTTTTTCTTACCGAATCCCAACAGTGGTATCAGAGCCAACTCTAGGCTTTGTATATATATGAATTTGCGAATTCTGTGTTTAATAAATCATATGTTTGATTTATGTGGCTAGTTCTATAACTTTGCATGTTTTAGGACTTTATTATTAACTTGGAGTTAATGTTTAATTTAGGATTCGAAAATTTTATCATGTTGATGTTATTTTGAATTAGGATTTAATTGACTGGGTTTGTTGAATTAAATCTGTGGGTAATCGAAGAAAAAAATTTTAGATCCGACTCGCGGTGGCACGCGGCGGTGCGCGGCAGCGCACCGCGGCTGGGCGGCCACCGCAAGCCGCTGCCAACGGCAGCGTGCTGGCAGCACGCTAGCCGCACACGCTGCGCGCAGCAGCAGCCTTCAGGCTGCTGTTTGCGCGCTGCTATGCGCGGCTGCTCGCTGCCGCACGCAGCCGCGTGCAGCGGCTGCTGCCGCAGGCAGCTCACGCGCCGCCTTGGTGGTCGCACGTGGGCTGTCCTACGTGGCAGCTCCTGATTGGCTTCGACTGGTCATTTTTGGGTTGGACTCTAATTCTGCCTATTTTGAAAATTCTGGAAATTTAGAATTTTGGGAAGATTAGGAAACTTGGAGTTTTGGGATAAGGTAGTTATCTTGTTAGAGTTAAACACTACCTTAATTAAACTAATCTAAACAAAATAGGATTATCTTGAGAATCTTGGAGATTTGGGAATATTGGGAAACTTAGAGTTTTGGATAAGGTAAGAATCTTAGAGATTTAGATTACCTTAATTAACCAATCTTTATCAAGATAGGATTTGTAGATTACTTGGAGCTCAAGTAAGAGCTAATTAATCTTAGAGGTTAATTGTTAACTCAAAATTAATTAACTTGGATAAATTTTATGAATTAAAATTAATGGAGCCGGTAAATTTACATTTTTGCCCTTATGTGAATTTATGCATGTTCTTGAGTGAATATGTGGATTGGTCGATTTTGCCCTTAAGCCCTGTGTTGTTTTTGGTTTATTTATTTTTGGGTTGTAATTAAATGGGCCTGATTGGTGCCCTTGCTTGCGCAAACAAATGTAATAGAATAGGACCATTTATTTTTATGAGTTAGACTTAGTTTAGGCTTGGAGCCGAGAAGACCTCATGAAGACTTGGAGATCCACATGGAGGCCCATTTACCTTGGAGGACATGGAGGCCCAAATTCATTACATGGAGGCCCAATCAAGCTGCATATTACAAGAAGGCCCATGATGTATGGGTTTAAAAAAATTGTAATAGTTAGGACATTTAATTTTCACCCTAGACTGACCAATTGATTCATCACGTGGCTCGTGATGGATCGCATAGGATGGGCAATCGACCAATCATATCTTGCTAGGTGATGAATGTTTACTTTTTCGCAAATTATTCTTTGATGTATGAGATGCATGCTTAGGATAGAAAACGTAAACAAGATAAGCATAATCTGATGAGACCTCGCACACTTAGAAACCTCCAATTGAACTTAAAATTCAATTAGAATATTAAATCGAATAACGGGCGCATATGAATAGTGTCTATGGTCCGAGCCTATCCAATTACTAGGTCTTAGGCATGTTGTACGAATATATCTCGATGTCTCACGAGTCGTGGGTCGAGCTATAGGAAGATAATATGTCTATTGCCTCGATGCACGAGTTTAGTGCCAAGGGAGGGGATAGCAAGGTTTTAGGCGCTGTCTCACGAGTCGTGGGGCGTCTAGGATTGAACTATTTCTCTTCACGAGTATTGGACATGATTTAACGCTAGTAAATATGGATGTCTCACGAGTCGTGGGTCCATATCGAAAAACGAGGCTAAATGAACTTAAGGGTTAGCTGCGATGGTTAACCGTTGACATAGTCGACCACCAAGTGGATCAAATAGTATGGCCAACGAGTCGTGGGTACTAGGAGATTGCATTTGGGCCTTAAGCCCGCTAGGATATTTTAAATTCCCGAAACTTATGTGGG